>LR749916.1:697085-779140 GCA_902729485.2 Mus minutoides
GTCATGTGCTACCTTAGGCAACCTCCTGGGGCATTGAGACATTTCACAGAGATATTCAGAGGGCGTTGGCTATTCTGTGATTGTTCCAGGAAAGGCTTGCCAGTACCTAGAGCCATCGGTATTTTTATTTTAAAGGTTCACTTTCCCCCCTGACACAAGGGACTCTATTTTGTCTTTGGTTCCGTACTACTCTTTCACTAGGTCTTGGAAGCTGAGACTTAGGAATGACAATGGGCTTAGAAAGGGGTAAGTTGAGGAGGCCCATAAGGAAGGAGGAAAGTAGGGTGTACTTACTTACTCCCCAGCGAGGCCTGGAACTGGGGTTGGGCATATCTGAAGGAATATCCCTCTCATCTACTAGAGAGAGCAGTGAATGGACTGATCTCTCTCAAGATACATGGAGATGGGTTGAGTATACTCAGATATCGTCCTACTCACTGACAACAACGCTAGGACTGAGGCATAGAGCAGAGGTCTGTCATAGAGCTCAGTCCCGACAAGCTCCCAACTCTCCTAGGCTGTGGAATACTAAACACCCACTTGTTAGGCCCTTCCCTGCCCCTATGCTCTTCTTCCTGCCACGTCCAGAAGTCCACCATGACAAGGCAGTCCACCTTTCTCCACACTTCCCCTGTTAATAGCCTGCAGGGATTTCTTTGTCTTGCTTGTCTGCCTTATCCCTTAAGCATTAGGACTGTCTTCTCTCCTGGACTAGTTAATCTGCAAGACCAAAAACTCTGTGGTTAATGTGCTCCCTTCCTGCTTTAGAGTGGCCTTGGGATGGATGGAGGGTTGTCCAGGTGTCTCTGGCAGTGATGGTAGGCATGGAGAGGCAGAGATGGGAGAAGTCAATTGGAGAGTAAAGATAAGCTGTCCTAGTGACGCCAGCCCAGCTGACCCTGTGTTTCACTGCATGCTGATCAAGGGTCAGGGATGCTTATCAAGGAGAAATCTTAAGTGAAGCCGTAGCCATTGCTCCTGCTAGCCTTTTAGGTCATTAACATTTTACAGATGGTGTTGGGGGAGACTGGAGCTAGATCCCCAGTCTCTCACTCTGCATAAGAAATCAATTCAAATCCAATCAAGGGCCTCAGTGTGAGACCTTAAAGCACTACAACCCTTCAAAATAAAGGACTCCAGCAGGAAGAATGAGCAAACCCTTCAAAATAAAGGACTCCAGCAGGAAGAATGAGCAAAAGGAAAGGTACTGCAGAGGGACAATCTGCAGAGAGGGGACAGCCTGCGGTGGCAGGCCTACTTCTCTGAAAGAGGCCATTGTCACTTCTGCCCAAGGTGAAATGGCTGAGGCCAAAGCTTGTTTGGTACTGACTCCCTAAATCCATCTTGTGAAGTGTACCCTGCGATTGCTCGTTTGTTTTTATCAGGGAGATCTTGATATGGTACAAAGGAGAGACTCAGCTAGTCCTTCCATGTCAAGACAGCACAGAGCTCCAGATATATGGCTCAGTGGGTAAAGGTACTTGTTGCCAAGCCTAACAAAAAGTTCAGTCCTTTGTATTCATGTGATAGAAGGAAATACTTTGCCTCCTGACCTCTGACCTCCATGTTTGAGCCATCCACACATCCGGCATGTGTTCCCTTCCGCAAGATAAATGTCTTTGTGGGGTGGCATTGGAGACAAGATTTCACTGTGTATCCTTGGCTGTCCTGGAACTTGCTCTGTAGACCAGGCTGAACTCAAACTCAGAGATCTGCCTGCCTCCTGGTGCTGGGATCAAAGTCCAGTGTCACCACTCCTGGTCGACTGTCACCACTCCTGGGTTCCTTGGATCAGTTTATACTCAGAGAATAAGCAGTGAAAATTCCCACTGGGTTCCACATCTGAGCCGCTGCAGATCGTCCACTGTTCAACACTCTCCTTTCCTGTTCTGGTTTGGTCATGCTCATGGCTGATGAGCATGCTCTTTACTGGAGAGCTGAAGGAGCTCTGCTTTTCTGCACTGTAGTTTTCAAATCTACTGGGTTTTGCTCTTGTTCTACTAGGCCTTGAGCCTAGGGTCTTGTTTATGGCTGAATCTGAGAGGAAATGCATAATAAACAATCTTTCTCCTTGGGGGTATGTCTGAAGATCTGCACTTACAACTCCAGGCAGGGAAGTCATATCGCCAGGAGGGACAAGCAGAGAGAAGTCCTTTAGAAACCTTCACGCCTTTAAAGCAGTGAGTTGGGGCTCATGGTAGAGCTCCACAGCCCCCTTTGCTTTGAATTTTGAGATAGCATCTTGCCCCAGTTTCTGTGGTATCCGTGCCACCAGGCCCAACCAGGCTACTCTTTAAAATGGAATCTTGTTATGAGTATGTTTGTTAATCTAGTTACCTTCAACACCATCAGTACCATCCTTCCTGCCTCCTTCATGTTAATTCATGAGCCAACATTTCCCCCAATGAAGTTAGTGTCTAGCCCTGCTTTGTGCTGCTAGCACAGAGGTAAATGTGAGCAGCACACAGGCAGCCATGTTCAGATCGGCCATTGGTGGTGTTGGAATTTAGTGAATTCAAGCTTAAGTTCATGGGACACTGTAGAGCTCAAAGGAAGTGGAAGAGAAACTGCATTCAAACCTTAGGGGCGATGGACCCCCGGAACCAAGCTCTCCCTTGTCTGAGGTTTTACCCTAAGCTCCATTTTTCTCAAGCTCACCTAGACTGGAGGCAGAGGAAGCTCTGTCTTGGCCTCCAAGTCTCCACAGTTGGTCAGAGAATGGGAATTGGTTCCTGAAGTAGTTTCCAGCCTCCCAGGACCGAGAGCCGCTGTTTTCAGCTCCCTGCCACACACTTCTCAGACCCACAGAGCCTCTCTGCGATGGACTGACTGTTTCTGCTTTCCGAACTTATAAGTCTGAGCATCTAGCTGTCACCAGGACGTCAAGCCTCCTTCAATTAAATTCGTGCGCCCATCCGTTTAACATGGTTTTCTCCCAGTCTATGGTCATCACCCCTGAGTTACTCTTAAGTTAGGTCTTGTTTATTCCCTATGCTGCCTGCCTACCCCATTCTTAGGGGAAGCTGGGACAAGCACCTAGCTGGGGACAGGAGATGGTCTCTGCCAACCATTAGCAGTGTTCTAGTATGTACCAAATTCCATACCCTTTGCAACTCTCTAGAGCTTATTCTATTTTGAGGCAGGACTTATATAGATAGACTAGTTTTCAACTTGCTAAGTAGCCAAGGAAGCACCCATCTGTAGACCTGTAGCTGTTTGGTATGTTATCATTTGTCTGTTTGTTGAGATAGAATTTTTTTTTTTTGAGACACTATAGCCCTGGGCATCCTAGAACTTGCTCTGTAGACCACACTGGCCTTGAACTTCAGAGATCCGCCTGCCTCTGCCTCCCTTGTGCTGGGATTAAAGGTGTGCGCCATCACCATCTAGTTAAGATAATCTTAATCTGCACTTTAGGATGACTTCAAATTCTTGTAATTCCTCTACTTCAACCCAGTTAGAACTGGAATTATTTATTGACCTAGGCCACTACACTTGAAACCTGGACTCTCATCTCCCCATGATCTCTCCTTCTCCTCCCAATCTGAAGACAATCTCTGGTGTAAGAGTCTAATTTCTCTCTCTGTCTCTGTCTCTGTCTCTGTCTCTCTCTCTCTTTCTCTCTCTCTCTTTTCATGATAGATATATTGACTAGAAGTCTCCATGAGTGGCCACTTGCCTGGAAACATGTGACTGAGTAAATTGAGATACACAGTTCTTTCTCCTGAGGTGGGTCTGGAGACCATACTCACTCCCTCAGATAAGCAAATTGAGTTGTTGAGAGAACTAAAGAGAGAGAAGGCCTTTTTGTGATTGTACACTAAGGTCCCTGAGTCTTTGGAGAGGTGATAGGGCTCCCTGTAGAACATTCAATGCCCTGGGCCCTTTCTCCAACTCTACAAAATAAAACATATCCAAGTGTTCTGTGGCCTGAAAGGGGGCCAGGCTGACAGACAAGAAGACTGCGATCTATGCTTCTAATGAGCAAAAGTATGGATTAATTGAAGTGTCTGTATGCCCAAGAGTTTCAAATGTTCTTCTGGACTGGGATACGGGTCAAGGCAGAGAGAGTACTCACAAAATGTGAAGGGTTTAGATTCTACCACCAGCACGAGGACCAAAGCTAAGAACTTCTACCATTGCTGGGCAGTGGTGGCGCACGCCTCTAATCCCAGCACTTGGGAGGCAGAGGCAGGCAGATTTCTGAGTTGGAGGCCAGCCTGGTCTACAAAGTGAGTTCCAGGACAGCCAATACTACATCTGTCTCAAAAAAACAAAAACAAAACAAAAACAACAAACAAACAAACAACAGCAACAACAACAAAACTCCCGCCTTCTAGGGGCAGGACTACAGAAGTGAAATGATGGGGAAGGGCCTGAGGAGAGGAAGCACCAGAAACTTTGAGTGTCACTAGCAAGGCCAGAGACAGCTGCTGGCTTTGGACACAGATGGGAGCAGAGCTAGAGTCCCATCAGCCAATCTGCCAGTAGGTGAGCCTGAGGGAGCCCCAGCTTAGCAGTAACGTCCTGATTCATGGGATTACAGCAGCCAGAGGTCTGCATGACCTGTGCTTGTCCGATTTAGCCTCTGAGAGCTGTTTGTCTGTTTGTCTGTTTGTCTGCTGTTTTGTTTTGTTTTGTTTTGCTTTAGGTTTGTTTTGTTTTGTTTTGTTTTGTTTTGCTTTGTTGGGACAGAGACTCCTTTAGTCCAAGCTGGCCTCTTGCCTGCTATACAGACAAGGATGACCTTGAACTTCCAGTCCTTCTGACTCTACGTCCCAAGTGCTGAGATTTCAAGTATGTGCCACCACACCCAATTTATGGGCTCCTGCTGACTGAACCCAAGGCTTCATAGTAGTTAAGAAAGCATCCTACCAACTGAGGTACTCCCTCAGCACCAGAAAGTACATGCATGCATGTGCTCACTGCCAGACTCCCAAAGACTGACTATGGGAAGATGCCTCCCGTACCAAAGACCAGAGGCAGGCACATCTGATATAAACAGGCCTTCCCTTTTGGTGGGCAAGCAGGGGTGTGTCAGGAGAGTAAGCAAATATTTTTTTTCAGCCCTCATGCAAAGGAGAAAGCAAAAGCAGAAAAACACGTGGGTTTTAGACCTGAAGGGTTTTGTTTTTAACTTAGAAGGATTTTAGGACAGGTGAGATGGCTCGAACAGTAAAGCTCAGGCCACAGAAGCCTGGTGAGCTGAGCTCAACTCCAAAACCCACATAAAGACAGAACTGACTTTGCACTCATGGCTTCGGCCCCAAACACACAGGCACACGCTCATGTACACGCACATGCATGCCCATCCGCCTAATAAAATAACCAATGCTCTGATGTGTGGGTATGGTGGGCATGCATGCCAAGGCATGTGTCTGAGGTCCAGAAGGCGACCTGTAGAGTCATCTCTCTCCATGCAGTCAGACCATCAGGCATGTATGGAAGTGGCCACACCCACTGAGCCCTTTGGCCTATGTACTCTTTCTAGTTTTGAAGTTTCAGTTTGTAGCCCAGGCTGACTTTGCGCTCAGGATCCTCCTGCCTCTGCCTCCTGAGTGCTGGATTACAAATGTGGCCCACTAAGCTGGGGTTAGGTTTTAGAAGTTTTGTTTGGTTGGTTTTTGAGACGTCTTTTGTAGCCTAGGCTGGCCCTGAACTTATTATGTAACTGAGGCTGGCCTTGAACCTCTCTCTGGTCATACTACCTCTGCCACCCAAGTGCTGAGACTACAGGTATGTATCACTGCACTGAGGTTTGTGGGTGCTGGGGACTGAATCTAGAACTTCATTCATGATGGGCAGCCACTCTAACAATGGACTGCAACAACGCCATCCTGGAAGTTCTGAATTTATAGTGTACAAAAAAAACAGAAGGAGAGAGAGAGAGAGAGAGAGCCATCCTTGTTGGAACAGAGAAACAAGATTTAACATCATCATATTTATTACGTTCTGGAACAATACACATTCACATCCTTTTGAGAACAGTACATTTGGCACAATAATGTTTACAATGAAATCACACTGATGGATGGCAAAGGATTAAAATCACATCCAGAAAGGAAAAGAAAGCCCACAATACAAAAGAAAACCCTAAAATTGAATACATTTCTATTAGCCAGAATTACTTTGCACATAATTTAAAAAGAGGTAATATTTTTTAGCCTTCTTTTATTTTTAAAGCAAGAATGAATGATGTTTTCACCTTTGGAGATAAAAAAAAAATGTTTCTACTTCACGAAGTCCATAATGAGAGGCAGGGAGGAATTACTATCCTTCATGTAGCTTTTTGGCTTTTTTTTCCCCCACTTTTTTCCCTTAACATGAAGAGAGTGAGAGTTGGAAAAATACAGAGCTGGCAGATACCCTAGTGCCAGTGTGGCCATCCCCAGATATCCTGGTGCCAGCTCGGCCATCCCCACCACTGCTGTTTTTGTGATGCTGGGACCCAAGTACAGGGCTTCACACCAGCCAGGCAAGAGTCCTACCACCCGGCCGCATTCCCGGTGGCTGAGTTCTTGCTGAAAGGATCCAATATACATCCAAAGAACACACTCGTGTGTAGGTCTCCACTAGATTCAAAGCATTGGCTGGAAGCCTTCTGGCCAGCNGCCATCCCCACCACTGCTGTTTTTGTGATGCTGGGACCCAAGTACAGGGCTTCACACCAGCCAGGCAAGAGTCCTACCACCCGGCCGCATTCCCGGTGGCTGAGTTCTTGCTGAAAGGATCCAATATACATCCAAAGAACACACTCGTGTGTAGGTCTCCACTAGATTCAAAGCATTGGCTGGAAGCCTTCTGGCCAGCAGGGCCATGGGCACCCAAAGAGAATCAGGGGGCTGACTTCCTAGGGTTGCTGGTGGAATGTGTTGTTTGATTTCTCAGCAACAGTGCCAGCTGGCCATGAGGAAGGGTGTAGCCCTCACTGTAACATGAACACTACCAAACCCTGGGGAAAAAAAAAAACACTTGATATTGACCTTGGCTGTCCAATGTTCAAAATGGTAAAGGAAGCAGAAGGGAGAGAGGGAGGGAGAGAGAGAGAGAAAGAGAGAGAGAGAGAGAGAGAGAGAGAGAGAGAGAGAGATTATATAATGGGAGTATTATGTTTTTTTAAACATTGAGATGATACCACCATGAAGATGTTTCTGTGCTTGTTATCCACTCCAAAAGATAGTCTTCCCCCAGTATGTCAAGTTACTGAAGATAAATTAAATTAATCTATGTTCTTCATCACTTCCCTGGTATGCCAAACATACAGATTGATACAGCATAGCATTTAATATTTGCAATCATCATAAGAACAGATCACAGTTACACCTGAGTTTTTCTTAAAAAAAAAAAAAAAAAAAAGCAAAACAAAGAGGAGAACTGAAGGTCGCCATTAGAGACAAAGGCTGTGACCAGCCAGATGCAAATAGGGACACATTTAGTATGGGCTCAAAATAGTCACTGTCCAAGCTTGGAAACCACTATCGAGAACATTCTTTTCCGTCTGCCATCTCTCAGGGCATGACATTGCACAGGAGAACCGAGCGTGACTTTAACAGAGCTCACTATGTGGTCATACACTTTTAACCCAAAAGGAAATAAACACTATGAAGGACCCCAGCCCTCCCTAGAAAGAAACATACCTCTCTCTCAGTAACTTGAACCAATAGGTGATAAGAAGATTGCACCTGGACATTATTATAGTTATTCTTTCATAGACTAAAGTTCTATAATATGCCTGAACATGCAGCAGTTGATACCTCTATAGTCAATGATTTAACTCCACAGGCCTTGCAGCGAACACTATATACAAAAAAAAATCTCAAATGTACAAAAGGCAAAAAGCTCCGTTAGTGTCAGTTTGCCACTCACAGGTATATCTACTTAGGGGCGGTTGGGAAATCCACGTGCAATGGTTGGGATGGATCCCACTCCCCGCTAAATCAGTTCAATAAAATAGGTAATCAAATGACCTTCAGGGAACATATACACAAAGCCACAGGGAACCCTTGGGAATCAGAACTGTAACACTGTCAGCATCGCTACAGGAGGTAATATCAGTCCACGTGAGTTATCATCGCATGTCACCAAAACTCTGGCTACATCCCAGCACCTTGATGGCCCTCAGATCAGTTTGCTCCTCAGCCTCTTGAGACCTTCTGCCTGACACCGGCTGGGTTTCATTCCCTGCATTCCCAAAACAGATATTTCAGAGTTTATTCTACACATCGAATGTTTCAAACCACAACACAGTGGTATGACCATCTTGTAGAAGCGCAGAGAAAATTAAGGGTTTGTGCTGGGAACATGGGACAAGACTGGAGAGAGAATTTGGGAATTAAGTTTTTCTGGAACCCTGGGGTCTTGGCTGTTGCTCTGGTGGTCTTTGTGCTCAGGGAGAATTCTCATGATGAGAGGCCAGAGTTTTCTTTGCTCTCTTTGCAAAGTCCTCATGTGTCACTAAAGCATCAATAATAAACGTCGGATGACTGGATTCTCACCGTGTATTAGCCCTTTAATATCTACCCGTGTTCACGCTGGGATGTCTATCTTTTGGCCAATTAGAAAGTGAACTTAGTAATAGTTTCCTTCCTTCCTTCCTTCCTTCCTTCCTTCCTTCCTTCCTTCCTTCCTTTCTGCTTTTTTTTTTTTAAATGTTTAGAGTTCAAAATCAAAATGATTTCTTCCATGAGATACAAATGCATACAACTTTGGCATGCTCAAAAAAAAGCTAAAACCAAAGCAAGCAGGAATGTGCGATTCCGGAGCACACTGCCACAGCTGGACCGCCTGAGCACCTCGGGCTCCTCCCGTTAAGGGCAAGCCTTGGGGCACCCGCCCTCCTGTGGAAGAAACTCTGCTCTCTTCACTTAGGTAGCTGGGCAGGGATGGCAGGCTGGGGACCAGGAGGAATGAGAGGAGGGGGAGTCAGGGGTCCACGTCCAGTGGCAGAGCCAGAGTCTTCATGTTGGTTTGTTTTTTCTTTGTAATAAAAGAACTGAAGCTGCTTCAGACTTGTGGATGGACGGACGGACACAGCAAACCCAACTCTGCGCACAGGTAGCTGACGCAATTCAAATCTGTGATCCTGGTGAGTGTAGACCCAAGAGTGCCTTCTGATCACCGGGAGGGTGGGGAGGGACACGGCCTGGGGTGGGGGAATGCAATAAATAAGAGTGGACATGGGACTGGGGCTCTGGGGAGGAGGAGGAGGAGGAGGAGGAGTTGAGACCTTCTGAGCCTCTGCAACATGGGAGAATCTCAACACCCTCCTTGCAGCGCGAGCTAACTCCACCTGAAGCAGCCTCTCAGGGCATCAGGTCTTCACCAAAGTAGGAGAAGCCTTTGAATTCTTCCTGGTTGATCTGTTTCACTATTGCTTCATCCACAAGTGTAAGTATTGGCTCTTCCCGGGTAAAGTCTTGGTCAAAGTTATTGACATCTCTTTTGGTTTTCTGTGGAGAGAGAAAAAGAGACAGCGCTGAGTTGAGGTCTAACTTCCCTCTTGAGCCCTGCCCCCTCCCGCTCGGAGACTGGGCGTCGAGGTGACCAGACTCTCAAGCCTCTAGCTACTGGGAACAGATATGGGCTGTTCCAATGGGGGTAACGATGGATGGCCCCGGGGACCCAGATGTGAAAAGGAGGAGGGCAAGAATGAGTCAATGTGAGAAGGAAGAGGGTGCGTGAGTATGATGGAAAAGCAGGGAAGTGGGGTTCCCACAGGCTGAGTGTGCGCGTATGTGCGCACGCGTGCGTGTGCCAGTGTGTGCACGTATGTGTATGTGTGTGCATTTGTGTGAGTGTGTGCGTATGTGTGCGTGAGCCTGTGTGTGCGTGAGCCTGTGTGTGCATGAGCCTGTGTGTGTGTGCATGCACATGTGTATGTGTGTGCATGAGCATGTGTGCATGTATGAGTATATGTTTATGTATGTGTGAGCCTGTGTCTATATGAGCCTTTGTGTGTGCGTATGTGTTTGTGCATTCACATGTGTGTGCATGTGTGTGTGTGTGTGTGTGTGTGTGTGTGTGTGTGTGATGGGATTGCATAGCTTCCATCTCAAATCCCCTTGGTAGCATCTGCCATAGCTATCAATCTTCATGAAGACAGTCCTTGTGCCCAGGAGTCAAACTTAAACCCATCTGCTCAAAGTCCCCAGTGCTTTTGCTCCCCATAGGAAACAGACATGATAGTCCTGCCACATCTGCTTCACACGACCTCTCTCTGTGTCAAGATGGGCTACGGACAGGACCCTGGGATGCCTTCCCCCATCCGCCCTCACCAGCACCTCACTTTATGGCTCTGTGGCTTCTCCGCTATCCTAACGTTGACTCAACACATGAACTTTCTGGGATATTTTCATACTTTTGTCTAGACCAGTGCTCCTCAACCTGTGGTTTGTGATCCCTTTGGGGAGGTGGGATTGAATGACCCTTTCACAGGTGTCAACTAAGACCATCAGAGAACAGATATTCACACTACAATGCATAACAGTAGCAAAATTACAGTTATGAAGTAGCAACAAAGATAATGTAATGGTTGGGGGTCACCACGACATGAGGAACTGTATTAAAGGGTCATTAATACATTAGGGAACTGTATTAAAAGGTCATTAAGGCATGAGGAAGGCTGAGAACCACTGCTCTAGACCATAAGGTCTAGAACTCTCAGCTCCGTGCCTGCCTGGATTCTGTCTTAGTTAACTTTAGGTTACTTGGAGTTCTGCCACAGTAAGCATCTATGACTTATTCTCCAGCTCAGAAGGACAACCCAGCTACATGCTCAAGTTCCCCAGGCTCTGGGTTTTGAGGGATTGAGTAGAAGACAGCAACCAACCAATCCACATATCCTGGTTTTTGGAGAGGATCAAGACAATACCCTACCTTTAAGGGCTTACAGATGAGTAAGACACTGTGCTTGTCCGGGACAAGCTGCTTTACAAAGAACTTCTATAGAGAAATCAGGGTTTGGGCTATGACCTGAAGGAGGGTTTATAGTTGTGGTGGAGTAGATGGGAAGTGGGATAAAGCCGAGGTTAAGAACATAGAGCATGAATGCCCAGAACCATGGATCTGCCAAGCCCTTCTCCCAGAGCCTAGTGGGGGACGGTCAGGAGCCGAGGCTGGATCTGACCACAGAGGCCTTCAGTGCTAGGTCCACAGGACTGAGCACAGTGGATTTTTGACACTGGGTGTGATGGTTTGAATATGCTTGGCCCAGGGAGTGGCACTATTAGGAGGTGTGACCTTGTTGAAGTAGGTGTGTCATTGTGGGTGTGGGCTTTAAGACCCTCATCCTAGCTCCCTGGAAGCCAGTCTTCTCCTGTTTGCTTTCAGAACAAGACATTGAACTCTCAGCTCCGTGCCTGCCTGGATTCTGTCATGCTCCTGCCTTGATAATGGACTGAACCTCTGACCTGTAAGCCAACCCCAAATAAATGTTGTCCTTATAAGAGTAGCCTTGGGTTCTATGCCTCAGTGTGTATGGGTTGGGGAGAAGGGGGTTGGGGGGGGGAATGGGGGATTTTCAGAGGGGAAACTAGGAAAGGGGATAACATTTGAAATGTAAATAAAGAAAATATCTAATAAAAAAAAGTTGCCTTGGTCTTAGTGCCTGTTCACACCCTAAATAAGACACTGGATAAACGGCACTGCCTCTGGCTATTGACCTAGATGATGGGGTACATCTTATAGAAAGGGCAGAGTCATTCTTTCTAGGAAGAATAATAATGAAATAGCCTATACTCAGTAGAACCCTGTAACCTTAAAGGTAATATTAAGTAGTCTGTGAAAGAGAGCACCTTTGAGTCAAAGCTATATGTTGCATCTGTTTTTGGATGGTTGCTACACATGTGAACAAATTAAAATCTCTCAGAAATTTTAGGAGGAAGATTCCTGGTTCATTTTCAAACTTTCCTTCCTGCCCTCCTGAATCATGTGTTCACTCCTTTCCCAAGAGGGAGACCCTGTGGCAAGTTTGAAAGGTGCTGTTCCAGAGCTTCTGAAAGCATCTTCTCATTCACTCACTCATTTGATCCTTTCGATTCCCAGTTTTACAAGAGAGGAAATTATGACTCAGAGAGAATTGGTGGCTTGGCTGGGGTTACCCAACTAGGAGAGAGCCTAACTTACATCCAGGTCTCCGCATGATGCCTCCTGCCCCTGAAGGAGTTACAGAGATGTGAATCCCATAGACATGGGGCATACCTGGCAAGGAAGGGCTAAGTCCAACCAGGAGACATTTTTTAGAAGAAGCCAATAGGCTTTTGAGTTAAAGCCAGGAGGTCCTGGCATAGGCAATCAGGGAGAGAGGATAGAGTGGGGAGCCAGCCCAATGACCCAGACTAGACCGTTGATGGGCAGGAAGGAACGGGGATAAGCTACTCTTCCCTGTCCTTAGTAGTCAGTTCTGATGTCTCTCGCAGCTTCAGTAGCAGAGTCCCACTGTGAACTGAGGACTGTGAAGGGAGACAGAGGAAATGGAGAGAATGTCAGAAATGTCCAGAAACAGCATTTGTGGCTGGGGCTGTCTATGTTCCCTTCAGACAGGGAACTCAGACACAATTGGTTATGGCCTTCTCCAACCAGAAGGCTGGCCCCGGGGTGGGCTAGCTGCTGTTCTCCAGGGGTTTCAGGGGCCGGAGGAAAAGGGACGGGCCTATGCAAAGAGTTGCTGCAGAGATGAACAACAAAACTGGTCCCCAGGGGGATGAGAGCTGGCTGTGGGAGGCTGGAGGCTGGGGAAGTTGTCCTGGGGCAGCAACTCTTCAGAGGGTCTCTGTGGAAGGAGGGAAGGGCCACAGAGCTATAAGGGACAGGGAGGGCTGTGTTGGGTGAAGGCTCGTGAGGGGATCTGGAAGACGAAGGGGTAGTGATGACAACTTGTAAAGTGCCAGGCGCTGTCCAAAGGACAACCAAGTGGCATGTACTCTGGGGGTCGGAGGGGAAGGTTTGCAAAGGAGGGGGACAGGCCCGCAGAATAGGACAGGAGGAAAGGCCCATTTGGAACATAGTGAAGGATGAGCTGGAATTCTTGGTTAGGAACACCTTCTTCCTGGTACACCCCTTTCAGCTAGCCACAGAGGGGGGCATGGCATGCCTAAAGCACCCCAGAAAACCCATCAGCTTGTTGGCATTGACGCTCCTTGCTTACTTGGTCACTCGGATCTGGTCAGCCATGAGTGACAGATTCATGCCCGTTAGTCACAGAAACTGGCTTGCTTTCCTGAGGTCACCTGGGCGCAGCAAGGGCGCCGGTGTCCACAGTGTGTCCACACCTGAGAACCAGGCTCTGCTGCGGCATGTGGAGACGATGATTCTACAACTAGCTCGCTGGGAGACGATTCTACAATGAGCTCGCTGGGAGAGTCCCTTACCTCAGTTCTAGGCCTCTCGTGGGAATCACAGAGTCATCTGGGTGCAGTCAGCAGGCCACACCATTTCTCCCTCCTACAGGTCAACTGTAAACACTGCTGGGCATCAAGCCCATGTCTTGCACATGACAGGCACCCGCCATCCCACCACGGAGTCAAATCCCGGTACCAGAGGACGCCATTCTTGCTGACCTCTGCAGATTGGTCAGAACTCCCTGTACAACTTGGCTTCTGGCCCTCGGAGACATTTTAGAGGTGCATGCTAGTTACCCATGCTTAATTTAAATAGTTAATGGCCCCAAAGGGAAGCAATTCCTGATCATCGGAGACTGAAGGCTTGGGAAGCTTTCAAATCACCTTGTATCTCTATCACTGGCATGTAGGCAGCATAGCATCCCCCAAACAGGAAAGGGCCGAGGTTGGCTCCTCCACTAATTTTGTCCTTTGAAACACTGCTGTTTGCTTCAGAGCAAGCCAAGACTCGATTCCACAGCTCAAGTCTGACTTTCAGAGATACTGCCTTTGGTCAGTCCATATACCTTCCCAGTGTCCATACTGTGCAGCCCCAGAAGTGGCACTGGACACAGAGAGCTTCATCGTCTGACTCTGCAGGCCTTCTCTCCCCCACAGCGCCTTTCCCACAACCTCTGGGCCACATTGAGGCAAGGCTGGGTGAAGGACGACCAAGACCCCTGCTCCTGAGGTTGACCTTGTCTGCCTTTAGGACGCTGATGTTAATCTCTGGGCATTGGTCTTCCTATTGATGAGACTTTAGTGGTGACCATGCCCTGTATGATGATGGGCGCCTGATCACTGTGGGTGCTGTGTGGCATAGGCCTATGTCACACACGTCTCAGGTGCCCATGTAGTACACTACTGATGAGCATCTTGAAGCTAGGGACCAACCCTTCATCTCTCTCTTTGCCTCTAAATCCTAAACCACAGCTAAACCTCAGGCCTGCCTTTACTGCCTTTACCCCAGGACTTTCTTTACTGATCTGGAACTTTCCGTGGTGCCTCACAACTCTGAGAACCAAGTCTCAAGTTCCTGTGCTTGGTCATTTCTGAGGCCTTCAGCATCCTGTTCCTGTTCACCCTGGCATCACATCTGGGCACTGCTGTGCGATGCTCCACGCCTACAGGGCTTCTTCACTGTCTGCCTGGAGCACCTCCTCTCTTCCTTGCCTGTAGATCTCCACTGGTTGCACTTTTTTCATCCCAGTGTGCACACCCTTCCTTCAGGGAGCCACGCTCATCCCTCTGTCGGAGAGGCGCCTTGGATGGATGGCCTGCCATTTCTCCACTCCTACACACTGTAGTCCTCTCTACGAGCCCTGCACAAGCAGGCAAGGGCTCGAGGTCATCACTCCGTCATCAGCCTAGTACTCTGCCTGTCATTTGTTGACATCCATAGGCAGCTGCTGGAAGAAGTGAATGAGCCTCCCCTGGATTGAGGCCCGATGGCTGTCATTCTGCCAGAGGGGTTTGTCCTTTGGAGAAGTGGAGGCGGGAACAGGGTGGAAACGAAGGTATGACTCATGAAGAGTCTGCCGTTGGATTGCCTAGACAAGGCCTGAGCCCCAGGGGCATATGAGTGGGAGTTAGGCCTAATTGATGGTCTCTCCTGTGCTAGTGCCGGAGGCACAGAGGTAGTTCTCTAATTGCTTAGTACAAGATAGAAACAGTAACTGGCTGGGGCTTGGGGAAATTCCATCAAGGCCAGTGCGTTTAGGGCCTTGTGGGGTATGTGTGTTAGAGGTCGGCGTGAGAGGAAGACAAAATTCCTACTTCCTAGGCTCAGGAGATCCAAACCTGACAGCCTCCCACATCTGAGACACTGTGCCCAAGGAACGAAGCTCCAGGGGTGCCTTATCCTTCTGGCCAGGAGGCCCCCTGGGTAGCATGGTGGACCCCAGGACCAAGATGGGTTCTGGCTACCTTCTGTCTGACAAGGATGCCTCTCTCTCAGCTCTCATGCAGCCGTATCTTAATGCCAGCTCAGGGAGAAACCTCTGTGACATCTGCCTCTGTCCTAATGTGATGTCCAGATCAGCTGATGACAGTGCTCTTCCAGACGGTGTCATAGGGCTGGCCCTAAAGTGTCTGACTTGCTGGTGGCTCTCATATTCTTCCTCTGCCTGGTCTGAGGGACAATGACAACACAAAGCAGAGCCAGGAGGCCATGTCTCGTGGTCGTGCCTGGAGATGGGGCACATGATACCTGTACCTGGTCTCCTGCCTTTGGGTCCCTCAACTCTAGCCTTTCCCGCCTCCCTCTCTTCCCAAGTCTCCCCAGGACTGCCTCTTGCATTTGGCTCTTCTAATGTGCCTTATGGGTCTCTTTCCTTCACATATCACAGATGGGCGGTGATAGCCCTTAAAATACCCCACCAAATACTCGAAGTAACGAGGAACTTTATGCTTATGAGTTTGAAATAATTCTATTTCATTTATCTAACCTCTCAACCTTGAAACATCACCATTCCACATTCTGCTCTTTTTTTCACATAATATTATAAATTAAAAAACAAGAATCCAGCTGGGCAGTTGTGGCTCATGCCTTTAATCCCAGCACTTGTGAGGCAGAGGCGGGTGGATTTCTGAGTTTGAGGCCAGCCTGGTCTACAAAGTGAGTTCCAGGACAGCCAGGGCTACACAGAGAAACCCTGTCTCGAAAAAACCAAACCAAACCAAACCAAACCAAACCAAACCAAACCAAACCAAACCAAACAAACAAAAAACACAAATAAACAAACAACAACAACAAAAAAACAAAAACAAGAATTCAATCAGGAAAGTGTTTTCTCAACATGTACCAGCTGGGTCTTTTGACTTTTTACTCAGCATATTCTCATCAATAGAGCATATGTAAGTATGCTTACACATATGCTGGTATGTAAGATTTTTGTTTGGTTTGGTTTTGCTCTGTTGCTCTTTGTTTGTTTTTAAGACAAGGTTTCTCTGTGTAGCCCTGGCTGTTCTAGAACTCACTCTGTAGACCAGACTGGCCTCGAACTCAGAAATCTGCCTGCCTCTGCCTCCCGAGTACTAGGATTGAAGGCATGCACCACTACCTGCTTCTCTCCCTTTATAATTTTGGATTTTCTGTATAGAGAAAACAGGGTAGAAGTTCTAGGGAACTATGCCAATACTGACTCCCCGGCAGTGTTTGCCATAGCTCCCGGCCTGCCAAGAGCTCTTGGTGAAGCCAGACACTCTTCTCACCCACCTCTCTCACTGGGTGCTAACCAGAGCGGGTGGCTCAATTCCTGCCCTTGGTCTGAGAAGCACCAAGTGCTGCAGCGTTCACCTGTCCTTGACAGGAGCCCTTAAACTAGACCTGTGCTGTCTACAATGACGTAATGTTTACCCATGATGGCCAACTCGATGGCAATCAACACAGAAAGCCCGTGAAATTCTGGAATTCATTTCTAAAACTCTTGTTGGGCTGGTGAGATGGCTCAGCGGGTTGAGAGCACTGACTGCTCTTTCAAAGGTCCTGAGTTCAAATCCCAGCAACCACATGGTGGCTCACAACCATCCATAATGAGATCTGACACCCTCTTCTGGAGTGTCAGTAGACAGCTACAGAGTATTTGCATATAATAAATAAATAAATCTTTAAAAAGTAAATAAATAAAAAGTAAAACTTTCATCTATAAGGAAAGTCTCCAGGGGCCTTCTGGCCAGGAGGCTCCCTGGGTAGCATGGTAAACCCCAGCACCAAGCTGGGCTCTGACTACTTTCTGTGTGACAAGGACTGTCTGTGAGAAACACACACACACACACACACACACACACACACACACACACGCTGAGAATATTTCTCTAAGATCCTAAGGTTAACTGACTCCTAGTGATTTACCGTTCTCTGTCTAAACATCCACAAATGAATTCTCATTAAAAAATGTGAGATTCGGGCTGGAGAGGTGGCTTAGTGATGAAGAGCGCCAGAGGACCCAGGTTCCCTTCCCAGCACTCACACAGTCATTCCTAACTTCAGCTTCAACTTCTTTAACTTCAGCTTCAGGGGCATCCAACACCCTCACACAAAGATGTTGCAAAAATGCACCAATGCACAGAAAATAACAATAGATAAATGAATCGTTAAAAAAAACAAAAAAAACCTCTAGACTCTTGCTTTAAGGGACGCAAAGGTGGCTCAGTGGATATAGGAAGGCACCTATTCCCAAGCATGAAGACTTGAGAGTTGGAGCCCTGGGACCCACAGGGTAGAAAGAGCCAATTCCTGCAAATTGTTCTCTGACCTCCCCTCATGTGTGCACATCCCCTATGCACATAAATAATAAATTAAAAAATATTAAAAATAACCACCACCCAAAAATAACCCCATGTTTTCCTAAATACTATTCCTGACTGCTAGGAGCCTGTGTGCCTGCCTCTGTTGGGCTCTGCCAGTTTATTTTATTATGTTCAAGTTACCATGAGCCGGAGCAGACACAGCAGAACCTTCAGCAACAGAGCCCAGCGCAACGGCTCAATCCCAGATGTACACACAAATCACCTGAGAGGGCTTCAACCAAGGCGGCCAGTGCCTGTCTCCAGAGCCAGACCTGCTTAACTGATCTGAGGTCTGGCCTGGGCGAGAGCTATTATGGATGCCTAAGTGAGACTTAGGAAATGTAACTAATCAATTTCTCTTGGCTTTCAGTTCCCTCTAAAGAGTTCTTGCCTGAATCTTTGTATTTTGAGTATGTTTCTCTTTGGGGAAAATTCATTGCAGACACAACCATAGCCTTGCTTCATTTAGCTCTGCCCTTTGGTGTGTGTGTGTGTGTGTGTGTGTGTGTGTGTGTGTGTGTGTGTGTGCATATGTAGGCAGGTGTTGGAGATAGAACCAATAGCTTTATACATTCTTAGCAAGTGTGCTACCACGGAGCCCCAGCCCCAGCCCCAGCCTAGTCACTGTTTAACAGAAGCTCTTGGTCTATCAGAAACAAACACAGCTGTACAGGAACCTCAGCCTTGGCCCAGACCTCAGGAACTCTGCAGAGGTGAGGCCCAGCCTCTGTACTTGTAAAACTCTGAGTAATTTGGATGCACTACTACTTGAGGCTATGAGTTCAGGGTGGATCACTTTCTTTTCTCATCTGTTTCCAGTGGCCTTTTTGATGTGAAAAAGCGTGTTCAGGATCCCACAGTTTTGGTTTAGTTCCTTGAAGTTCATGCTAACTGTAGGCATTTATTTTTGGTTCCATCCCTTTTCTCCATGCCTGATACACTTTTTTTTTTTTTAAAGTGGAGACATTCAGCTTATCACTGAATTCCATTTGTTTCTTCCCAAGCTACTTTTTGAGAGGTAGGCTACCCAGTGGCTCACCCGCATACCCTTTGCCTGAACACCTACATCAGTTGTTCTCAACCTGTGGGTCACGAACCCACAGGGTTGTGTATCCGCTATCTTATATGTCTGATATTTACATTACAATTCACAACATTAGCAAAATTATAGTTATGAAGTAGCAATGAAATACTTTTATGGTTGGAAGTCACCACAGCACGAGGAACTGTATTAAAGGGTCTCAGCATTAGGAAGGCTGAGAATCACTGTCCTAGATTCTATTTGTTGGTTGTGAGCTGCTCTATGGGTGCTGGGACTTGAACCTCTTGAAAAGCAGCCAGTGCTCTTAACTGCTGAGCCATCTCTCTAGTCTCCTATATTTTATTCTGGATTCTCCAATTACCAATCTCTCTGGCTTTATCTACATTTGATCATCCATGAGATGGGGACATTAGTATTGTCCCACACACATTTGCTATAAGGATCAAGTGATTGGATACACTGAAGCATGAACCCCAAGTGCCATTGGACAAAGTAAATTATTAGCACAGCCCTTTTCAAACATAGACCAAGAAATGCAGGGAGAGGGTTCTGCCTGGTCTCACTTCCTAGCAAATGACCAAATGTGTGATCACTCAAAAGAACCTTCCTTAACAGGTTACCCTTAGGAATATCTATGTATATACAAATGCATATGTACACGCAATAAGAATTGATGAAAGAGGCCAGAAATCTGAAGGAGAGCAGAGAGAGGGATATGGGGATGGTTTGGAGGAAGAAAAGGGAGGGGGAATGTTGTTGTTAAGTTACAATTTCAATGATAAACAAACAGAAACGAGAGAGAAAAGGGCCCTTTTTGTGCCTCACTTTCTGCCCTCTATGTCCCCTGTTTCCTGCTATGACATCCATGGATGCAGTAATGTGTGCATCCTGGTGGGCCATCTTTATACTTTCTGGAACAAGGCGACATGAAAACCAATGGCAGGAGCCAGCTTTTACTTTGAGCACTGCTTGCTGTGTGCACCATGGTTCCTGCTTCCTGTGAAGAACACATGCGGACAGAGGGCAAGGGGTGAACACGGGGAGAAGCAGAGCCAGACAGACTGGGGACATGGCCTCCCCTGCTGATGCCACCGTCAGGAGCACAGACTAGGGTCCTGAGGTCTGAATTTCCCAGAAGTGCCCCACTTACATTTTCCTGTTTAACTTGATATTCTGAACTTGCCGATTCGTTCGTCGGCTACTAGCTATTCTCCTAATTGACTAGGGGAATAACTCTCCACAGCCCCGGAGTTGTGACTCTCATTTTATGAAGTTGCTTGCACCTCGAATGGGAGAAGAAAATCAACACCGATTTCCCTGTAAAACATGAGTGATGAACTTCACAGCAGCTGAAGTCGGAACCCCTCATTTGCTGGCCACTCCCTGGTCTAAAGAGGGAAAAGGGGGTTGGGGGCGTTGGTTGGAACACAAAGACAGGAACCATAGGAGCCATAGAGAGGAGACCCCACATGCCCCAGCACCATCTGGCAGATTTCTTCTCTAATGTAGGGCACCTAGTAACACACTGTCTCTGTCTGTCTCTTTCTCCCTCCCTTCTTGAGACAGGGTCCTTCTTCTGTAACATGGCTGGCCAGAACTCAGAACCAGCTCTGTTTCTTTTATTTGTTTGTTTGTTTGTTTTTTGTTTTGCTTTTCTGAGACGTTTCTCTTTATAGTCCTGGATGTTCTGGAACTCACTTTGTAGACCAGGCTGGCCTCAAATTCAGAAATCTGCCTGCCTCTGCCTCTGCCTCTGCCTCCCAAGTGCTGGGATTAAAGGTGTGCGCCACCACTGCCAGGCTCATCTGTTTCTTTAGTGTTTGGGTTAAAGGCATTACCCAACATTCCTGGGGATATTCATATGCATATGTTTACATGCAAAAAGTACATAATATATACACTTATAGATATATGCATTTATTTATAATACATGTGCATATATACTTTTTATTATGTACATGTGTGTGCACATACGTTCATGTAAGTCTAATGACAGCTTTCTTGAGTTGGCTCTTGCCTTCTACCTTGCTGAGACCGAGTCTCTTGTCTCTGCAGATCTGTAGTCTGTGTTATTGGCCCATGAGCTCCTCCTGTCTCCGCCTCTCATCTCACTTTAGGAGAGCTGAGATTGTAAGTGTGTGCACCAGGGATGTGCACCTGCATCCAGCTTTTCACATGGCTTCTGGGGCTCAAACTCAGGTCATCACACTTAGGTACTCAAGCTTTTACATGATGAGACATCTGTGTTTATTTATACGAGGCCTCTGGTTGTCAAGGCTAATCTTGAACTCCTCCTGATCCTCCTACCTCCACATCCCAAGTTTTGGGATCTCCAGTGTAAGTCATTACACCTAGCCACCAATATGTTTTTAAAATGGACCAAATGGCCTCAGACCACTGCTGTGCTTCACGGCTGGCCCCGGGTGAGCTCTGTCATTTAATTTATAAAATTAAACATTTAAAGTCTTGTTATAGATAAATTCCATTTGCAGAGTTACTTTAGGAAAAGAAAAAGGCAAGCCATCCAAGAATTGCAGCACTACCCACTTATACTGCCCACTTAACACAACCCTCCATCACAGAACAGGACAGGTGGTTACAAAACCCTAAACATTTGTTGGCATACTCTTTGAAACAAAACAAAAAAACAAAACAAAACAAAACAACCCCCCCCAAAGCTATAGTGTTTGTTTGGAAAAAAGGGGGTGGAGTGGGTCCCGGTGGGTCCCCACACACAAACACCCACTCACAACTGGCCAGTGGCTTCTGCTTGGAATCGTGTTCCTTGTCTTTTGACGCTTGCTGCTGAGGCGATTTCCATGGCTATTTTCAAAGTACTTCCACCACTGACATCCCATGGCTTGAACATTTTAAGTGAACGTGGAGAGTATAAAGTGAGACTCCTGGGTCTGGGTGCCCAGACTGCGAGGGTGAGTCCTATCCGTGGACTTGACCCAGTGCCTCTGAGCAAATTAGTGGGGGTGTTTCCCTGGAAAATTTTAATTGGGAAGACCCAGCCTGAACCTAGGTGGCTCCCTGGATCAAACAAAAAGGGGGGAAGGAGGGAGGCAGCTGAGTACACCTTTCCAGCCGTGGGGTCTGCTGCCACACCCCTCCACCTGTGAGCTCAGCGAGCCTTTTCTTTCTTCAGGTGTTTCCTCACGACCATGAGAAAGGCCATTCTAGACACTTGGATGAGTAAGACACCCCTAAAGCAATTCAGTTGATGAATTTCTCTAAAAGGTCAGATAGTAGACACGTTAGGCTCTGAGAGCCACGTGGTCTCTGTCACAACAAAACCACTCCACTCTTGTAGCACATAGGCACCACGGACACTATGTGTACATGTGGATGACCCTGGGTAGCATACTCATAAAACTTTATTAATAGATTCTGACATCAGAGCCTCCCAGTCTTCACGCCTGGATAAATCGATGATTCAAGGAGGGAAGTCAGCGTCTCCTGAGCTTCATACAACACAACATAGCTGTGTTCTGTGTAATGGCAAATTTAGGTTTTCCTGGTGAGAATGCACTATGGTAGCTTCTCCGGGAGGTGGTATACTGGTTCAGAGTTGGGGTGCAGTTCAGTGATCATTTGTCTACCACTGGCATGCAAGAGTCTGGGTTCATCCTCAGTACTTCAATGACTATCACTGACTGAAGAAGTCCTTTATAAAATAAAGTTGACTTTCATGGTACCACAGCTCTCTGTGAATAACACACATGCGGGGACAAGCCCCAAGAAGGGACAAGCCCTGAGAAAGTTTCCAGGACTGGAAGTGCCCCTTTGCTTAAGACCTTCAGAAACAGGCCGGTGAGATGGCTCAGCGGGTAAGAGCACCCGACTGCTCTTCCAAAGGTGATAAGTTCAAATCCCAGCAACCACATGGTGGCTCACAACCATCCGTAACAAGATCTGGCTCCCTCTTCTGGAGTGTCTGAAGACAGCTACAGTGTACTTTCATATAATAAATAAAATAAATCTTAAAAAAAAAAGACCTTCAGAAACATAGGAGTGAGTCCCCAGCTAGAGGAACACCTCAGGCTTCGATGACTGTGGTATGTATGCTCTCCAGAGGAGGCTGTCAATAACAGAGGACCTCCTCCTGCTCATAGGCCGTGTATCAGAGAATTTTTCCAAAATGGACCTTTACGGACAACAGAGTGAACTGTCAGAGGTCATTAGCTCCAGGTACTTTTCTCCCTATTCTTTGGGAAGAGGCTTTAGTGGGCATTGCCCATAACCAACTGCCCCGGCCTGTCTGGCAACATATATGAAAGCTCTTTGGCTTGGGCCATTTGACTATAAAACCTGGCAACAGAGACTAAAGCTGAAATCTCAGCTCAGAGTTATCTTGGTGCCAACTGAATCCACATTGTCTTACAGAGCACATGGACACATCTAGGTCCAGAGTTCACAAATGGCCCAACGGTGTCTCTAACCATACTCTGAGTAGAGTAAATCTGGCAGTACCCAGAGCCAGGAGGCCATGCTGTACCTCTGTCATCTGCCATGCCTAGCCCAGGCCTGCCATGCAAACTTTCCTTTGCTCGAATGCACTCTACAGGGCCTAGCAGAGAGCACAATACTCTTCTTCCCTGGTTTGGGGGGTTGAGTGTGAGTGTGGGTGTGGGTGTGGGTGTGGGTGTGGGTATGGGTGGAGTGGATCTTTAACAGCAGAACTGAGGGCAGGAGAGGGTTAACCACCTTTCATAATGTGGCATGCCAGCTCTGAAAGCTGCTGCAAAGGACAGGGGCCTTTGCTGTATGGGAAAGGAATGCTCTTGCTTGGGGAACCATCCCCCAAACCACTGGTACTGTCTTACACATCCGCCTCCCTTCCTTCATGCCTGGGAAGACTTCTCTTTCTCGACACTTGGAACTGAAAGCTTAGCTAACTAGTGGCTGTGTTTCATAACCTGGAGCTCCATGTAGGTATCTGCCTAGTGTTCATCTCTGCCCTGGTACCTGGGATACCCTCAGTTTCTTCTTGGAAAAAGTTACAAAGCTCAGAACTACAGGCCTGATGAGATTTGGACCCTGGACAGGGTGCTTTGGATGTCCGAAACAATGTCTGCACCCACTCTATGGAGGTCAACCCTGACATATCCTCCTGTGAAGATGGAACCAGGCTTGGAAGCATTAAACGACTTGCCCATGGTGCCCTCAGCTAATCGGCAAGCCATGAGTCAGGACTTGTGTTCATCTTGTTCCACCTGAAGCTGGGCTCCCTGGCATGTGCCATCCTGCCTCCTGTCACGGTGTCCTGGCAGGAGGCACAGATGTGGTGATTGATGGACTGGCTGGAACCAGCTCTACGATTTCTGCCAGTTGCGTGTAGCTGCATTATAAAGAAAATGCATTCAGCCCGTATAGCTCAGTTTGACAGCCTCCGTGGGTATTAAGATCTAGGTGTTGGGGCTAGAATGAGAGCTAAATGATTAAGAGAAGTTAATGCTCTTGCAGAGGACCTGGGCTTGGTTCTCAGCACCCACATGGCAGTTCACAACCATCTGAAACCCCAGTTCCATGGGGTCTGACACCTCTTCTGGCCTCTGTGAGCTCTTGTATGCATGGAGTGTCCATACATACAGCTAAGCATGTGTGCGTGCGCTCACACGTGTGTGTGTGTGTGTGTGTGTGTGTGTGTGTGTGTGTGTGTGTGTGTGCATACACACACAAACCAAAAATTTCAGAATCATTTTTTTATACTTTATGGGTGCAGCATATACCTAATTCATATCCCTTTGGAATTTGGGGGTGTATGTATATATGTATGCCCTAGTATATATCATTTCACACAACCACCCGAGATTCAGCAAACCAAACATGCACCATCTGTGATGTGCTCCGTATTATATTCAAATGTTCTGTCAATCCTATTCTACCCCATTGTACCCTCTGCCTCTTCAGATCCTTTTCCCACTGAGATAATTTGACAGCCTGCTTCTGGGTGGATCTTGAAGTGCAAGGAGAAGGTCCTGGCGGGGGGGGGGGGTGGGGGATGAAAACCTCTAGGAGGGCTATCACCCTGCCTGCTGCAGCATCTTAGGCCAAGGCCACTGAGCAGGGTTCTGCAGTGAGCAAGTTGTAACAGGCTGGGCACGCAGCAGTAACATCGGTGCCTGTGTACCCAGCTGGCAGCAGGCAGCATAGCATGGCACACGAGCGCTCACCCTGCTGCTAACTGTGGCGACCTCGGCCACTCACCCGCGGATGTCTCGATGTGGTATCGTTACTAAGAGCTAGAGTTTTCAAGAGGTAGACTGAAGTCTGGTCTCAGCAAAGCCCAAGGTTCTCCACGTGCCAGCCTCCCCCTTCACCTTATTTATGAAAAAGTCTCAGATAGAGATCGGTTCTCTTGGCCTAGGATTGATTGCAGCGCTGCCGGCTGGCTTTGAAACAGGAATGGTAAACATTCAAATACGTGCCTCTCACGTCAAGGTGAGGTCACCCACTTTCTCGCCCCATTCAACAACAATGTCAGGTTTCCTAATATAGGGACTAATTACCCTAAACTTCCAGGTATAGACTGGCATGGGTCTTGGGCCATAAAATGTGAAAAGAGAATTTAGAGATGAACCCGAGAGAGAAATACTATCTGGACGAGCAAGCACTGTAGAGATTTAGAAGGCATTCACTCATCCCCAAGTTGATCAAATCCTGGAGGCATCCCAAGAGTGGGGTGCGGGGTGGGGGTGGGGGTGGGGTGGGGGAGGGGAGGGGTGGGGGAACGTACCTCTGATCAAAGCAATAGAAGTCCCTCAGCAGAAGAAATGTTGACCTTGTCTCACAGGCCTAAGGCAGCACACTGGACCCTTGTCACTACATCAATGCATGATTGGAACTTTCTATAATAAAAACGTAAAAACCTAGAACCCTATCCTTCAAGGCATGGTGCTGAGTGAAAGACACAACACGAACAAACAATAGACACGCTGTGTGGCTTGTTTATGTAAAGTTCCAGAAAGCATATGGAAGTCGCGGCTGCACGAGGAAGGTCAAACGCCAAGGAGATGGAGACTGTTCACTTGGTCAAGCCTTTCCTCGGCAAGCACAAGGACTGGAGCTCCATTCCTGGAACCACGCAATGTACGGGCACACTTGTAATCCAAACACTGGAAGGCAGAGGTGGATAGATGCCACCAACTCACTGGACAACTGGCCTACCTAATCTGAGAGCTCCAGGTCAATGAAGAACCCTTCTATCAAAAACCAAGGTGGACAGTAGCTGAGAAATGACTCTGGGTGTCATTTCTCACTCCACACTCACAAACTCGTGCACCTATGCACACACGGCCCCCACACCCCTGCCACCACCATACATGAACACACATTTGATAAGGAAAGGAAAGACTCTCTCTTAGAAAAGGGTGAATTGAGGTTGTTTGGAGCTAAGGGAACCAGGAAATTTCTGGAGAAGAAGGAGGGAGGCTAGCTACGGTCTCCGGGAAAAGATGTAATTCACTCTGCAGGTCATCTCAATTTGACAAGCATACTCTGTAGGGTTTGTCTCTACTCAAGGCAGAGGGTTTCATGCTTCACTGGCCCAGCCGTTAGCAACCCTGACGTATCTGGACTCACATGCTCAGTAAAGTTCTGTGCTCCATGGAAACCCTTCAAGGTGGTTTGTCTCAGAAATGAGACTCCAGAAACCACCAGGGCAAGAAGATGGCTTGCGTGCCTGTGGCCACGCCCCTTCACTGTGAAAAGATAAGTGTTGACATAAAGTCATCACAGTCAACAAACCTAATGTGCGTTTGTCAAGTCCCAGTATTCTAGTCACAGTTGAACATTACTTTTAGATTACATCCAAGTCTGCTACTTGCTCCTTACATATCCCCAGTACAAACAACAAGATGATTTTGGCGGGGGGTGGGGGGGTTCTTTCTGTCATGACTGCTGACTCCATGGAGATTCAAGGCCTGAACTTGGAGGATGATGCAGGCAGGGAACCCCATGAGCATGCACAGCATACCTATACACCTGTACTCTGCACAGAACAAACGTAGGCTGGAGGCCTTAAAGGACTGAGCCCCTTCTTGGGGTGGGGAGCTGAGATTATTTCTGATTTTCCTTGGCCACACCTGAGCCAGCCTCTAAGCACTGTCCCTGCACTCCTGGCTGCTGGCCAACCCTTCAGAGCTCTCAGCAAGACAAAGACAGACAGGAGGACTTTGCTTCTTTAGCAAGGCGGCTCTATCTGTAAGATGGAGGGTAGGACATGACCTAACAAGACTCCTGGGGTCGTGCGTGGAGGACCTGGATTCCAGCCAGTCTGGTGAAAGCCTCTTTTCCATCCTGTCTTTCTCTGTCTTGTAACTTTGAAAGGCAAAGCTTACAGCATCTCTCTTTGGTCCTATCAATGAAGTCCCAAATCCTGTAGTCACTGTTATCGTCTACACATTTCAATTTCTCTTTTCCTGCATGCTAACTCTGCTTAGGTACTGCTGGTAAGTGTTGGTGGGAAGAGTTTTTGCTTTGCTTTTTCCAGGCAGCAGTAAGTCCTCTAGGACTGTAGAGAACAGACCAGGCACAGGCTCCATGAATCCCGCTGATTAGAAGTGGTATAAAGCCATCTTTTCTCAGGTGCTTCTCTCTCCCTAACCATGACCATCTTTCTCTGCCCAGACTTGGCTTCTCCAGGAAGCTGGCCCCTGATTTCCCCTGCTTCTCTTTCTTCCCATCATCTTTAGCTTCACCAATCTTCCCATGCTATCAACATGTAGGTGTGGGGTGTGTGCATATGTTCAAATATTGGTGGAGTGAGGAGGAAATTAAATTCAATAAATACCATGTCAGTGAACCCATGAAGGCATAGCCCAACTCAACAGCCAGTAAGCTACAATGGAAAATTCATGAGCCTAAAGAAATGCCCAGTCAAATCCAGAACAGGCTAGTCAGGCTCAGACACTTTCCCGGGGTACTCATGAGATGGGGGTGGGGGGAGAGGGACTAACTCCACAACCCACAGAATACTCTTGCAACCAGAATTCTCAGATAGCAGAATGGCTTGTCTGGGTTTTACCACTGTAACTGTCTGGCTAAGAGACTCCTGGATATCTGTGCCCTGGAATGGTGTCTATTGGAGACAGCTGCTGCATCAAAGCTAGTATACCGAAAGCCATACAGCTTGCATTCATCCATAACACGACTGAGACTGAAAGCAGAGTGAACACACATGGTGACAATACAGCAAAAAGAGGTGACTTGTGCCAGAGGTGGTGGTTACGTGCTTATAATCCCAGCGCTGAGGCTGAGGGAGTGAGGTAGGGGTATCAAGAGTTTAAGACAGCCTGGGCTACATAGCCTAGTATTCCGGCCTAGTCTAGATGACATAGCTCTCTACTCTGAAAACAAAAGTGATCATATATACTGTGTAGGGACCTTTAACAGTATCACAAGGGACAGCGACTTGAGAATCCCCCATTTGGTGAGCCACCCTCTGTAGTACCAATGACTGCATCAGAATTGAGCCCAGCAGGCTCAGCATAACTCCTGAGAGTCATGTCTTCATGGTCTTCATCTGGCTACTGCCCTGAGTGTTGCCACCACCCTGTACCAACCTGAACTTTCTTGACCTCTGTGTGGTAGGGGGAGAATCTAGACCAGCCTTCCCCAGTCTTAGGCTCCTGGTCCTCTTCACTATCCTTCTTGCTAGGTAGCAGACACAGTGATCATCATTCTAAGATCCCATAGACCAGAGTGGAAGGCCATGAGTATGTCTGATTTCCAAGCCTAGCCTCCAAACATCATATGTCTCCCTGTAATACTTAACCTCTTGGTTCCTGGAGCCTTGGTGAGGGAGGAAGAGCGCCTTCAGACTATGGGAGGGAGTCATGAAGGGAGAGAGGGGAACTAACTCCCCCAAGAAGCCAGGGCGGGGGTACACAAAGTGTCTTAGGCTTGCTACTGGTTATGTTTTCAATTGTATGAGAGAACTGTTTTCACTCCATATTACAGAGAAGGTCAGAGGGTCAGGGTGAAGTGACTTCTCATGATCACAAGGCTTATCCTGTGACAGCACTCACTGTCTCTCTGTGATCAAAGCCAGTTCTCTGTCCACTGTACCATACTATCACTTCAGCAAGCTACCAAAAAGATTGGTATATGGACTTTCCCCATGGCCTCTAGACCCGAGCCAGAGTCCCCATGGCTCTTTTAGAGAGTCAACACCCTCTTAGGGGCCAAGGGATCTCACTCTGACATGGACATTGTCTTGCAAGTGTCTTTACTTGAAGGACCCAGCAAAATCCTGGGCCTGGTCCACCAGGATAGAAGATAATGATGGTGTCTCACTGGTCTCTGCAATACCATCCATGCTATTAGGGTCTCTGGGCTGGTGGACTAGCTTTAGAGATGCCTGCCCAGCAGGGCTCCTCCTGGGGCTAAGTAAGTGTGAGTTCTTGAGCCCACTTCCCAGGTTTTCTCTCAGCACAGCCCAGTCATGCGGGAGCATGCAGGAGGGGCCTCCCTCGGGGGTCCTGCCATGCAGCGTGGATGGCTGAATGGAGACGGATCATGAGGTTGAAGGGGGCCTCTATGTCACCGGCCTGTGGGCTCACCTACCTGGAGAGACTCCCCACTCTGGAAGCCTTACCTTACAGAGGGACATTCACACTGAAGCAAACTTGAAAAGAGAGAACACGTACACAAAGACAAGTTTACTTGGCCAGCATTTCCCTTACGGCCTTTGGCGTTCACGGAGGACAGCTAGGTCTCTGGGGAGGCGGCTCTCTCCCCCTCCTAACTGGCTTGCTCCCATTCCAGTATCAAAGCCCAGGAGCCCATGATCGTAGGATCTAATGCTTTGGGGTTCAAAGAATTAGGGCCAGAAGGGAGCTACTAGCCCAACAACTTGCACTGGCATCCATTCCAAATGCATCTCTTCCCCCTATGGTCCTCCTTCCCCCCCAAAAGATAAGCCTGCCAGGAGCTCAAAAGCTCAATGAGAGCTTTTGTGATTAGACAGCACTGCCATCTGGGAAGGAAATTTCCAATCAGAGGCTCTGCTAGCTGTTGTCCATTAGATTTTATGTCCGTAGAATTTTTGGTTTGGTGTTGATGGAACATTATTTTGCATAAAATCGGTTCAGTGTGTGGCTGCATAGAGTGGGGATAGGAGGGGTATACAGGGGCCACAAGGAGGGAGGCTGTATAGGAAGGAAGGCGTTGCTCTATCAGAGGATACATGGCAAGAAGCTTTCCATACTGAAGTAGAGACCTGCACAGAGGGGTGCCGATCTAAAGGCTGGAAACCCGGCTGCACTCCTAACGTCTGGGGAATCAGAGGCTGGAAACCCGGCTGCACTCCTGACGTCTGGGGAATCAGAGGAAGGGTTAGACAGGGAAGCAGGGGCATTGGAATCTCAGCTTAGCAAACATGTCAGGAAGACAGAGCCTGCAGCCACAGCAGCCAGTGGAGGTATGTGATGGAAACTGACCAGAGGCTAAATTCCAGCCTCCAATCTGGACAATCTCTTGGTGATATATCTTCAGAGGCAGGAGGCTTCCTGTGGAGGGGCTGGGAGCCAGGTTGGAAGCTGTTCTGATGTGGGTGTGACCAGAACCCCTCCCCCCTTGTCTCCAGGTGAGCCAAGCATGGCAGAGACAGATCTGGCAGTTTGATGGGTTTGAGGAGACTTAAAGAGTCCTAAAAACACAAAAATAACTACACTGTGGCTATTCTCAAACACTAGGCTGGATGCTATGACTGCTCCTGGGCTCAACAGAATGGAGTCTTCCCCGAATCCAACAGACAGGTCACCTGCTGGATGACTCCACTGTGGTGGCCAGCAAAGGAAGTGAGGGGATGGCTACTGACTAGGTTTTTGAGGGATAGTGGCATTCTGGTCAACAGGGTATAGCTGGAGAGCAAGTGGAGCTGATCCCAAAGAGAAGAAATGCAGGCTCTTTCAAGAGTCCCAGCTCTTGACCACGTTTCTCTCAAGATGTTTGGTATTAGTAGGTATGGGCTTTTCTGACCCTGCCTCATTTGCCTGTTTAAACTTGTGGCCAGTGTCTCTTGGTGGCTGGCAACAACCACGAGGCTGGTACTGTTTGCTCATAGATTTTTATCTTGCTTTCTCCACACACTATCATCCCTTGATTTGACACTAGTCTGTAAGACAGAATCCAAGAATCTCACAGTGTCCCTGGCTGACAGCTGTCCTTTGTCCTCAGGGCTTCTACCCAGCATTGAACTAAGCTCTCCTTCAGCTGTCAAAACCTGGCGTTACTGAGCTCCCTTAGAAAGGCACATGACATGTCTTTAGTTATAAGACACCTTGAGCCAAGGAAAGCCAGTCTTATAATGGAACCTCTGACCCATGAGGATGACTCTGTGGTGGTGTGCCAGAGGAGCTCTCTCCTCCAGTGACCTGTGGGTGACTGTGTTGTCCAAGGCTGTATCTGCTTAGGGAGCACAGAGCTGGCCTGCCTCTTGGCTACTGCCCGGACTAGGCAGTCATCCTGATGCTAGTTGGCTCCGTGAAGAAAGTGGCTTATAAAAAACCCATCTGAGATTCTTTCTACAGTGGGCCTTTGAGATTTGCCCAGATGATAGATGGAATGGCTTTAGTGTAATCCCACGTCTTCTGCCAGTCTTGAGCATGCAGGCACTATAGACTAGTGGCGTTTTCATATCTCAGGAAGGAGCTTTAGCTTGGGGACAGAGCTAGGACACCTTTCTAATAACAATGTTCTCTCTCTCTCTCTCAATCTCCTTTCTTTTTATTCAAAAATTTGATATTTATGAGAGAGGTTGCAGATTCCATAGATAGAAATGTGATCAGATATTTAAACGCCTTGAAGACTCGTGCCTGGTAGCGCTGAACGACCCACAGGATTCAGCCAAACACCTCCTGCACAGTCTTCTAACTTCCTTCCCACTTTCTTCATACTTAATGAACTAATTTTCTCATTTCAGCCAAAACAAAGCAACCCAACAGATTGTACATCCTTGACTTCCAACATGGTAGTCTGGGGCACAGAGGGGTCATGCTCACAAGACACCTTCCATGGAAATGGTGAAGACGACTTTAGGGGACTCAGATGTTGGAAGCCCCGGGTGGCTCAGGCTTCTCTTTTGGACATACTCTCAAGGGGAAAGAAAGCCACCAGAAGCTCATGTGAATCCCCAGCGGAGGAATTGAGCAGGGTCCTGCTTCTAGTCTCAGGAGGAAGTTTCCCAGAGGCTGAAGTAAGGGAATTCCAGTCTTGTTCACTGGGGTGCAGGGAAATGTGCTCCAAGACCTCATCGCAGACCCAGCGCCATGTTTCTTCCTTCTGGCTTCTGGGGACTCCTTACACCTTTACCTACAAGAACATCTTCCATCTGGCTAGGGACAACCTGAGGGTGCTCTCTGCCTGCCTGAGCTGGGGTGAAACCTGCTCGTTGGTGGAGTGGGACACGTGAAGGCCTGTTCCTGTTTGTTCCCCACTCTTCCACCCTCTCCTTGGTGTCTGGGTTCTGTCCCAGATCCCAGGCTCACTGCCACCTCACACTCTTCTGCACGGCTTCCTGTCATTCTGCTCTTAACCTGTGGGTGGGAGGGCCACTGATCAAGGTGTGGTTCCTCTCAGAATGCCAGACAGAAGCCATGCAAGAATGCTAAGAGATCGTATGCCAGACTAAAGATTGGAAACCCAGAGAGGATGTTCTAGACTGATAGGGCTTTAAAAGATGCTTCAGGAACTGGAATTTCTCACCACTGCTTAAATCCGAGAGCCTGCCTTGATTTTGAGCAAATATTCCTAGGAAAGGCCCATGGTCACTTCTGATATCCCATCATCTATTAGACCCCAGAGAGAGCCTAGTGTCCGTGACTCCATTCATTTAAATATCCTTCGGGGATTGTGGCTCCGGCTCCAGCTCCTTCCTTCTGGGAGCTTCTCTACAGCACTGGCTTCCCTCGTCCACACCGGCCTTTGCTTCTCTTCATGGCTCCAGGGGACTTCCTTGGGCCTCACCTCCCTATACTCTCTCGAGTGGCTGAGCCTGAGTCCTCATCTCGCCTTTCTGGGTCTGACTTCCCCAGGAGTCTGGCTGAGAGTGGCTCATTGGCCTAGAGCCTCAACATAATTTCCAGCCATTCAGTAGCTGGCAATGACATCTGACTGGCCCCTGGTCTCGTTCGGGCTCTTGTTACTTGGGCCTGGACTTTTCTAGTTCTACCTCTCATCGCTCTAGGGACTAATTAAGCTAAACTACATGGAAATTGTAACTCAGCCCCTCAGGCTTGATCCATTTCTTTTCCTCTGCTAGGCCTTTAGCGACCTGCTTCACACATTCTGTCCAGTATTCAGTCACTCTTGTCTTTGGAGATGACTTATAGTGGCCCCAGCCCTAGTCATCAGGCAGGCTGTCACATGTGGCAAGCTCTGTGTGCCCTAAAAACCAGTATCTCAAACCTTTCCTATCTACAAAACCCACAATATGGGCATGGCATGGGGTGAGGGTTGGGGTAGGGGAGTGCAGAGTGTAGTGAGATGGGCTAAAGTGGAGGAGAGGTTTGCAGAGAGAAGTAGACCCCCCAAGCCCCACTTGTTTGAAGCTGTGTATCTCTCAGGAATCACACAGACCAAAGCAGAAAGCAATGTAGGAATGGTGACAAGCTCTAGTGCCATGGCTTTACTGTCCTTGAGGCTGAGGGAGGAGGAAAGACTCCTGTGACAGTACTGGTTGATGACCTCTGATCTTCTGCCAGCCTCATAGGTCTGAAGCTACTGTCTAAGAAACTCTTCCCTTCAGCTCCCTGGTGCCTGAAGCTAGCGGAGATTCTCGGTGTGAATGACTACCTCAGTGGATAATGTGGCTCTTCCAACACTTCCAAGTTAGGCTAGCACGCAGGATATGGCTTTGGTTCCCCGGTTGAGCCCTGACTGGAGTCCACTGTTCAGCTTCTCAGTGCCACACCCCACTGGTCTCCACTCCTCACCTGTGCCTGGCACTGCACATGGAAGGCTGTAGCATATGCGGTGCCTTGAGCAGGCAGAGGGCAGGGACGTATTAGAGACGGGACAGTGATGGAGGCCAGGACACAGGCTGTCCTCCCTGCACGACTGTGGGTCGGTCTTTCTCCAATAGTCTTTGACTCTCCCCTTTACTCTCTGCCATATAAGGACGGTGACAGCACTGGGCTAGTATTTTACTTTACGTAGACGCTTTCAAGGCACAACCTTTCTCTTGGGAAAAATAAAAAACCTTGCATGTATCTCTATGCCATGTGAAAAACTAGCGTCATTGTGACAGATCAAAATAAGTAAACAAAGCTTGGGGAAGTAAGCCCATGGTGCTGTAGGCATCGTAGTTTTGACAGTCAATATCTAGGCTCTCAGACGCCTCTGGGAGACTCCTCCCTGGTTTTTTCAGCGATACCCAGGCTGCTGGAGGCTCACACAGAATGGTGCAAAAGTACTGGCTGACCATAGAGTACTGGCTGGGAGCCCTACTTACAATTCTCGGCTTGAAAGGGGGCTTGATTTTCTTCTGCTCCAGCAGTACCCAGTCAATCTCCTTGAAGAATGGATGTTGCTTGATGGCGTCCTCCCCGTTCTGCGCTGCCACACAGCCCAGGCGCTTGTGCGGGTTCTTGGTCATGAACTGTGGGAGGGAGACACCAAAGAGTTACTGATGGAGCCTCTCGGGCTTGACTCACGAGGGGATGTCTTCCACATCATTTCCTACGTCTGCATTTACATGCTAGGGGCCTAACTGTCCTCAGGGTGTTCTATCTTTGACTATATAATGTAGCATGTGTCAGACAGCATTCTAAACATAGCTCAGATTATGGATTCATCTCCCTTGAGGTACCATTACTAGTTCTACTTTAAAAGGGAGGAACTCAAGGCACAGACAGGTTCGTTAACTGGGCTGAAGATGCACAGCTAGCAAGGTACCAAGTTGAGATTAGGACCTGACTCCCACTCTCTATTGCCCCAGATGTTCAGGTCTTTTCAGCAGAGACTGAGATCCTGGCAGTCACTCATTCACAACAAGGAAGTAGGCAAAGACAATCAGGTATGCAAATGACTAATGGTATGCAAATGTATGCAAATTATCAAATGTCCCTCCCAACTCTTTCTTTCCCTAACCCATCTCATGGTTTTAGTTTGAATTTTCAATTGTCACACCAAAATGTCCGTGCTTGGGCCAGCAAGATGGCCCAGTGGATAATGGTGTTCGCTTTTAGCAAACCTGACAAACTAAAAAATATTTTTGATATGCACCCAAAACAAAAGGTGTTTATGTGGTGTGTGTGTGTGTGTGTGTGTGTGTGTGTGTGTGTGTGTTGGGGGCGTATGTGTCGTCCTTGATGTGTTAGAGACCAAGTACAGTGTTTTATAGAGTAAAAGGTCTCTAGTGACAAAGACACTTGGCGACTGTGGTGGAATTTCAAGGCTCACCAGCAGAAGCAAACATCTCACATGGGAAAGGGTTAGGGCTAGGGTTGGGGTCCTATGATCTACCCCTGGTGTCCTTAAACCCAACCACATGGGCATTGATTTGAAGATGACTTGTGGTCCTTGTCTCCTTCACCTCCATGTCCAGGAAGTCACCCTGGTTCGGTGACTCAGTTGTCCCACGCTGGCCTATGTACTCTTTTGTTTGGCACATGAAGATGCTTCAGTTTGAGTGTTGTCTACTTTTAATCTCTGGTTCAGTGTCTCCTGCAGTGCCTTAGCATTCTCTAAGAAGCCGGCGATCTCTTGATTCATCCACTGATATTTGACCTCTGTGTTCTTGTCAACCTGAATTATAAGCTGACTAAAGCTCACCTTCCCTTAACCCATGAGATGCGTTCACCCTGCACAGGCTCCATTCCCTTTTCCTACCCGGAGCTCAAGAAACTGAAGGCTGCAAGGGAGGCTGGCTGGCTCTCAGGGAACTGAAGGCTGCAAGGGAGGCTGGCTGGCTGGCTCTCAGGGAACTGAAGGCTGCAAGGGAGGCTGGCTGGCTGGCTCTCAGGGAACTGCACTGAGTTTAGCAGCAGCAAGATAGCAGCTCGCTGCGGCAAAGGTTCTTCACTGCTCTGTGACAGAAATGGCCTTCTCTAGATCCTGAACCATCTCTCCACAGGTAACATCCTTCAGTGATGTAGCTCTAAGGACAGAGTCTTAGAAAACATGGGCTACAAATGTTACGTGACAGGCTAAGGGAATGGGGAGGTAGGTCCCAAAGAAAGGCAGTGGTCCCCTCTGCCCTCCATGGGCCTGCCTCCCTCCTTCAGCTAGCAGAGAGGCGAGCCTGGGGAAGAAACCTGCGGTAATGCCCTGGGCCAGACAAGCTCTTCTCAGACATTAAGCAGTTACCACAGCATAACCTCTAACCCCTGAGTCTGTGCAGGTCAACGGTTCTCCTCTCTCTCTCTCTCTCTCTCTCTCTCTCTCTCTCTCTCTCTCTCTCTCTTTCTCTCTCTCTCTCTCCCCTCTCTCTTTCTCTCATTTATTTTTTAACTTTTACATTATGTGCAAGTACATGTAAGTAGGAATGTGCTGGTGTGAATTCAGTGTCCAGAGAGTTCAGCAGACAGCAACAGTTTCCTGGAGCGGGAAACACGAGTGGATGTCAACTGTCTGACATGGTTGCCAGAAAACTTAGGTCCTGTCTAATAGCAGTACCTGCTCTTAACCACCAAGCCATCTCTCCAGCCCCAGGTGTCAACAGTTTTCGTACTCAGTGCTACTGACATTCTTTGCTTGTGGGGCTGTCCTGTGTGCTGTAGGCTCTTTGGCAGTAGCTCTGGTGCATCTCAGTATGTCCTTACATATCTGCACCCACCACGCTCCCTGCAATTGCACCAGCTCCACTATATCCAAACATTGCTGGATAAGTGTCTGGAGGGAGGGTCAAAAAACAACAGTGCTGTCTGGGCCATCCAAAGAGGGGTAGAAAGAGGGAGAATTGGGAGGGGCTAGTGGACAGACAGACAGACAGACAGACAGACACACACACACACACACACTTAGTGCTAGTGGGCAGAGGACTCAGAATGAGGCCAAGCTGATGTCTGCCAGGCACAGAGTTCTTCTCCATGTGGATCTCCTGCTGGAGATCAGCTGTCAGGGTCTGGGTGGGGGTCTGGGAGCTAGAGCAGGAGGCTCAGATCTCCACCCTAGTTAATCACTCAGGGATGGTCCTTGGTGAGGGAACCCCTGTGACAGCTGCCCTGTAGGCTTTTCAAAATACAGAGACAGACAGACAGACACAGTCTTCGGTGGAAGAATCTATAGCCCCTTCTGGGAGAAGGAAACACAGCGAGCCTTCTAAATTCTGGACCAACGGTGAAGGACAAAGCGGTGAGAATCCGTATCTTTATTGTCTTGGTATCCACCTAAGGATATGAAACCTCTCGCTGGGTACAGAGTATGGAGGCAGGCAGGTAGAAGTGTGGACAGGCCATCATTTTAAATGATATGTGTCTTAGCTATTCAAGCTAGTGAGAGCTCAGGGCCGGGGAGGGGCTATGCTCGTGACGTAACCAAACAGGTCAGTAAGAACCACTAGCAAGGAAACAGCAAAGGCTTGGCTCAAACTGTGGCGCCCACGCGCGGCCCTTACAGGCTCTGCTTTGTCCAACACACACTTCTTAAGGGAAGGAGTTCAAGTCAGTTCACGGGGAGGATAAAACCGGGCTTTTGGGCTTCCCCTCGGAAAGGCAGGTCTGGCGAAGGAAGTGCTAACAGTTGCAGGCCTGCAGTCAGCTGGAGGTAGGTGTGGACACTCCCCAGACAGGTGCGGCTCTCAGGCAAACCCTGCCCCCATCATGCTTCAGGTCACCTGCTACATTACCTCCTTGTAAACTGGGATAAAGAGAATGGCACAAAGACCAAAGAGCAGTCGTCTTCCATGTGGCAACAGACGCTCTTTGCAGCGCACTTGGACAGCAAGCGCTTTGCTCTCTGATGCTGTTTGATGCTGTCTGTTGTTTTTGACACAAGGTCTCAGGTAGCCCAGGCTGACCTCCAACTCACTATGTAGCTGAAGAATGGCCTTGAACTCTTCATTCTTTCTTCCAGAACAGGTATGACATACGGGTATGTGCTCCTGTTACTAAACTATGCCTGGCTTGCAATTGATGACAGGGCTTCATGAACGCCAACAAACACTCAACACCCGGGCCTCATTCCTAGCCCCCCACAGTCTAGACCTGGGCTGTTACTGTCTGCCTTGGACCAGCACTGTGATCTTGGACAAACTGACTGGTGAGCACACAGACACACAGACAGACACAGGCAGGCAGGCAGGCAGGCAGGCAGGCAGGCAGGCAGGCAGACAGACAGGCAGACAGACAGGCAGTCAGATAGACAGAGACAGGCAGGCAGGCAGGCAGGCAGACAAGCAGACAGGCAGACAGGCAGGCAGGCAGACATACACACACACACACACACACACACACACACACACACACACACACACACGGGGCTGGGTGGGGGGCGGGGAGGAGCGCCCCCAAGGAGCAGAGCCACAGGCGAGGGACAGTCACTCACAGCTTTCAGGATGCTGACAGCTTCCTTGCTGAGCCACACAGGATAGAGAACATCATCATGAAGGATGGATTCGAACAAGTCGTCCTCGTTGTCAGCTTCAAAGGGGGGCTGCCCAGCCATCATCTCGTACATCAGCACTCCCAGGGCCCACCAGTCCACCGAGGGGCCGTACTCCAATTCTTGTAGGATCTGTGCAGGAAAACAGACTGTGTCACGGATCATTTAAGGGCCTGACTCCACGAGCCGGGTGTGGTGGCTCGCGCCTTTGATCCCAGCACTGGGGAGGCAGAGGCAGGCAGATTTCTGAGTTCAAGGCCAGCCTGGTCTACAGAGTGAGTTTCAGGACAGCCAGGGCTATACAGAGAAACCCTGTCTCAGAAAAAAAAATAAATAAATAAAAGCCCGACTCCAGCAGCAACTCTCCCACCAACTCTCGAGGGAAGGTCTTGGCCTTCCTGTCCACCTTGCTCCGCCCTAGCGGTGCTGTGCTACCCTGGAGTGTGGGGTGGGGGCGCTACCCCAGCTTTTTCAGGGAGGCTTAAGTGTGAGATTCGCTATCCCCTCTCCGCAGTGAGATCTATCATCTCATCTCTGCTGGGAACAAGAGGCCACTTCTCAGTTTGCATGCCAGATAAAGCTCCGGGCAGCATTTAGGTCCACTTTCAAAAGACGAGGGCACACAGCTTGACATTAACTCTGGGTTAGGGGAGCAGGGTGTAGACTTCAAAAAGCGATGCTGAGAGGGACCGGACCGGCTGTGCAGCAAGTTCGATTCCCATCATTCACAGCCTGGGCACCCTGACTGCCCATGTGGGAACGAGACCACAATCTTTTTTGCTTTTGCTTTCCCTCCACTTGAGCTAAGTTCTTACTTTGTAGCCCTGGCTATATAAACAATTTATATAAACAAGATTGGCCTGGAACTCTCAGAGATCTCCCCGCTTTGGCCTTCCGTGTCCTGGGATCAAAGGTGTGCACCACCATGCTTGGCTTGAAACAGAAAGTTGATATTCCTTAAGTGGTGACAACACTTACCTCAGCCCCATGCTCTGTGGAATGAAATAAGAAGGAAGGCCCCTCCCCAAGCTCCTGTGTTTTACTCAGCGGCTACTACTATGCTCTTGTCTATGACAGTAAAAGTCTCATTTCCATTCATCTTTCTGGTTCTCCGAGTCTCACCAATGAACTTGTCATTTAATAGACCCTATATATCTCCTTTCCTTTGGGGCTAACCTTGTGAATGTATGCTATCTTTACAGGCAAAGCCGAAATCCAATCAGTTCTATGACTGTCCTGTGAATTTTATCTGTGACCAGGGCCACACTCAAGCAAGGTCCCCTCCTCCCAGCCACCGTGTATGTGGCCAAATAGACAGCCAGAGCATTAACTCAGGATGAACCCATGTAGAACACGCTACACACACCCCTTTCTACAGCAAGCCTACATCCTTTGGGGCTAAACAGAATTCACTAGCAGCATCTAAGGACACGAAGTCCACACTTAGCTTGGGGACCTTCTCTATTTGAGATGAAGAAGAATGTGAGAATGTGCAGCTCTGCCTCTTCAGTGTTTTTGACCCATGACCTGTTTCCTTAGCATCTGGGGGTTCTCTGTCTAGTGGTTAGTGCGGGGGGGGGGGGACCTGTAGACTCAGTACTTCAGGCTGCACTGGCTGGGGGCTCAGGCGACACTTAGTCTCCCTCAGCCTCCTGAGACCTAGTAGTCCGCCTGGCTCACCAAGTCTCCTCTGCACCTCTGCTTTCTGTACTTCAGGGTCATGCCTATGTCAGATTGCCTCCCTTTCAGGCTCCTCTGACCTCTGACCTCCTAAGGCCTTGCCTGTCCCTAGGGTTTATGGGCACTTCCCTTATGATACTGTATTTTCAGTTACTTGTTTACACTCAGCTCTCTACTTGGAGCATCTGGAAAGTTCCAGAGAGTTATGGCCTCTCATTTTTCCAGAGTCTGCTGTGGAGCCCAGACCATTCATACTCTTCAAACACAGCTCCCACTGCACGCCTTGCACTGTGTGGCTCTTACTCAGTGTGCCACATTCACTCTGCAGCTCATGGGCCCTGCTCATCAGTTGACCACTTTAGCCATTTCTGGGTGGATGGCTGGCGCCTTCACTTCCGTGATTTGTCTATAAGCTTGTCTATCCATGCTCACACTGGATGCTGCTGTGGAAATGGCCGGGTAGCCTTATCCAGACTTGGTTTTGGTGTAATCTTTTGTAAAGTTCCCTTTAAGGCTCAGCCCTGATCATCCTTGGCCTGATCACCTTACCAGCAATGGAGCTGGTAAGGAAGGTAAGGTAAGGTGAGGCTTCGTGTGCCCTCGGAGGGTATCTGGTATGGAAGCCAGCCCCTCGAGAGGTTCAAGGTTTAGGGTAAGAGAGAAGGACAGGGATAGGCCGTGATGGAACCAGGTGTGACTGGTGTGACTCGGAAGAGAGAACCATTTATTGTGTAGCAGCGGGGCAGAAATAAGCAGAGACAAGTGCTAGGGGGTGTGAGCCAGGGGCACAAGGTGGGTAGAGACAGCTTGGCAGAGCTGATCGCTAAGAAGGTGGCTCTGGTTTCAAGGCTAGCCTCTGTATGCCTTATGAATCCCTCCCACCTCTAATCCCATTAGAGTCTTAACGCAGCTTGCTGAGCTGGGCAGAGCAGGCATTAGGATTCCCATGGGAAAGACAGGAACTCAAGGTTCCAATACACTTCTCCATTATATCAAGGACATATGAGGACATTCTGGGCAGGTCTAGACTCAACTCTCAGGACTGTTTCTCATACTCCATGTTATAACCCAACAGTGAGGAGACCAGGGGAAGGAGCTACACTTGGCCAGTCCTTGTTGTGAGCTGTGTGCATGTTTATTCCTGAGCAGATCTTTAACTGCTGTCAAGCCTTTGACCACTGTGGCACTGGCTCACAGAGGGAAGGGAATGGAAGACCCCCCTGGTAAAGATAAGTCCCAGGGGAGGTCTTCCTTTCATCTATTTCTCTTTGCAGTTGACTGGCTGGTGTTCTTGCTATGGGAGCACACTAACAGAAAGGCTGAAATCGCCTAGTTCAGAAGATCAAAGCTCTGTGGGACACTGAGCTGCTGGGCCCTCAAGCCTCACTCCTGAGCTCTCCCTGGCTCCACCCGTGTTGTCTGACCTGTGGACAGAAGCCTGGAGCCTGTCCCTTACTCTGCCTTTCGTTTCGTTTTTTACAAAACCTTTATCAATTCACTAAGCATTGAGAATGAATTCTAAAACTAGAGGTTCCATGTCAGCACAAGGATACAAAGGCAATGTCCCTTTTTCTTAAGGAAAAACCTCAGCAGACATTCACTGGATGTACTGCAGTATGATCAAGGGATATGCAGACATTCACTGGATGTATTACAGTATAATCAAAGTATCAATGGTTACATAAAAAGCAAGGTGAATCCTTCTCTGTGCATTTAAAACATCTTTATACATGCATCTTAAAGAGGAAGTATAAGAATTTTATTTCAAAGACACCTAGGCTCAGATTCTAAGTTGGAGGCCATGGAGTCTGCTACCCTGACCCACTTACAGGCGTGAACCCAGCAGGTGTTCTATATCCACAGTTAGCTCACTATGGAATGTTCTGGAAAAGCAGCACCAACTCCAGGAGACATATGCAAGGAAATGATATCTAACAATATCACCCCAGGGACCAAGAGAGGAATATGCAGTGTAAACAATTGCATCCTCCAGTCCAGTCCAGTCCAGTTCACTGAGATCAGAATATTTTAAATATTCTGTGACACAGGGTCTCAGGAACTTCGGGGTAGCCGCAGGCTCGCTATGCAGCTGAGGGTGACCTTGAACTCCCCAGCTTCATGCTTTCACCTCCTAAGTGCTGGGATTACAGTCTTGCACCACAGGCTTGGTTTACATGGTTGCTGGGTATACACCATGAAGGCTTTCCTCAGCTTGTTGATGTGTACTCTGGTGGCCTGCCTTATTCCCAGGATGGACATGATAAAGATTCTCCTACAGTAAAACCCTTAGCAGGTCCATAGATCCTATGGGATTGAGTTCGTGTTCCCGGCTCCTTTACCCGAATTTTGTTCATTATTACGAGCACTAAGAAACCATTTGCTCTATCTCTACTATTTTTGAAATGTGTTCTATTTCATTGGTTAGAGTGGTTTGTGTGTGTGTGTGTGTGTGTGTGTGTGTGTGTGTGTGTGTGTGTGTGTGTAGGTCACACGTCACAGGGCACACATGTACGTGGAGGTCAAGGACAACGCTTAGCCTTTGGTTCTCTCACCCTACCTTTGAGTGTGTTCTAGGGCTTGACCTCGGGCTACGCATGCTTTTACTTGCTGAGTCATCCTGCCAGCTCTCTAGTTGTGTTGTTTACATTTCCTGAAAGTGGCCAAGATGTTTTCATCCCTTGGCTTCTGGTCATGTTGGAATGTCTCTCATTCATTTCATTTATTCACTTCAAAAGACCATTCTTTAGAACTTGTGTGTTGGATCCTGGTAGTACCCAGATGAGAAACCCAGACATTGCCTTGAAAGGACTCACAGCCTAGAGAATGGACTTCCCTTCTCTGCCCGGCTCCCACTCTGATCCTTCTTGTTTTCAGCAATGCTTTCCTCATCCCTAGGGCTAAAGCAGACCTAGAAAGTGTTCTTTGCCGTTCCGTTTCCCGGTCTCGGAAGCCCCGTGAAGCCTTCCCGCATCCCGTGGGCCCTGTGCTGTTCTGTTTCCCGGTCTCAGAAGCTCCGTGAAGCCTTCCCCTATCCCGTGGACCCTGTGCCGTTCTGTTTCCCGGTCTCGGAAGCCCCGTGAAGCCTTCCCGCATCCCGTGGGCCCTGTGCCGTTCTGTTTCCCGGTCTCGGAAGCCCCGTGAAGCCTTCCCGTATCCCGTGGGCCCTGTGCTGTTTTAGGCACTATTGCGCTGCTTATTTCTGTGTCACTCTGACCAAAAGCTCTCTTAGAAGGGCAGCCAGAGCCTCAGTCGGCTCCATTCTCATAGAGCTTTGTCAGATGATGTCCCGTGGAAGCGGGCTTCTGCACACGGGCAGTGCTTTATGGGTTTGGTACCTGCTTCTCGTCTTACATGTCTCAAAACCATCGAAGGCATTTAATTAAGTGTCTGTGTGACTACATAGCTAAGTTTGAATCATCCATGCTAAGGATCTCTCAGTTTGGGTCATACTGCTCTGGAAGGACACGAGACAAATGGTCACAACATGGTGACTCAACTTTCATACAGGGAAAGCTCACAGTGGATACCTCTGACCTTTGCTTACGCTGTCCTCATGTCCTATGTGCATGTCTACTCTACAGACTTGCTACCTCGGTGGAAATGGCAAAGCATTCCTGGTTTGGCTGTTTATCTGACATCCGGTGAAGTTACCTGGCTGCCTCTTCAGTGGACTTTCAGGGTTCCGATTAAATAAGAAGTGAAAACTCTCCTGCAAGTCAACCAATTCCTGTTAGTCTGAGCGCTGGTGGTAGGTCTGGGTAGATGCATTATACTTAGCGTCTAGCTGGATGCTCTTAGCTCACCAGTCCATCCTCACTACCACTCCATCCTTACAGAGAAATCAGGAAACCATTTCCCTTCCTGTCTCTTACTCCTGGAATCCACCCTGCCTTTGCAGAGTCTTCTCTTAGCATCCTTGGATGACTCCCACATGCACGGTATTAGGTTGTTTCTCCGTTCTGACAGAGAGAGAGAGAGAGAGAGAGAGAGAGAGAGAGAGAGAGAGAGAGAGGCTAACTCTGCACATGGGCCTTACCTCTGGAGCGATGTAGTCAGGAGTCCCACAGAAGGTGGTAGTTGTCACGCCGTTCAGAATCCCTTCCTTGCACATCCCAAAGTCAGCCAGCTTGCAGTGACCTTCTGCGTCTAGAAGGATGTTGTCCAGTTTCAAATCCCTGCAACACAGGTCAAGGCCGCATGGTTAGCCTCATACACACAACAGGGTCTTACTTGAGTTAGAGAGATGCACATACCCCTAGGGAAATCTCCAGTCAAGGGAATCTTGGAGTAGGTTACGACCTGCCTCATTAACCTCGGGCTAGGGCCGTTTCCCAGCTGGTCAACCTTCAACAGTTTTTACAATACCTCAGCAAAAGACAGGATCCTGCACAGATTCAGAGCCATATTAGGGCTAGAACTCACATTTAGATCCTTCTGTGAGAAAGGAGGTCTCCTCTGACCTCCATCCTTCACAAGTTAACTAGCTCAGGGGATTCAGGGTCACATATATATAGCATCACTGAATCAGAAAAAATCCACAAGAGTTCCAGCTGCTGGGTTTGAGAGGGGGAGATGACGGATGGTTGGTGTAGCCAACATCTGTTGATGTATGGCCAACAGCAGGCTCTCAGGGTTCTGTGAAAGCTAGAATTTGGACAGACCATGAAGAGAACAATCAAAGGAGATGAGAGGTAGAGGCAAAGGGAAAGAGGCTGGAGAACAGGGCATAGTGAGGCAAGACAGCTGTGTCTGTGAGGGACAACCTCAATGAGTCTGAGATGCCGGGAAGAGGGATTTGAAGTCCACACCAAGGTGGACTGAGCCCGGCCTGCAGGAGCATGGTGCCTGAGCAAGGTCAATCTGGGTGTAGCAGCAAGAGAAATAATCTAGATGCAGATGTTTCTGTATAGGAGAGGTGAGAGTCCCAGGAGCAGGCCAGCCTCAATCAAGGTGGTTTCTTTGAGGCCCATTTTAACACTCCAGGGTTCTAAGATTTCTTACCTAGAAACTAGGTTGCTAGAAAATAATTTTTTTCCCACCACCCCTGCAAACCCCAACCCTGGCTCTGTAGACTATGTGGTTGGAGTAACCATTCACCCTGTGCCTCCTTCAGCAACTTCTCTGGGCTACTGAGGCGAGCCTTGCAAAGAAGGCCTCTTCCCGTACAAGCAGAGGTCAGAAAGGGCCACGCCCATGTGCCTGCTGGCATCTGAACTTGAGAGCTCCAGGCATCCCATGGGGCCGGGGCTGGAGTGGAGGTGGGGCAGGAAGTGCTTCTGGACCTGCCTGCATTGTATCTGTGACCCTATTTCTGCTTACAGCTGGGATTCCTTGAGAAAGAAGCAATCACATAGAAAAGTGCTAGTCTGAGCAAATGCTCCGGAGTTACAGAAGGCACAGTGAGCCCAAACAGCTGGGCCACACTGCAGCTAGACCCCCGACCCCAGCCCTGGCCGCAAGAGAGGGCAAGGCTCGGCTCTGGCTGGTGTGAGAAAGCAGGGTTGAATGCTGGGCTGGGATCCAGGCTGCCAGGGTTTCATCACTGGCTGTGGCATAGCCCTGCTAAAAGTCACCTTGCCGGGCTGGTCCCCTGTCTGTCAGTTCAGGACCACACGCTAATGTTTGTGGACTTGTTTGAAGGACCGATGGGTTGAAGTGTGTGAAAGGTGAACATCTCCTGCCACATCCTTTGTGTTAAATTTCTTCTCTGCAAGAAGCAGCTTCTCTGAGATGGGTTGAGCAAGGGTAATAGTAGCGTTTCATGAGTCTAAAGATCCCAAGCCTGTCCAAGCCAGTTCTGATCTGACTCAGGTTCCAGGTGGAGCAGTCTTGGCTCTGGCAGGCACCACCCCTCCTTCTCATAGGCTTCTGGCCAGTGAGGGACAGCCCCTGTTTCTTCCTGCCTCCTGTTCTTCTTTCTCTAGTCCACTCCTCCCTGACCTCTTTGCTTCCTGCCCTCTTTTCTCCCTGGGGAAGAAGCTGAGCCAGCTGCTGTTGGATGTGAGCAAGTCCTACGAGTGCCCTCGGCTACGACCTGGGTTGGCCTTAGCCGAAACACTCCTTCCCACCCCGTAGCCATCGAAGACGTATGGGGTTCTACCTACGGCTACTTCCTCCCATTCCCACTCTGATATCTGAATCTTTGAAAACTCTTAACTTTGCACACAAAAAACAAACACAGGAAGAGTGAGTGACTGCTTTCTTTGGGGACAGAAGGTTTATATGATCCCTGGGAACCAGCCTGGCCTGCTATTAGAAGGCCATTTCTCTGGAGATCTTCAGTCTCACCACAAAGTGTCCATTGCTCTGGGGCAAGTTTGTCTAACTCAGGGTTGTCAGGAGCAGTGTGTGTGTGTGTGTGTGTGTGTGTGTGTGTGTGTGTGTGTGTGTGTGTGTGTCTATTTGTGTTTATGTGTGTGTGTGTGTGGGAGGGAACCTTAGCAGATAGGATCCTCTAGGTGGCTGGCTAGACCATGCCTGCTAAGGGAAGAGGGGCTATCCTTCCCCATTAGGAGGAGGGGAGAGGGAATGGGAAGGAAGCAGTGGAGGACAGTGTGGCCCCACCCTCTTGTTTCTTTCCTTCTCTTTAGCAATGACTCCCTCAGACTCGTGGCTTTCTACTTCTCCAGGCCTGCCAGGTGTCTCTCACCTGCAGCTTTTAGTGATATTTGGATGAACCAAGAGGAGTCTGTAGGCCCCCTCAGCAGCAGGGAAGGAGTGGGGGGAGGGGAGGGGTGAGTCTTTCTACCTGGAGAACTCCCAGGTACTCAGTACCCAGCTCAACACAGAACAAGTATTTAGCTGTCATGACCAATAGTTTTTCAGAAAGACAACTGCCCAGGTACAGACCTCATCTTCTTAGTCCTCAAACACAAGCGCACATCCGTAGTCTGGGACTTTTTTTTTTTTATGTTTCAAGAAAAAGGTCTTTGATTGTCCCCCCTTCCTTATAGATGAATCAATGTGATAACCTTTACTTAATTTATTGCTAATGTCATTCATGTTTATCCTTTTCAGTGGGTCACCAAGCTGTCCTCCTTAGAGGCTAAATTCCTAACCATCCATTGGCAACAGATGACATTTTTCCCATGATATGCTGTGCTGCGGGGCTTTGGTGTGTGCTAGGTTTATACAGTATCTCAGAGCATCCTTGCACTTCTGTAGAAGTTTCAGCATTTGCTTTCATATGTTTAAGAAGCTGCAGTAGGGGTGTGTGTGTGGAGGGGGTGTATGCCTATGTGCATGCATGCATGCATGCACGCTTCTTCACACTTTGGCAATTGGTACTTGTTTTCAAGAGCTCTTTCCCATTAGGGCCCAGACTTGGTGCAGGATTATTACTTGACTTTGGTTGTAGCTACTGGAGTTTTTACTAATCATTTATTTTTACTTAATTCAGTGGATATTCCCTTTTACTGGTTTTGGATTCCATGTCTTAGGTTGAATTTTTTTTTCCTCTTTTAGTATTCTGCTAATGTTTCTCCTTCTTGCTTTACCTTCATTTTTATAAACATAAATCATTAGTGCACTTATTTATTCTGACAGAAGTTTGAGATGCACCTCCAACTCTCCTTGTTCTTAGAAATCTGGAAGCAACCTGATGTTTAATAGTCATCTTTCCCCCATTGAATGGAAAATTTGCATATGAAAATGGAGTCTTTACTGCACCTCTGCCCTTCACCTCTGCCCTTAACATATTTCTATAGCCCACTTCTTAGTTATTGTAGATTTATGTTTACTACTTCGTGTGGCTGGTCTCCATTTTCAAAATTTCTTAGCTCTCAGATTCTTGTTTATTTTTCCATATGAACTTTAGAGTCGTCTGTTTATACATATTTGTAAATCCTGTTGCTGGTTTTATTGGGAACATGTTTAAAGTTATAAATTAACTTGGGGAGAGATGACAGTTTATGATGCTGAGTCTTCTTGGTCAATAACTATGTTTGTCTTTCCATCTGTTCAGAGCTTATCTGTGCCCTTTAGTGATTCCTTTGTGCAGATCCTGAGCCTTTCTTGCTACGTTCTATGGCAGGTTGCTGACTGTCCCAAACACTCTCATTTCCTTAGGGAGCTGCATAGTGATAAAGTAAAATTCAAAGTCTCCTTTGGCGCTAAGCATGGATGTATGACAGTCACATGTGTGGGACCCTTTCTCTTCTCTTCTGCTCTCCTGTCCTGCATGAGGCTACCGTGCATGGTGTTAGCAGTCACTTTTAACCATTGAGACAAAGATCAAGTCCTAGGAAGGGTTGGATGACTCACAGACAACAAAGACAGAGCCGTGGGGCTGACTGAAGCCCTGCTGCGTCTCGTTGCTATGGTAACTGTACCCGAACTTACTGCTGCAGGACACAAGCTATTGTTTGACATCCTCAGTCTTTCCATAGATGAGTCAGCTCTTTGCATTGCATCTTTCCACCATATTGAATTCTCTAGGTCTCTGTTAAGGAGTTTTCCTGTGGATCCTTCTGGACTTTTCAGATCATCTACGGCTAGCGATCACATCGTTCCTTCCTTTTCAGTGTTAGTTTCGGGTTCATCTCTGTTGCCTGACTCTCCGTAGACTAGACTCTCAGGAGCAACACTATATAGTCAGGGTAATCCTGGGACTGGATCCACATATATAGCTTTTGCCCTCCGAGGTGCTCTCCTTTCCTCTACGTTAGACTGACTACCAATGAGGACTTCCGAGGAGCCACACTACTTTCCCAGGATGGTCAGAGGCCCTCAAGGATACTGGCTGTGAACAATAGGACAAGAGCAGGTCCTCAGTCCCAGTCTGGTTCAGGATCTCTCAACCTTGGCCTTTGGGAGATCCAAAGTTTGGAAGAACTCTGTTATGCTGGCTGTCCTGGGAACTGCCAAATGTTTGGCGCCATCCCCGGTCTTAGTGTTAGATGTTATTACTAATTTTCTCTACTTAGGATAGTTAAAGATGTCTGAGGATATCCAGATGTCCCTTGTAGGGCCTCGGGCCGACAACCATCATTCTAGTGGAAGTCACACTGATCACGATCCAGTCATGGATCTGAGCTGGCCCCTCATTCACCCAAACAACAGAACATGTAAATCAGTCTGGAGTATTTATTTTATTTCTGGGAGACAGGAATCCTGGCTGTACTAACCCAGGTAATGTCTGGCACCATCAAACCCATCCTTGAAAGAAGATGGGAACGTGAGGGTGAGAAGGGGTAACTCGTCTGAGGCTTCACAGATGATAACTGTGATCACCTTTACGGAGATCGTAAGATGAACTGGATTCCCTGCGTGATGCAGAGAAAATTCTACTGGGTGTAAGATGAGTTGGAGTCCCTGCATGGACGCAAAGAAAATTCCACTGGGCTGGGAAAAGCAGGTTGTGGTGAGAAGAGAACCACAGGGCCTGGGGTCAGAGCCAGGGACAGACTTCTTTAGAGGCAGGATGGCATATCCAAGGCTCCCCTGGGGCAGGAGTACAGACCTCTTCCAGAAAAAACAAAGGATGTCAAGAAAGGAAATTCCCAAACCATGTACTTAAAAACCCATCTGATGAGAAAAACAAAATAAAATCTAGCAGTTAGTTTGGGGTGAGGGGGTGGAGCCTGACTTCTAAAACAAATATACTTGCTTCTTTAGTGAGGTGGGAGAATGGCTCCTAAAATAAGCTTGCTGTGAGGTAAGCTAGAGACTGGTGTAATACTGGAAGTTATCGTATGGATCTCTTAGTATCAGGCATCTGTCTTGATGAGATGAGACAAGGTCATATTGTAGCTTTAACAAAAGGACTCCTCAGCCAGGCATGGTGGCACACACCTTGATCCTGGCACTTGGGAACCAGAGGCAGGCAGATATCTATGAGTTTGTGGCTAGCCTGTGCCAATCAAAAATACAGAAATAGTATGATGTTTTTAAAGATGTTTGATTCTGTTAGCCAGGCAATGGTAGGCCTTTAAAGAAGCACTCTTTTAATCCTAGCACTTGACAAAGCCAGGCAAACCTCTGAGTTCGAGGCTAGCCAGGACAGTGAGGGCTACACAGAGAAACCCTGTCTAGAAAAAAAAAACAGAGAAGTGGGGGTAGGGAAATGTGTGTGCGCAAGCACGTGCAAAGCTATGTATGTTTCTCCCTGTGAGTGTAGTGTCTTCAGAGCCAATCAGGGCATTGACTCCTCTAGAGTTGATGTCACCGTTGGTTGGTAGCCACTTGGTATGAATAGTGAGGAACTAAACTCAGGTCCTCTGCGAGAGCTCTCTATCTCACTGGGCCCTCTCTCCAGCTTCACACGCTGGTTTTACATTTTGTGATTTCATTCTCTTTTGTGATGCTAGGGGTGGGACTTAGGACCATTGGCAGGCTACTGTGTTCTCTGCCTATGAGTGACAGCTACAGGGAAATGCTTCTCATATGACAAAAACCAACTGGAGAGAGGGCCAGTACCAGCCAGGATGATCTAAAGTAAGACTTTTGTGATTTGCCTCTTCCAGCCCCCAGTGGCTATATGAGTATCTAATACCTGTATGATGGTTTATGAACAGAAGTTATCAGTTCTCCATACTGTGAGGAAAGATGCTGAGTGGGCCCTGACTTCTGCTTCTGATTATTAAGTATGAACTGAGACAGTTCTGGAAGTGAATCCTAACACTGCTGCTTCCTAGCTGGGTGAGTGAACAGCCCAAAGGATCTTTATGAATTCCTTACCTTACGTGTTAATTGGTGTCTTGTGGCTGAGACTGGAGGATGATCTGAGAAAGCTCTTTCCCAGGGGTCTTTAAATAATCAAAATTGAAAATACGCATCCCAGCTAAGGGAAGGTAAGTCGCTGTGATTGCATAGCACCTTATTTTGCATAAATCACCAAGGTGAGGGGGGTTTTCCCACCTAACCCAGTGAAAATAATCCCAGCAAGCCCCAAGGTCTTTCTGTCTCTGCCTCTGCTGGAAAGAGGGTAAAAGTGCGCTGGGGTGGCCCTGGGCACGAGTGCCGTGGGTTTAAGAGCTGGGACTGACAAATGTCTCAGACTACGATCATCTCTCTGAGAGACCGTCACATGGTACCACACAGGGATCTCTCAGGGGTCTAGGTGGGGATGGATGTTAAAGCTGAGGAATGAGCCAGGCACAGAAGTGCAGCTACCCAGTGTAGCCCGAGCTCCTCTTCACAATGCACAGAGGTTGTCACATTTTTCATTTGGGACACAGTTCTAATCTGGTGGCAACTTCCCCCAAGAGTAAAAGCCAGACCATATTCTTTCTATAAACCACATGGTCCTTAGAACATGGCTAGGACCTGAGACTTAATAGATCAGAAAAAATAAATTGGGGCAATGTTTGTGCTTGTCTTGAAACCCCGAAAGAGAAGAACCGAATGTCCCCGTGTTTTTAAACCAGGAGCTCCGTTTGAATGCTCCACTCCCCTGGAAGGTCGGTTCCACAGAGCTTTGGCCTCCACGCCATATAAATGACAGGAAATTCTTGCAGTTTCTTGAGGGAAGAGATCAGAAAAATGACTTCAGGGATGCCAGAATTTGGATCATCAGAGAACAGACTCTTGGGGCAGGTGGTGTGGAAACTGCTTATTTGGGGCTGACTGGTTAATCAGATAGGAATGGAAGAGCTCCTGGCACATGCTTTCAAATACCTCCATGTTTCTTCATCATCATCATCATCATCATCATCATCATCATCATCATAATAACAATAATGTTTCAGGAGAAAGGCAGTCTTTCTCAGTAGAGTCAAACTGCCCTCTAGTTAAATGCCCTGGGCTATTGTAGCAAACACTAATGACAGGCTGGTATCATCTGCCCGGCATCCTCTGTGGCAAGAACCCAGCCTCTCTTTCAGGAAAGCTCAGTCACTCAAAGGCCACATGAGGCCACGCCGGGAGGCAAGTGAGGGGTAGCTGTTATCATCATAAACAAAAGCATACTGCAGTATGAAGCCCGAGTGGAATGATTTAATTTTCATTCTGTGTTAATGGGAGGGAAAATCTACTTTTCCTCAGAAAACTTCAATCATTTAAAATCTAAAGAACTGCCATGAGGAGGGCGTGGGCAGTGCGTGTGCACATGTGTGCCAGGGGGCAGTGTGTGTACACACGAGTGTCTCTGAGTGCAAAGGTTAGGGGTCAGCATTGGGAGGTCTTCAGTAATGCTCCACCTGGTATTTTTGAGACAGGGTCTCTCACTGAATTTAGAGTCAGCAAGCCTCCGGGATCCTCCTGCCTTAGCAGGTTTATAGGGTTACAGGTTTGCAGCACCACATACCCATAGCTTTACACGGATTATGGGGGGAGAGGTATCAAACTCACTTCACCAACTCAGCCATCTCTCCAGCCATCACTGTCTCTTAAAAATAGGATTTATACTTTATGTGTTGGAGTGTTTTGCCTACATGTAGGTGTGTGCACTGAATGTGTTACCTGATGCTCACAGAGCCCAGAAGCAGCTTCGATTCCTGTGAGACCAGAGTTACAGATGGCAATTAGCTACCACGTGGGTGCTAGGAGTCAGATTTGGGTCTTCTGCAAGAGCAGCCAGTGCTGTGAACCACTGAGCTATTTCCCAGCCCCAGTAACTGCCATCTGTCTGTCTGTCTGCCTGCCTGTCTGTCTATCTATTTGTATTTTGTTTCCTTAAGACAGGGTTTCTCTGTATATCCCTGGCTGTCCTGGAACTCGCTCTGTACACCGAGCTGGCCTTGAACTCTGAGATCCACAAAGGCTGGCATAGCCACTGTCCACCCAGCCATAACTGCCTTTAAAGAGATTTCTCCAAATGCTTTTATGCCACGCTCACTGTTAAGTCTTATAAAATCTATTATTTACTTATCCCCACCTTGCAAACTTGAAGGTTATTGCCTTTGTAGTTATTATTTTGGTGCATTGCCCAGGCTGATCACAGACTCCCGAGTTCCTCCCACCTCAGTCTTTGCAGCTGGCTGGGACTAGATGTGTGTACTACCACACCCTCCAGGGACGACTATTATCTGTTTTTTTCTAGTTGAGAGAAAAAAAAGGCGGGGGGGGGGTTTGAGGAGCTTTCTTTTTTAACTGATCCCTAACACATCGGTGGCAGGAAACACTTCCATGTGCTTAACCACTTTGCTATGTTGCCTGAGAAGTCAGTGTGTCCACACTTTGCCCTTTTGAGGGACAGACATTGCCACTACCGCTGGGTGGTTGCTTCTGACTCATGGAAACACATTTAGAAGATGGGACTGATAAGCCAGACATGGGTATTTTCAGTACACAGACTTATCTAGGGAAAGCAGACCTTCAGCTACTATTCCAGCAGCTAAGAACTTAAGGTGTCAAACAGCATGCTGGTTTATAGCCAAGACAAATAACCTATGGGTGTACCTGGGAATCAAGACTTGGAATCACTGCAGAATAACTTATCTGATTGCATGGCTAGCCAGTTGCTTCTTACAAACCCATAGCAAGGGGCTGAATAGATGGTTCAGTTGGTGAGAGCCTATATTTCTTTTGGAGGGGACCCAAGTTGGGTTCTCAGTATCTACAGCAAGTGGTTCCTACCTGCCTGTAACTTCAGTTCCAAAGGGCCTGACTCCATCTTCTAACCTTCTTGAAGATTTGCATTTATATGCAACAACACAGACATCTATACACAAAACCCAAAATACAACTTTTTAAAAAGTTCACAGCAAGGAAAGCACATGCTTAGCTTTTTCTGGGTAATTTCCTGACCCCTGTTGATAGCAGATGGGTATTTGCAACCCCCAGCATGGGAAGAGGCTCCAATGCGCATCATGACATTTATATCTAATACCCCACCCCTTGTCATGTTACCAATTAAGTACACGTCACCCTGTACTATCAAAAACAGTTACTTGGGGTCAATGTACAGACTAGATCTGAGGACAGAGATGTCAAACAAGTTGCTTCCCTGTTTTTTCTGACTAAACACGAGGTAAGATGGGCCGGCTAGACCAGCTGCATCCTCTAGTCTACAGTGTTAGCATACGCAGGCAGCTGGAAGCCACGAGGCTTGAACCCTCAAACCTAACTGTTGTATACTAAATGCTGCCATCTCCTCTTGGGAGCAAATCTTTGTTAGTGCACATTAAAAACAAACAAACAAACAAACAAACAAATGCAAATTAGATGGGGCTGTGTTCACCTTGTATTCTTCACTCGTACCCTAAGAACCCAGGGGACTAGGTGCTGTGGGGATCCTCTGTCATCTTCATCAATCTACTCTCTGGCCTCACAACTTACCACGTCCCCTCAAAATCAAAACAGGAAACATAGATGTCTTTAGCTGGCTCCTATATCTGTCCTCGGTGTCCTGGCATTGGCCCCACTTTGTGTCTTTCACGCACAATGAATCACTCCATGAAGAAGGAGCCCCTGAGCCGCTACATCTCTATAGTGGTCGGTTGGATGGAGCCAGCAAGAAAGAAGTAAGTAGAGAAGTGATTTCTCATATCCCATGCCTGACAGCCATGTTTCCAAACAACACACCGACCCACTGAAACAATTTACCGTTGGGAACTATTAGATCACCAGAGGCAGCTCATGCGAACTGTCCTGTAGCCTCTACCCCAGTCTCCTCGTCACTCTGGAAGAGGTCAATGCAACCTCTGTAACTGTAGCCTCCAAACACTATGGAATTCAGGCTCTGAAGCCAGGCTCTCTCCATGTTTCTTGTCGCTAATTCTCCTTCTCTGACTACAAGTGTCTCAAGACAGCTCTTTATACTCAGCCACTCTTTTCTGCCTTGGAGACCTTTGTCATGTCAGCATCCCCCGTCCCCAGAAATGAGACTCCATCTGAGATCTTTGTACAGGAGCTGTTTGCCACAGCACCGTGGTTACTCCCTTCACAGAAATGCTCACAGTTCCTTACTAGGTTGCTTGCTTGTATAATGGCTTCTCTTCTATGAATCCCACGAGAACAGGGACCATGTCCTTGTCGTCACAACTCAGACCCTGGAGCCCCGGGAAGTGCCTGGTTCTTAATGTTCATTGAGTATTGGAATGAAGCAACAGTTAGGGCCTCTGATGAGTCCATTTTAGTAGCCAGCCAGTTAATGGTATGACTGTAAGCTATCCCTCACTCACCAGCCTTGTATGAGTTAATGGTATGACTGTAAGCTATCCCTCACTCACCAGGCCTCGTATGAGTTCCATAATGTTTACTGAGTTTTATGGGAGTCCGTTTTGGGATGCGCATTGATGCTACCAAGGGAGAAAATACAGTCTTGGCCTCAAGGTGGAGCCTGGGATGTAGAGGGAGACCTGGAACAACCTAGAACACGGAGTGGTGATTCCCACCGCAGAGGACAAGCAGAATACTACCATAGCTCTTCGAAGGAAGCTGGGGCAAGTTTCACCTTTCACAGGCCCCAGAAATGTGTAGTTCTTAGACTAGCCAACAGTCTGTCATCACAGAAAGGCCCATGCCAGCAAAAGGACCAAGAATAACCTTTCTAGGGCCATGCCTAGATTATGGGGGAAGTGGTCCGCAGAACTCAGTAAAGGGCCAGCATTCCCAGACAGGAAAGCAAGAGAATGACCCTTCAAGCTCCTATGTCAGGAAAAAGAGCCAAACTGGCAAAACTAGCTAGTGTCCATCTTCCATGTCCCGCCACACAAAGACCCACGTGCTAGGAGAGCGGTCAGCCCTCGCAGGTCACCTGACCTCCATAAAGAGCTGAGGACATACAAATGTAAGTCTGCACAGGCTGACGGCAATGTTGGGAAGGCACGTCTTCCTGCAAACAGGAGGTCACCCAGGCTACTTGGAGGATATCAGAGGCCTCCTTCAAGGCCAGGGAGCTGAAAATGGACTGACCTCTGAAGGGACAGAAAACAGATTTTATTAATCAAGAAGATGAGGTTCACATTTGTATTTGTTTAGTTTGGCTTTGTATTTGCCTGTAGTCTCTGCATTGCATTTGAGCTGATCATAAATGTGTGTGTATGTGTGTGTGTATGTGTGTTCGCGCGTGCGCATGTGTGTTATGTGTATGAGCAGTGTTATGATCATGCCCACACAAGGACCAGGGAGGAGGATATATCTTGAGGGGAAGGAGCAGGCATTCTCACCTTCATCAAGGAGGACACAATCTGAGGGACTTAATAAAACTCCAGGCTGTCCCACTGATGACTTTACCCTGGACTTACTGTGTGCCCGAGCACTGCAGGCGTGGCAGTGAGGACAAGAGCAGACCCACAGTCCTACAGGTACCCCTGAGTTGAAAGGTGCCTCAGAGACCTCTTACAGGCTCTATGATTGGCTGGTCACAGGGGAAGGTCTGCAGGGAAGATGAGGTTGTGGGAGACTGAGGAGGAAAGTCAACGGTTTGAGAGGAGGGCTGGGACAGACACGGGAGCCAACCCAACCCTGAGCCGTGAGTGCTTGTGACGACTGAGCAGCAAGGGAGGGAGACAGCCACCTGGACGTCCTGAGGCAGAAGCACAGCCAAAGGACCTGGTCAGTGTCGGGGTGACAGACGTCCTTAGTACAGAGATTCTCTTTAGTGAGCTGTGGCCCAGGAAGGAAAGTCCTTAAAGCCGTGGCTCGTGACCTTCCTAGTGCAAAGCAAAGCATGTGACAGCACAAGGGAGGCAGTTATGGCACATCCTTCAGGACCAAGAGAGATTCTGCACGCCAAGGCTGGCCCAGGGAACAAACAGCCTTAGGAAAGAAGAGAGTCCTAGACCTCAAAGTATGAGACCCAGGAGGGGATTTCCAGAATTCCCCGGGGTGAGGGTGGGGGTGGGGGAATAAGAAAAGAAGGTAATAATTGCAAACAGCCCCTAATGGCCCCCAGTGACACCTGCACTAGATGGCAGGAGTAGTCCTGCAGGAAGACACCTCATCCTTTTGGCTGTATGCTCTCCAGGCCCTGTTGGCTTTCCTCTACAGCTTCCTCCTCCAGGCTGCCCACCCGCGCCAGCCCAACCAAGCCCCTGCGGCTTCTGGCCCAGGGGGCATCCTTCTCTAAGCCACTGGTCCTTCTGCATGGCTTGCAAATCAGTTCATATGTCATTGAATTCATAGGACTTAAGTGTAACTTCCCCAGGTGCACTGTGGAGCTGGATTAGAAGACAGAGATGGCGCTCGAGGTGGAGCTGTCATGGAGTCTTGCTTCCTCAGGGCAAGCCTGGTGGCCACTGCTCCCGTGATTTGTTTTTGTTTCTGCTTTTTTGTTGTTCTTGTTGTTTGTTTGTTTGTTTTCTTTTTAACTGTATCGTTTCTTAGAACCATTTGCCAGGTACTACGTATGCTCAGAGAAGAGCTCTGTGGCGGTCACAGCTGAATGAGCCTCACGTGAGGGCCCTGGCATGAGTGAGATATTAGTAAATCGTGTTCTGCGGGGAAAGCCAGTTCTCTGCTCTAGGAAACACTGACCTCATGTTTCAGACAATGTCCTAAGCACTCTTTATGTCCTAGAAGTGTTATGAGGGTGTGGTGGACTTGGAGACTGCATGGTTCAATATTCAGAATATATGGTTTCACCATTCTCGGGCAACCTTGAGGGTTGAGTTCAGATTCTGAGTGTATGAAATACATTATTTTGATTTTTTTTTAAAAGGGTTGATTTTATTTTTTATGTTTGAGTGTTTTGCTTGCATGCATGCCTGGCTACCACATGTATGCCTGGTGCCTACAGAGGCAAGAAGAGGGTGTTGGGTCCTCTGGAAATTGAGTTACAGAGGGTTGTAAGCTACCATCAGGATTCTGGGATCTGTACCCAGGTCTTTTGGAAGATCAGTCAGTGCACTTAATGGGCCATCTCTCCAGTTTGTAGTTTTCTAAATAAAGCTAGAGTGTAGGGTAAGTCGAACCAAGTAGAAAAAAGTAGCCAGGTTTGTGAAACAGACATTTCTCAGCAAGAAAACAAAGTGATGGAGGGCAACCCTTGGTGGCTCAGAGCTTGTCAAAGAGAGTCCTTTAACTTTGTATCCTAAAATAAAGAAGTTGTGTAAAATGTTACAGTCCCAAGTGCCACTTCCCTGGAAACTAAGCAGGAAATTAGCGTGCTAAGAGGATGTGCCAGGCACAGGTAACTCTTAACCTCTCTCTTGGTAGCTGTATCTCTAGCATCTCTACCATTCCAAGTCCCTTGGCTCACATATTTGTAAAATGAAATTCACAGGAAGCTCTTACAAGGCTGATCAACTCTTGGCTTCTCCAGTCACAATGTCTCCCACAAAGTTCACGCTTGAGAACTGCCCAATCAAGTTAACAACAACAACAACAACAAAACCAACAAAAAGCAAGGAAGGTCTCGATGTTTTAAGTTTATAAATCTGTGTTGGGATTTATCTCTTAGGCTGCACTTGGCTCTTTTGTGGGTTACAGAATGGATGGCCCCAATTATCTCCTGTACTACAAATCAAAAGGTCCCTATCACCAAACCAAGCTGTTCATCTGATCTTCCCTAGGAGTAGGGTGGAAGAGAGAAGAGGGGAGGGGGAGGGAGGGGGTAGAGGAAGGAGAGGAAGAATGATTATAGTCACATGCTCAAATAAGCAGGCCTTGGCTACTAAGAAGTCTTCTCAGACTCAACCTTTATTAAAGAGCTGCCTGATGTAAACCAGTTTCCCACAGCATCCTGTTTCCTAACAGTATGCGATTGCCCATTGGAAACTCACTCTGTTTGGTGGAAGGAAGGCAGCTCTGATTCATGAATCTTAAGCAACAGCCAGTTAGATCTTTAACTGAATATGTTACAATGTAGCCATTTTGCCACATAGATAAATAATAGTAATCATTTATATAGCATGTTATACATGTATAATTATAAATATGAGGTATATGTGTAGTATACAGTATGGTTAATAAATGTAGAGATACAGATCGAAGAGAGTGAGCCAGAGAGAGACTGAAAGTTATGTTACTTTTATACATAATAATGCATATCATTATCTAATAAAGTAGTTAGTTAGGCGGTATAAGAATAAGCCCGGACAGTATATAAGTCCTAATCTTGGTCTCAATTATTAATCATATGCAGAGTTATGTGCTGCTCATTGATGGGGCATGTTTGGAGAATTTACCATTAGGCAATTTCATTTTTACGCAAGCCTCATTGAATGTACCACATCCATAGGTGACACCCTCTACTGCGGTATGTGTAGACACTGACACCTCGCTGTATAGGATATGGCTTTGCTTTCTTCCTTGTATAATAAGGCATACATAAAGTAAAGTATATTTTTAATAAGACAGATTGCATATATATGTATAGTAGATTAAAAGCTATAAATTCATGTTATATGTGTAGTATACAGTATTCTAAATATGTAATGATTGTACAGAATTATTTATATATTCTTATCTATATTCTATGTAATGCATGTATACGCAGTGTACACATTACGTAAACTCAACAGACATGTCCTTCTCAGTGACTTAGACTTCTTGCTCTTGGACCCTTTCCAATTTTGCGTTTTTTTTTCTTTTTACCAACCTGATAGTTTTTAATGATAGAAATGAAAACAACAATGAAAGCAGTTACTCCTGAAACCTTAAAACCAGACGAGCCAAACTCTGTCTTTTCATCACTCACACTAACAGTCCATAATGGAGCTTAGTTAGACATTGATTTTCTAATCTGTTGATGACTGCGAAGAAGACATATTGCCAGAGATTAGCTGTTAAGATATACACCCACAACCATGCCTGCTCCTTTTTAGAAACATAAATGTTCTGATTTAGTGGAAAATCACTGCAGGGCACAGGTATAAACTATAAAACAATTAAAATAATAAATCCAAATGACAGCAACTCCCAGTGAGCCTTACAGCATTGAACCAAACGGCTGCCAACCTGTGGAGTCTGCCCTGGGCCTGGGGGGGGGCTGGGGTAAGCAGCAGGCACAGGCAGGGGCTCAGATGGTCTCCAATAGGAAGCCAAGCTTGGATGCAACCCAGGTAGGACAGAGCCAGTAGGACTCACGAGGCTTAGGACAGGGGCTGCCCATGGGTGATGAATTTGCCTGTTTCCTCTCATACAGAAGGAGTCATTCAGTCAAGAATTCATAGAGCAATTATCGGATGACACACACTTGTTCTTAGCCCTTTTGGAAACAAGTTCTCTGTCCTCATGGTGTATATATGATAGCATGGGAAAGAAAGACAGCTGCTACAACACATACTGGACTGTCAAGGGGTGGAAGTACCCCAAATGTCCAGGCTAGCGTCCGCATGAGGAGCAAGATACTGGTCATGACGCTCAGTGGCCATGTTGGCTGAGTACTTCCTGGTGAGCTCAAATGATTTCCTTTGAAACCCCCATCATCTCTCACAGTTTAGAGGTGACTCTCCAGACTTTAAGAAGATAGACACTGTACCCTAAATCCCACAGCTAATCTAGGGGTATGGACTCCCACAAAATAAAGTGTAAATCGCATCCTCCATGTGTGCCTGGACTGGGTGGTGAAAGAGATCAAAAGGAGCTCCTCCTCCTCCTCCTTCGCCTCCTCCTTCTCCTCCTCCTCCTTCTCCTCCACCTCCTCCTCCTCCTTTTGCTGTGATCTCTGCCTTCTCCCAAGGTCCACAATGTCAGGTTCCCGGAGATACTGACTGCTCAGTTGCTCCCCTGCCCATCTTTGAAATTTTTAGTTCAGAAGTGTGCAGTTCTCCAGCTCTGAATTTGTTACATTTACTTTTTTTTGCACTAGCACATGTGTTTGTCCACTTCCTGCAGCACACACAACAAGGTCAGAAGTCAGCCTGCAAGAGTTGGTTGCCTCCTTCTGCTGTGTAGAGCTGAGGTATCAAATTCAGGTCAGCAGGCTTGGTGGGCTTTGACTGTTCTAATGGTCAGTCAGGACTTGATGCTTAGAAAACTGGTTAAAGATGAAGATGCCCCCAGGATGTCACCAAGGGCCAGCAGCACAAAGCTCCCCAAGTCTGATACACATCACAGAGCTGAGCCTGAAGATGACTCCAATTCTGCCAGGAATGACGTGTGACAACAGTTACTTAATCTCACAGAGCCTTCAGTTCCTGATTTGTAAAATGGGCATAACAAAACTCATTCCACAAGCTTCCTGGGGTGCTCATGGGAGACAAAATAGGAAGGTTCAGAATCATTCCTAACATGGAGTGGTGTTAAACAACGTTCAAAAAGTCTACTTCCCTACTCCTTCCTAATGCACGAAAATATTTATTGTGTGTTACATGGAAGGATTTAAACACCCGCCCATTTGCTAGACTATTGTACTGGCTAGTTTCTGTGTCAACTTGACACAGCTGGGCTATCACAGAGAAAGGAGCTTCAGTTGGGGAAGTGTTGCCATGAGATCCAACTGTAAGGCATTTTCTCAATTAGTGATCAAGGGGGAAAGGCCCCTGTGGGTGGGATCATCTCTGGACTGGCAGTCTTGGGTTCTATAAGAGAGCAGGCTGAGCAAGCCAGGGGAAGCAAGCCAGTAAGGAACATCCCTCCATGGCTTCTGCATCGAGAGCTCCTGCTTTCTGACCTGCTTGAGTTCCAGTCCTGACTTCCTTGGTGATGAACAGCTGTATGGAAGTGTAAGCCGAATAAACCCTTTCCTCCCCAACTTGCTTCTTGGTCATGATGTTTGTGTAGGAATAGAAACCCTGACTAAGACAACTATCTACATCACAAGTGAAAGAACTGCAAAACCAAAAGACAAAAAACCCAAAGAAGGAACTTTAACGAGCCAAGGAGCCGAGACACTGTAGGATGGAGCTGTCCCTGCTGACCTGGTTTAGTCTTCGCTGGCCAGGGCTCAGGGTTTACCTCTGTGTGGGAGCAGTGGGAGCACGAGGCACACTGATGCTTGACCACTTTAAGACTCTGTGGTTTCTGAGTCAGGGGCATGAAGGTAAGGGAACAATGGGCGTCCCTGACCACGGCTCCCCTGTCCGTGTCCAATGCGCCCAGTTGTGTCTGATCTGCGTACCTGTTTCCGCTGATTTTCCAGCTTCCCTGATGTATCACTGAGCTGCCTCGTGGTTTCCCAGAAAGCTACTTCTCTGTGCAAGTGACCTGTAATTATGCTTGCTGTGAAGAACCTGACCAAATCCCTCCCCTCGGGCCAATCTAAAATCTCCTTAATTTTCATGCTCGCATGCTCCCCGTGACGGCAGCATCTCATTACCCAAGTCTGTAACGTAGGAACGATCACAGGAGGCAGTGTCATGGAGTTGAGATTGGAGAGGCCCTGCTTACATCCTTCCCACAGCATGGGTGACTTACTCCCCTCTTGTGTGCTTGGCTCTGTGTAAAGGCAGAGCCTAGCACAGTCAAGACCAACATGATCAACACTGACAAGGCCTTTGGCCTTCATATCGAGAGGAGGCAGGGAACAATGCTAGCTATTCCACATATCATAGCTACCTAGAACAACAGTTCCCAGCCTGGGAGCTGTGATCGCCTTTGATGTGGGATGTGTTGGGGAGGGGTTGAACAACCCTTTCACAGGGGTCACCTAAGACCATCGGTGTGCCCTTCCTCCAGCCTTGAGCAGGCTAAATAGACCTTTCAGTGTTTGCCACAGTTGGTCTGCCATCCTAGGGTGGAGTTTTCTGCCTTGCAGCACCTGCAATATCCTACAGGGGCAGACTGCCTGCTGAGCTAGTGAGATGGCTCAGCGGGTAAGAGCACCCGACTGCTCTTCCTAAGGTGATAAGTTCAAATCCCAGCAACCACATGGTGGCTCACAACCATCCTTAATGAGATCTGGCGCCCTCTTCTGGAATGCCTGAAGACAGCTACAGTGTACTTACATATAATAAAATAAAATAAATCTTTAAAAAAAAAAAGCAACCTAATCCATCTGAAACAAAGTAACAGAATCCATCTGAAACAAAGAATGGGTCTGTGGTGGGCTCTCCCTATATAAACACAGTGCTAAATATTAAACTTTGAGCCTTGATCAGAAACCTTTAGCTTGGCTTCATCCTTCTTTTGCTGGTTGGTCCTTTTTCATTTCCAGCCTCCCTTTCAGGTACTCAGTTTATCCATGCCTGCTGGACAGTTACACATCGGAAATATCAGATATTTATATTATAATTCATAACAGTAGCAAAATTACAGTTATGAAGTGGCAATGAAATAATTTTATGGTTGGGGGGGGTCCACACTTGAAGAGCTGTATTAAGGCGTTAGGAAGGCTGAGAACCACGTCCTCAGAACTGATGGCGATCAATCTTAAGAACAGCGCACGACGAAGCTCTCCAATATTTATTTGAAAAAAAAAAAAAGAATCTAAACAGTTGTTTTGACTCCAACTTCAAAATAAAAGGAAATGCTGGGCTGAATCTTCACACAGTGGGCTGTCTTAAACACCATTCTGAGAATCCAGGATTTCAGTTATGTGTGGAGAAAATATCAATGATGAATTAACTGCTCAAGGGCAAGGATCAATGACCCCGAGCTGCATAAACCTGAAATCTAAATAAAGCCTGGAAACTGAAGCAGCAGAAGCCCTGCAAAGGTCCAGGGCTGCAGGCTGTCTGACCTTTGAGCTCTCCTCTCTTCCTATTTGCTCCTAAACTCGAAGGCTAAAGGTCTAGGGACTTAAAATAGCTCTGACTCAGCCTCTACAATCTGAGCTCAGCAGTACCCACGCTTTAGGGGATGTCGTCCGGAACGAGAGCTTCCTTCCTGGTGCAGGCCGTCCATGGTCCCCCTGGCCTGTACTCTGGAGTCCCCCTTTCCTGCTTCCATGCCTCTGGTCTTTCAACACTCATTCCTTCTCCCAGGCCTCTTTACCATCCTTTATGAATGTCCATGGGAGGAGGGGAGGCAACTCCATCTTGTCAAATACTTTCACAGAGCACTTTTGTGCTATACCTTTGCAGGACACAAGAAGTTAAGAGAGTAAGAGAGAATCTTCAGGATAAGGCTTTAAATATGGTATTGAATGAGAAAGACAGACTTGAGCTTCCAGTGTCGAGGATGCAAACGTAAGCTTTTACATTGAGCTTTTTCCCTCGTCCTCAGCCTTTGACTCTCAACCCTTCCTTCAGGAAGCATGTGTGGGCTCCCTACAGTGAGGTTCAAGGCCTCTCTTGGGGATCCAGGTCACCTGGACCTGCCCTGCCATGGAACACATCACAAGGAAATGTGAAGGTCCTTACTGGACACTGAGGCCCTGGAAGAAGAGATGAGGGAACACCACCAGGCTCACCACTCTGGACTGCAGAGCACGCCTCCACAGTACAGTAGGCTCTTAATAAGGACTTGGTGTCTTTAAGAATAAGTAGCGACCGAGAAGAGACCCAGACTGACAGTTCTTCTTGGTGGAACTCGGTCCACTTCTAAGAAGACAGACACTGTGGAATACTTACTAAAGAAAGACAGGTTGAACAGTTTTCTTCTGGAGACGCAACATTGCCCGTGCTCCGTCCTTGATGCCTGGCTAAGCAAACAACGCTGCCCTGAGACCCACATGATGAGCCTCAGCCTGCTGAAGTAACAGCAAACGCTCGGCATTGCGAGGCCTGCTGCCTCGCACCTGTACCCACAAACTTGCCTTAAGTACTTTCTAACCATTTAAAACAAGCTCCCCGCTTACACACACTAAACGCAACTGGATTTCAGCCCCCTCCATTCCATGATGGCAACAACCACTTGTAGGTCAGACTTGACTTTTCATGCTTGTTTGATCCAAAAGTGAGTTGCGAGTGACTCGTGTCATAGGCTTAACCTACACTCATGTGAGTGTCTCTAATACTGTAAAAAGTGGGTTCTGTTTGTTCATGTTTATTGGCAGCAGTGGATTTGGGGGGGGGGAGAAATTATTCAAAGACACTGAAAACAGTCCTTAAATTGGCAGCACTCATCTTGATGAGGTGACTAATTTGTTTCCTTCCTTGTGACATAGATCTTCCAGGGTGGGCCACTCCCTACCTCCCACTCAAGGTCTGCCTGTCACAGCCGAACTCTGGCTCCACAGGAACATCTCAGTCGTTCCCTCCCTCTCAGACAACCTGATTCTCTTCAACTCAAACTTTTCATTTAAATCTAGTCATTATTACCCAGAATGCCTACAGCCACTAATATCACTTCTTTGAGAGAACCTTCTAGAGAACGGTATGCCAGGAGCCAAACTTCGTCCTCTTTGTTAACCACATAATGGAGGCAATGCCCCTTTTCCAGTTGTGCATTGCTGGGTTCTACAGTGTGGGTGAGCTGTTACAGGGTCAGATCATTTTCCTAACATTCTCTCCAAAGAACTTTTCATGAATGTTTTGATAAATGCAATCACAAATCAGTGGAATTCCAATTTTCTCAATTAAAAAAATTATTTTATTATGTACATGTGGGTATTTTGCCTGCATGTCTATGTACCACTTGCTTGCCTGATACCCATGGAGTCCAGAAGAGGGCAGTGGATCTCCTGAGACTGGAGCTATGGTGGGCTGTGAGCCACCATATGGGCACTGAGAATCAAACCTGTGTCCTCTGGAAGAGTAGCTGGGGCTCTGGACCATTAAGCTATTTCTCTATCACTCATATTCCTATTATTTTAAACTCTAGATGCTGACACAAAACTATGCATGCTGAGAAGATTGACCCGAGGAGTGGTTGCAGGGAGCGAGTCTTAGGCAGTTAGAGGCGGAAGCCAACACGACATGCAAGGTAACAAAGAGTCTCTGTGTGTGCCACAGCAAACTGTTTCTCCAGAAACAACCCAGATATTAAAACACAAATGTAAGATGTTAGTTATCTTATATTTCCTATTTACTCATTTATTTGTGTTGTGTGTAGTGTCTGTGTGTGTGTGTGTGTGTGTGTGTGTGTGTGTGTATGCAAGTCAGAGGATAGCTTTCATCAGTCGGTTCTTTCTTTCCATTGTGTGAGTGGTAGGGACTGAATTCAGAATCTCTGGCTTGGTGGCAAGTGTCTCTACCTGCTGAGCCATCTTGCTGATCCTATACAAATTTCTCTATAAAATTCATTACATTCATCAATTAAGTAATGGAAAACAATACAATTCACAGACTCCATGAAACTCAAGAAGAAGGAAGACCAAAGTGTGAATACTTCCATCCTTCTTAGAAGGGGTATCAAAATACCCATGGAAGGAGTTACAGAGACAAAGTGTGAAGCAGAGACTGAAGGAAAGACCATTCATTGACTGTCCTACCTGAGGATCCATCCCGTATACAGTCACCAAACCCAGACACTATTGTGGATGCCAACAAGTGCTTGCTGACAGGAGCCTGTTATAGCTGTCTCCTGAGAGGCTCTACCAGTGCCTGACAAATACAGAGGTGGATGCTCGCAGCCATCCATTAGTCAGAGCACAGGGTCCCCAATAGAGGAGCTAGAGGAGCTGAAGGGGTTTGCAGCCCCATAGGAGGAACAACAATATGAACTAACCAGTACCCCCAGAGCTCCCAGGGACTAAACACCAAGGAAAGAATACACACGGAGGGACCCATGGCTCCAGCTGCATATGTAGCAGAGGATGGCCTTGTTGGTCATCAATGGGAGGAGAGGCCCTTGGTCCTGAGAAGGCTCTATGCCCCAGTGTAGGGGAATGCCAGGGCCAGCAAGTGGGAGTGGGTGGGTTGGTGATAGGGAAGGGGTTTTTTTGGAGGTGAAACCAAGAAAGAGGATAACATTTGAAATGTAAATAAAAAAAATCTAATTAAAAAAAAGAAAATAAAGAAAAATTTTAAAAGTAATGGAAAACAGTTTCTTTTTTTAAAAATTCACTTGCATATATCAATTATACATGATAATTTTCATTATGACATTTGCATACATGTAAATAACATATTTCCATCATATTCACTCTCCATTACCTTGTCTTCTCTCATGTTCCTTTCACTCCCATGGGGACCTGTTTCTGCAACTGCTTTTGTGTCTGCTGTCTCTGTCTCTGTCTCTCTCTGTCTCTGTCTCTCTCTCTCTCTCTGTCTCTCTCTCTCTCTCTGTCTCTCTCTCTCTCTCTCTCTCTCTCTGTTTGTGTGTATGTGTGTGTGTGTAGAATGGGTTTATTTGGGGCTATGTATAGGAGGATGGATAAAGACATATTTACAAAAGCACTGGTATCTTTCTTACCAGGGGTTAAACCACTGAGAAAAATGTCTGTCTTCCACTGAACAACTGTCAACTGCCCAGAGTTCCTCGGGGAGGGTTGGGGTCTCACGTGTGCTCACATAGTATGGGTTTCCACAAATCACAGTACAACCTCCAAATGCCCAGAAGCACAGATGCTAAAGCCGCAGTTCTCAACCTGTGGGTCATGACCCTTCTCTGAGGCTCATGCATCAGACAGCCTGCATATCAGATTTACATTATGATTCATAATGGTAGCAAAGTTAACAGTTATGAAGTAGAGGGGAGATGATTGGTTGAGAACCTTCCTAAGAGTCTCTCCAATGGAGGTCTATGGACGATGTGTTGGGGAAGAGGAAGCCCCAACGCAAAAGGCCATGGATTTAAGAGATCGTTGTCTAATTAGATAGAGGTCTCTAATTATAGAATAAGCATACATTATAGGGTAGAGACCAGCCAACGGATCCAGTGAGATTCCCTGGGGAAGAGCATCTCAGTGATAATGTAGGTGCCCCTGGCTGTATTGCACTGATGTTTAGGAGAGCTCTCAGGCCTGCAGAGGTGGCTCAGCGGTTAAGGGCACTTGCTGCTCTTAGCTCCCAGCACCCACGTGGTAGTTGGACAATCATCCGTAACTCCGGTGCACCGGATCAGATGCCATCTTCTGGACCGAACAGATACTATGCACACCCAGTACACAGACGTGCATGTAAGCAAAACACCCGTACACGTAAAAGAAAAGTAGAGCTTTCTAAAAAGAGAACGCCTACGGACAATCTTCTGGTGGTGGTCACTATGTCTCAAGACACGATGCCTGGATGAAAACGACAGCATTGGCACCCGTCCAACGCTAGTGTCTCTTTATTAACAGGCAAATAGTTTGATGTTCCCTTTAAGGGCTGGGAGGGGCGTGGCTTAAGTGTGGAGCGGCTACACAGTGTGTATAAGGCTCTGGGCCCCACGTCCAACAACACAGAACTGAGACAGAACCAAGATCAGCAAAGCAAAGCAGAGCTCAGTGTTTCTGAGCAAGTTCAGTGGGGTGCTTGAACTCAGTCCCAATTTAGGTCTGTTTCCCTTTTAACACGTAATATATATTATAAACAGCCGTTTTTTCATCAACTCTCGGCAACTCCAGGTTTGCAAAGGCCCGATCCTTCCCACTAAATACCTAAGACTTTTGAAGAGTGGCTAAGTTGATTCAACCCACAAAGCATCCAATCGCTGCGGATTCAGCAGCTGTAGAGAGTGAAGCATCCTTTGGCCAGCTCAGCCATTCCTCACTCTGGGGTCCTGCTTGGGACACCCTCCTTTCACTCCTTCACCCTCATCATCTCATGGATCCTAACCTCCTCGGAAATGCCAGCTGCTGCCTCACAGTCGGAGACAACAGCTTCAGACATGAAACACTCAGCCACCTATCCTGTCACTCTGAGTTTCCTTTAAGCAATGTATAGACAAAAAACAGAATCCCCTAGTGTTTTCCTTTGTAAAGGTTTTCCTTTCCTTTGACTTAGTTATATATATTTTTTCTTTTTGCCTATGAACTTGAATCAATTTGCTTTTAACTTTAAGTGTATATGCCGGAGAGGGATTTAGTAACCATGGCCTTTGGGCAGTAGTACTATTACAACAACCAACAGTAAGATAGTCTGGTGAAGAGCTCTAGAACCTTTCCTCAAAATTTTACTAGGGAGAACAGAACCCAGTTTTTCATGGAGAATACCTGGTTTGACAATTAGCAGGAATGTTTCCAGTTAGTAATGGAGTTAAGTACCCGTTTTTGCAGTGAAAAGAGAGAGAGAGAGAGAGAGAGAGAGAGGGCTCAGCAGCTAAGAGGTTAAGAGCACTGGCTGCTCTTCCGCTCTTCCAGAGGGCCTGGGTTCAATTCCCAGCACCCACATAGCAGCTGACACCAGTCTGTAACTTCAGATCGAGGGCTTCTGAGATCCTCACACTGACATAGATGCAGGAAAAATACAGTGAAGATAAAATAAAAATAAATTATATGTTAAAAAAGAAAACAGAATCCGGCTCTGTCACACCATCTGGGGACATATTTAGGTATGGGAGCCCCTGAAGCTATCTATGCTTATCTGTTTTCATATCAAATGTATGTACTGACAGGTTCCAAATGTCTGGTGCTAGATGATCTTTTTCTTAAAGATGGTGAACACTGGAGCTAGAACGATAGCTCAGGGGCTAAGAGCACCAACTGCTTGCTTATCCAGAGGACCCAGGTTCAATTCCCAGAACCCACTAGGTAACAACTGTCTGAAACTCCAGTTACAGGGTGTCCTCCGGTGCTGTATGCAAGTGGTGTATGGAAATATATGCAAATAAAATACCCATACACATAAAGTAAAAATAAATAAACCTCAAGATTTTAGATTAAAAACAAACGGTGAGCATAAATCCTAGGTGTTTGTGGTGCACACCTATAATCCCAGCACTGGGTTGGCAGGGGTGAGCACATCTCTCAGAGTTACAGGCAAGTCAAGGCTACATAGCAAGGCCTGTCTCCAAGCAAACAAAAATCAAATAAATGCAAAAATAGTGAGCCTGATCATGAATCCAGGATTTCTTATCAATCAATTGACCAATGTGTTTTTGAACATCCCCTTATAAATCAAGATTATCCCAGGTCTTAGAAATATCCCATGGGCATCTATAATGTTTCAGGCTTCCTGTGTGGGGCTGTAGAGACCATGCAGGAGTTTGCAGGAATCTGCCCATGGGTATCAGAGATTGGGAGGAAATGCACTGGCCCCCTGCTGTCAGAGAGAAGGGATGAGAGACTCCTGTCAGCAGGGCAGGGCCTGTTTCAGAGCCCGAGGAGAGTCTTCCTTAGACGGATCTTACACCATAAATGGTTCAAGGCAGTCTGGCTCCAACAGGCCATAAACGACAGTGTCTACAATGAGCGTGCCAAGGTAGAAAGGAAAGCCGACTGACTACCTGTGTATTCTTAATCCTTTAAACCCAGAGAACACGGAACCATTTGCTGGCATGAACACCCCATAAAAAAAGCTGAAAGGGTGGGGACATGAAAATACTTTGGTTAAATTAAGTTTTGATGGCAAAATGACTTAAAAATACTTTTGTTTGTAGCAAATATTTTGTGTTAAGTGATGGTCTTCTTTAGGGGGAATGGATACGAGCGGGTTACAGAGACGTGTTTCAGGTGACTTAGATGGCATGCTCTTCATGGATGGCTGAGTTGGGTTTGTAACTGCCTTCTGGACACAGGTGAAGTCCAGAGTCACAGGCCACAAGTGGCCTTAATACCAAGAAGTCCATTAATATATTAATCAAGGACTTAGGACATGGTAGTTTTTATAGTGTAGATTAATTATTTTTCTTGGCTTTATATATATATATATATATATATATATATATATATATATATATATATATATATTGGGGAAAAAGAGTCTTTTGATTTTTTCAAAGATGGTGGTATCCTTTGGGGGGAAAAAAGTTCAATCTAGTCTGGAAGTGAAACCGTAAGATTTCCTGCTGAGAGAAAGGAAAGGAGGTGACAGGTACAAGTTCCTGCCTTCTGCCTTCTCTGACCCTTATGGTTCAGAAAGCCTCCCGGAACCCGGTCAGACCCTGCAGGATGTGCCCACTTGCAGATCTGGCTGTGTCCCACCTAAGGTCCACAGTGACAAAGAGGCGGCCTTTGAAACACAGGAGTTCCCAAAGCCTGGAGAATCACATGATCATAGAACTCGAGGGCCGGAGCTGGGGTTTGCTGCCTTGGCAGTACTGCTAGCTTGGGTTGGTAGCTCTCTGTTGTAGTATACTCAGTATGAATGCGCATCTCCCCCATATCCCAACTCTGCTAGGTTCCAACAACCCAGGTGCAGACATTGCCAAACGCCGTCCCTAGTGTCAGAGCACCTCTGTGCTGGAGGGCCCATAAGAATTACCAGTTCTCAGCAAGAAGTACTGAGTTCAGCGTATTTTCTCCAAAGCATGGCGGGAGCTTCAGTCAGTTCCATTTGCTACCTGGGCAGGGGGATTGAGTGTCCTAAGTCATTCATTGGCTGTCCTGCCGGGATCTCCTAGAATTTTACGAATGAAGACTTGTGGCCTCACAGGTGGACCATAGTGCCCAAGTGAAAACCAGGAGAACTCAACACATCCAAATATGATGTTCTCAAAGACACAGTGTTATAGACATTGATGACCCTATTCAGACGACAGCAACAGGAAACTGTGACTCCTGAAGCCAAAATTAAAACGTGCTAAGTTGTACCAACAGACGGGGTGGCATGTTCATTCTCTCCCTGCCAACTTTCCTTCTAGCACCCTTCTTTCCTTCTTTCTCTCTCTTTCTTCCCCTCAATTCTCAGGTAGGGTGTCAAGGAGCCCAGGACTCCTTATCTGCCCAAGGATGACCTAGAATATCTGCTTTTCCTGCCTCCAACTCCCTAGTGCTGGGATTACAGGATTATGAAAAGCACTGCCCAGGACCAAACAGCTTTGTGCCTGGTAGGCGAGCACTTAGCACAGAGCTGCACTCCTCAGCCTGAACCAAACACTTCTGTTCTGTGAGAACAGTCAGTGTGCTTCTCAGTCAGGTTTGAAAGCATCTCTCTGCAGGTGTGGCTTTATTTACTAGGCAGTGATAGATGCTGGGAAAGCAACTGTGAGTAATGTCCTCTCCCCCAGCACACGATACAAGAAGGCATCTTGAGAAAACCTGAACCCGTCCTGGACAGATCAGCAGTTGATACAAGTTGATAGAATTCTCAAACTTCCAGGGCCGATCCACTAAACTTTGAATCAGTGGCGGTGTATTACACTTGCAGAAATTGTCTTGATGAGATTTTAAACGCCTTCCTCTCCTTTCTCATTTATAAAGATAAAGTGACATCATTTAGCCAGAATCGAGAATGCCCTAAAAAGTACTAACAATCCAGCTTGTTTCTACTGCTTAGGTGTGTGTGTGTGTGTGCGTGTGTGTGTGTGTGTGTGTGTGTGTGTGTTTGGTGGATGTAGCTTTGTTGTTTTTCTTTTTTTTCCCCTCCACAAAAATAACAGAAGGAAAGCTGCTACTGTAATCAGCAGCCGCTGAAGGCATTTCCTGCGTTTTTAATATCAAGCTGGTTGTTTTTTTTCCATTACATACCCAGTGAACTCCAGTTAGGTCAAACTGGAGAAAAACAGGACCAACTATGCCTCTAAACCCACAAATATGCCTACTTAGCTCTGCTAATTTTATCATGTTCACTGTGGAGTTTCAAGCCAGAGTCAGGAAAACCTCGGAGTGCTACTTGGTCTCCTAGGAGAACGGATCCCGTGCTTTCTCCTCCGTTTCGATCCTCCTCGTTGCCAGCACCCTGAGGCAGAGTGTTTTCTCTGTCTGCAGGTTGCTCAAAGGAGGAGGCTTGGATCAAGTCCTACTCGAGGGAGAGGTTCCCAGGTTCCCGGGCTCCTGGGCCAGTGACCAGGCTGATTCCTAACCTTGGGTACCAGAGTTTTCATGCCTAGCTACCTCCCTAAGAAGGGCAAGGTGTTCTTCCCTGTGCCACCCTTCCTTGTCCAGCTATTAGGAAGCTCTGAAGCCAGTTTCAAGTGTAGAAATCATGGAGTACTATCTCATTGCCCCTGGCTTTTGTTATTTCAAAGCTTTCCAGAAATCAGTATTGACTCTATCTGATGCAAAAGAAAATCCAACCAACCAACCAACCAACCAACCAACCAACCAACCAAACAAACAAACAAACAAAACAAAACACCATAAACTGTGTCAGGTTTCTTCTTTAAAAAAATTATTAGGGGGCTAGAGATATGGCTCAGTGGTTAAGAGCATGTACCACTCTATCGGAGGACCAGAGAGGACCAGAATTTATATATCAGCACCAGCATAGGGTGTCTCATAAACTAAGGTAACTCTAGCTCTCAGGGATCTGATGCCTTCTTCTGACCTCTGTGAGCATGTATATACACATACAAACATACACATGCATAAATATACCTACAGATACACTCAAGTACTATAATAGTATAATACAGATACTATATATATATATATATATATATATATATATATATATATATATATATATATATATAAAATACACACACACACACACACACACACACACACACACACACACACACACATACATATAGACAGAGGGGGGGGGGTGAAACTGAAGAGATGGTTCCAGAGTTAAGTGTGAATCATTATCTTTCAGAAGACTCTTGGTTCCCAGTACCCAGGTAAGAACTCTAGTTCTCAGGGATCTGGTCTTTACAGACCACTGCATTTACAGGTACATACCCCTCATACACATAATTAAATCTTTAAAATCTGTTTATTTGCGTGTGTGTGGGGGGGAGTGTTTGCGTGGATGCATCAGTGCACCACAGGGAGCTTGTGACGGTCAGAGGACAACCTGCAGGGGTCGGTCTCCTTCCTCCAGCATTCGTTCAGGGGACCAAACTTCCTCTGACAGGGTCGCAGACAGCCTTTGCTGAGCGTCTCTGGGATCTGTCTCTGCATGTTTATAGGAAGTTCAGTGTGGTTTTTTTCCACAGCTGCCAGGAGCTAGTCTGTCTTCTAGACCTTTCCAAGAAGCTAGGAAAACCTTCTTTACCACTTTGATCAGCTTTGGTCAGTTTCTTTCTCCACCTTGACCTACAATCACCCAAATATGCATTCTCCTCGGTGGGTGGATTTCTCTAGATTCCTCTGAGCCATGCTTGCTTTCCTTGTGGGAACAAGTACTTTATCTCCTTAAAGGACAGCACCACAAAGGCGCGGCTACCTGTGCTGACTTCATAGAGGCATCCTCTCAGTTAATCCTGTGAGATCCCCTGGCTCTAATCAGTTATTCTTCAATTCTCCATGCCTCTTACTAGCATTTTCTTTCTGGGTGTTCTCATTAATCCCCTTGCCCCATATTGTTCAGCATTACAATCTCACAGACCAATCGAGCTGGCATTGACCTCAGAGGGAGTGGACCCCAGCTGAGAATAGTTTTACAAGATCAAGAATTAGAAATGCTTTTTAGTCCTTCTGTGGTTACTTCAGGTGATGCTATTTTCCAAATACAGGTAGATGGACATTCAATACCAAATCTGGCATCCTTGCCAGCACCGGTACAGCCAACAAGCTCCTACGTGTAGCCTGACTCCGTGTCAAGGCATTTGAAAGGATAACAATGCTTGCGTGTTTCTCCCAAGCATTCTTCCTTCAGTAGTCACCGTAACCACAAGTTGGGCACTGCTGCTATCCAAGCTTTTAAATTTTATTTTAATTTTTAATGATTTACTTTATGTGCATGAGTGTTTGGCCTGCAGGTATGGCTGTGTACCACGTGTGTGCCTGGTGTTGGGCATCAGATCCATCCCCTGGAGCTAGAATTATAGTTGGTTGTGAGCTGTCCTGTGACTGTTGGAAACTGACGTCGGTCCTCAGAAATCAGCAAATGCTCTTAATCTCAGAACCATCTCTCCACCCCTACCCTAGTTTTTAAATGAGAAACTGGGGTGCCACAATGGAGGAAGACCATGTAGCTATGTGTTGGGGTCCCCCGGGTGTGTCTACCTCACAGCTGTGCACCCCACTGCCAGGTTGCAGTTGGGCCTTCCCAGAAGGCACCACGAGAGCTGAGAGTTACGACTGAGATTTCCAGGCTTCATGTGAAACTTTTTTTCAGAATCCACCATTTCAAAGCTGCCCCTTTTAGTCAATATATTTTAACATATAAAACAGCGTTCAGAAATTGTAAGCATAAAGACTGGTCTAAAAACCTAGACAAGAGTATAAAATTATTCAAAAATAAAAGCTGTATTTTTGTCCTGAGAGTAAATTCTCCTGAGAAGAGTATTATAGGAACTGTAAACTCTGACATGTTTTCTTAAAAAACCAAAACCAAAACACTGTTTTCTTATGGCAAAACAGAAGCACCCCCAGCTCCCAGCCCTCACCCACTTTCTGGAAGAACTTATTTGACAGATTTTTACAATTCTTTTGATAGCCAAGACGTTTTCTTTTTTGTTTTTAAAAATAACTTCCCCTTTCTCTCAAACACCAAATTGTGTTCTTAGCTTTAAAGTTGAAATGCTTATTTAATGTTTTTTCTTTTGTGAAACCTGACTTACAAATTTCTTGATAGTTTTAACTTGAATTTATTTATTAAGTACACATTTGTGTGCACACGTGTATATCTGTGTACCTGTGTATATATATGCATGTGCACACATGTGAACATGCACATGTGTATGAGTATGTATACATGTGTAGACACTTGTATATGAGTGGATGCATGTGTGAACGTGTATGTGCATGTGAACGTGTACATGTGTACATGCACATGCCATGGTACCATGTATAAATCAGAGGACAGCTATTGGAAGTTGGTTCTCTCTTTTTACCATGTGGGTTCCAGGGATTGAACCCTTTTATGCAAGCACCTTTTATGCTCTGAGCCATCTTGTCAATCCATTTATAAATTCCTTGACTCCTGGATTCCCTTTCAATGATAGAAAAGACACACCACATAACTGTTTGGATATCGCAAGTGCAATAGCTTCCTGCTAGCTGGCTCTATTTTTCTTATTCTAACAAAGTCTCTGCAGGTTTCATTTGATACTCCCGCTTCCTCTAACTTCAGCACAGAATGTGTCTATGTCTATTTTCCCAGTCAACCTTTCAGGGATTGCTTCTCTTTAAACAGACATCCTACTAAGAAACATCACTCTGTGAGGTCACCCTAAAAAGCCCTGGGGGAGGGGCGAGTGCGTGGATCACCCATACTTGCCTCATGAGCACAGGCAGTCTGCAGGATGGCGGTGTAGGCCAAGTCCCAGCACTTGAGGGTGTCACCACTGAGCTGAGGACACACAGTAGGAGTTTTGTAGGACATGTTGGGGGACATCTACTCAGGATACTCTACTTTATCATTTCAGAACTATTCCAAGACGCCAGCAGTAACCAGTCCAAAAGTACCAGGCCACCTCAGCATTTTACCAATCTCCTTTTCATCTTTCTCAATCATCCATTTTATTTGAAATTAGGATGAAAACAGCCAGGCCATGATTACCAGACCGCTTGCTGGTCATGGTGATCCTGTTGGAGTATAATCCAGTGGATTTCGGTCGCTACTGTTTATGCTTACCCTGCCCACTACTCTGAGAGCCATTCCTCAGAGCATCTAGGCTTGCCAGCTTGATACCATGCCCTGACTGTCTACGCTACTGTGCACATCCCTAAGCCAGGCACATTAGGGTACCTGAGAGAAGAATTCGTGGTCCTGGATCTCCAAGGGCAGACAACTTAGCTGGAAACTCAACACAAGAGGTGAGATAGTCTGAGACTAGGCATGCATCCCTACCCACACTGGGAGATCCCAAAGCTACCATGCCTGGGTTTGTTGACCTTTTTAGGAAGGTGCATTTGGACACCCCACTCTTGTGAGATTAAAAGCCCCCATCCTCTAAAGCCTTTGGCCTCTGGTTGAGTAGGAGGGAGTTCTGAATGTTGAGGAATTTCGTTTGTTCTTTACTGAAAAAAAAACAAAACAAAACAAAAAAAAAAAAAACAAAGGTGAAGAACCCTACACCAGGGATAAGAGAAACAAAGGCATCACTTTCTCCTGGAGAAGGCCTCTCTCCCAGTGCCCTTCATGATGGGTGCTAGCTCCAGAGCAGAAAGCAGCCTGGGTCTGGTTCCAAAGAGGTTCTAATTATAGCTGACCCTTGCTCCAATCTGATCTAAAACACTATTTTATTATTCAGACTGACACAGCGAACATGGGAGCTTTGGAGTGTGAAGTAATGCACACAATTGAGCCCCCTGCATGCCACTGATTGTACATGCACACGTGTTGATAAAGGACCCCCCAACACCCCCCACCCCCCCACCCCGCTTCTGTGATTCCCGGGTAACCCACAGGGAAACCCAGGCTCCATTTGTCCTTCCTGCCATGCGACCGTTGTGGGTAGCACTGGCTGGGTAGACACTTTCCACTGGGTTTTAAGGAATACACATTTCTCTGTGCAAGGGCTGCCTTTTCAGCAGCAATGGTGACAGCTTCTTGGGAGACTGGAGGGAGTAGAAAGCAGTGTCTGCTGACTGCAGCACTCCAGGCTAGGAGACCGAGGAGTCTCGGTACACAGGTCGAGCTCAGACAACTTGGTTAGGCTTTAGGTGGCAAGAGACCCCGTCTTCACCGCTTTATCCATGTAGAAGTTGCCAGTTCCTGAGACTGAGGCTGGAACTCCCTTCTTCTAAGTTATGGGGGGGGGGGAATCATATATCAAGTGGAGCCATGGTCCAGCAGCATGATACCCAAGGAGGGCCACTAAGAGCAGGCTGGGAACCTTTGAGGGACTGCGGTCTTGGTGGTCTAGGGTTCCTAGGGGTCTTCTGTGACACATGATCTTAGGAAATGGGGTCTTGAAACACACACACATATTTACTATTGCTATGTTATATGATATACACTACTATATATACTTTATTTAGTATATGTAATACACAACACTTACTATTGCTGTTATAATGATATACACTACTATATATACTTTATATAGTATATGTAATACACATACGCATACACACACACACACACACACACACACACACACACACACAATTGAGGCTTCAATTATTTCTCCCCAAATTCTGCCTTCTTGGCTTAAGTAATCTAGCAAATTGCTATAATTCTCTTTATATATAAATACATATCTATGAACATATAAAAATTTGCATTGCCACCATTCTCTCTCTCTCTCTCTCTCTCTCTCTATATATATATATATATATATATATATATATATATATATATCATATATGATCCATATCCATATGCTCACATGCATATTCTGAGCTGATGAAAGTATACCAGAATTCTCAGTGACTCATAAGGCATGACAATGTGAATCCTGGAAAGGAGGAAACGTTTAGATTTCCCCAGAAGCCTGGGGTTCCAGGAGCGCCATGTTTCTAATCATGCTGACTGAACAACATCCAGTCTCTGGGAAAATCACAGCCTTGACTCAGAGAATTTACAACAAAGCCCCCTGACTACAGGAAACTGAGAAGTTCCCTCGCAGGGCAAGCCTCGCTTTGCACCCACTATTCCTATGAACCTGTGCCAAATACTACAGGACTTTTCTGTCAGTGTCCTTCCCTTGCTTGTCTGGGTCCAAGGACTCAGACTGGCAAACGTTCTGACATTAAAAACATCTGCCAAAGAAAGACAATGATTTACTCAAATTAAGCCAAAGCTATAGATCCAGAAATCAGATGTAAGAGGAAAATAAATAAGTAGACGAAAATGAATAAGTAAATTGTATCTAGAATATTTCTTGGGTGAAAACTACAGAGGTGAAGAAACATGGTCACCCATCTCAGGCATGCACAAGAGCCACCCACTCAGGCATCCCCAACAGTCACCCAGCTCAGGCATCCATAATAGCTAAGACTGACGTGAACAGCATACCCATACAGCTTCTGGATTCACGGGTTTACAGTAGGTAAGAGAGGAATAATTACTGTCATTTTCCCGTTGTCATTGTCACTCAAAGAATTCTCGGGGGAGTCTGGGAACTGCCCTAGTCTGTGCTGAGAGAAAGCCCCCTACATGACACATACCAGAACATAATGCCATCTTCCCATGCTCAAATGTATGGCTGAAAGCTTTACTGTAGAGATTTGTGTTTCAGGGCATGTTCTCTGCTAAGGCTTAAGTCATTATATAGCTTCTTTGTAAGACCCGAAGCATTCCTATGAGGAGCGTAGAGAGGAGAACTGGATACAGGGAGTATTTGTCTAGAGGGGACATTTGATGACCACTGATACTAATAATACCCATGGCTATCACCTACTGGGTCCTGGGCACATTCGATAAGAAAGGTACCATGTAAATAAACATCGTACAGGTAAGAAAACTCCAATTTCAGAGAGACAAAGAGACACTCATTAGGTCAGTAAGGGACAGTCTGCTATTTAAACACAAGGGTGCTTGACTTCAGAGTTTTGTATTTAATGGTAGACTGTAGAACAGACATGAAAAGAGAAACTCACAGTGACTAGGAAAAAGTAAAGTAGAACTAGATGGCTACATCCATGTTAGGGTCACTCCTCCCAGCCTTGACAGAGATGGGGCTGGAATGTGTGAATCAGCCATGAGCTCCATAGAGCAATTAGATAGTAACCACAGCGGTGGCTAATAGGTGGTGCTTACTGCCAACCCAAATAACTTGCCAAGTATTTAAACACTTTGTCTTATGTAATCCCCCAAACCTCCTGGGGCATTGGAGGGGCGGGGAGGGGCAGGGACAGATAGGGACCTGATAAAGTCACAGACTCTAGAAGACACTTTGTTTTCATCTTTTAACAAATTTGAAATTAGATACATCTTACAATTACAAATGGCAAACTCTCTCTTTCTCCCCGCCCCCCAATCCCCAAGTGTGTGTGTGTTGTTGTTGCTGTCTACAAGAAACCAATTTTAACATGAAGGTTCCTAGAAGATAGAAAGAAATACATGAAAACTAGTTACAAGGAAGCTATATAATCTGTGAAAAACTGCAATTTTTTTTTCTGAAACAAGACAGGCATACCTGTCTTAGTTTTAGACAAAGCAGACTTAAGGTGTGACCCAAAGTTACTAAGTCAAGGAAAGCAAGCCAAATATAAAAGGGTTAATTTAAAAAGAGTTCAGGATGCTTGGGATGTTTGGACTCTTCCACACATGAAAGTTTTCTTTCTTTCTTTTTTAAATTGAAGGTAGACTAGTGATGTCAGTAAGTTGAGGACTGAAGCACATTTCCTATGCATTTATTAAAATAGCACATTGAGTAGCATTAATGTATACATTAGCACATGTTAGTGAAAAGAACAGGGCAGAAGGAGACCATTACTGCAATTAATAAAGAGGTGACAATGGCTCTTCCTGGTTGTCAACTTGAATACATCTAGAATTAATTAACTAAAGCTCCAGATGTCTGGGCACACTTGTGAGGGGTTTTTCTTGACTGAATCATCTGACAGATCCTAAATCCAGATCCTTTGTGGTGGGAAGATCCACCTTATACCTAGGCCACACCTCCTGGTGGCAGCCTACATAAAGGACAGGGAAGAGGGAAGCCTTTGCCCTGTTGACACGCTCTTGTTCTCTCTGGCAAGTCCATTGCTTCACTGGCATCAGAGCCCTTTTGGGGGGACTCTGTTGTATACTGAAGACCAGCTGAGACATCCAGCCTTGGGGATGGAACTACCATTAGATTCTTGGACTTTCCAATGGGTAACAGCCAGTTTTTGAAATCAGTGGACCACAGTCTAAAAATCCCATTTATATATACATAGATTATCTCTGTTTCTCTAAAGAACCCTGACTAATACAGAGGTCAATTCTTTTAAATCACCTAAAAATTCTAAGCAGGTATGCATCTAACAACAGAAAGCAGGTAAAGGCAAAAACTAGTAGTACTTAAAACCAGAATGGAACGTATATAATAACATCCTCTTGGTTAGCAGGATGGATGGTGACAACTGTGGGTGACAATCTGAAGGAATTAGAATCCTTGCTTGTTCTTAGTAGACGTCTAGCATGGTACAGCTATTTTGGAAAACAGTGGGCAATTTCCCCAAAACTAAGCATTTGATTTAAGTCACTAATAGGCACAGATCCAAGAGACAGAAAAATGCATGTTTCCTCAAAAATTACACATTGATGTTTATACTAGTGGTAGAATTGAACCAAGTGATCATGAAGTAATAGATCCATAAACATAAGTATAGCATAGCCACACAATGAAATGATGACCTCGATATGAGATGAATCACCAACACACGGTTCAAGATGGGTTTTGAAACAATGTGTTAATTAAAAGAATCAAGTCACTGAAGATCACACATTGTATGGTTCCATTTACATGAGTTGTTGGGAATAGAACAACTTATAAAGAAAGCAGAAAGGTGCCTTCCAAGGTCGCGCATGGCAGGGATGAAGAATAATGACTTAAAGGAATGGAATTCCCTTCGTGGCTGTAATAGAAATGTTCTGAAGTAATTATAGTGATAGTTACACAATGTTCTGAAGATACCAGCAACCACTGGTGTGATTTTAATGGATGGATTATAAGGTTTGTGAATGATAACCCCATGAAAGTGTAACAAAAGCTGAATGAACTGAAAGAGAGAAAAGATACTCTCCTACAGTGATCATTCAAGAACACAGAAAATCAATAGATACAGCTGGCTAGAAGACCTGTATATTTTTACTTGATCTAATCAATATTCTTTTTAATAGCAATAGTCTACAAACTCTTAAGCTTGAATGGAACATTCATCAAAATGTCATGATCTAGGCCACAAGGAGCTATATTCTATTTAAAAGCATTGAGATTAACAAAGAATAAAGTAATTTTGGAATGAAATTAGATGTTAGTAAGACAGAAGTAGATTTAAAAATTCTAAACAGTACATTCATGAAGTATATATGAACCAAAGTCAGAAGAAATTAAAAAAAAATAACTGAAAAAAAAGTAAAAATACAACATCAAAATTTGTGTGTAAAGAGAAGTGTACACATCATATAATTAGACTTTTATAAAGTAAGACTTAAAATCTATAAGCTCGGTCTTCAAAAACAGGGAAAGAACACAATTTTAAAGTTAAAGCAAACAGAAACAATCAAAAATTAGGATATCAACTAATGAAATTGCAAACAGGAAAATAACAGAGGAAACCAGTAAGATCAAAAACTGCTTCTCAGAGAGTCAAAGTCAGCAGGATTCTCAGTCCTAAAGGGAATGTGGACACCTCCTCCCCTGGTCCAGGTTCAGGGATCATTGCAGAAGAGGAGCTGGGAGGAGCATAAGAGCCGAGGCAGGGGAGGACTAGGCATGGAGAAACAGCTTGTGGATATGGCAGGGCAGCTGTAGACATAAACTCACAGAACTCACAACAGAATTGCCAGACCTGCACAAGCCTAACGCAGACCACGAAGAAGGAAGGCAGGCACACAATCCCACCCAGTGTGGTCCCTATAAACTGACTGCTTTCCAGTGGAAGATCACACATCCTAGAGTATTGGGACAGCACAAATTGGTCTTGAAGGATTATGAAACAAAACAAAAGCAAA
>LR749916.1:779240-822888 GCA_902729485.2 Mus minutoides
GAGAGAGATAAAGGGAAGGAGAAAGAGAGAAAGAGAGAGAGGCAGGACATAAATTGCATTTGAAACACAAAGTTGGATCTTCCATCCCTGCCAGAGATTCCAGACACGAGGCACAAGGGATAGACTTCTAAACTGCAATGTTAGGTTTTCTAAAAACCAAGGGAATGCATTCGCAGGAACTGAGTGTGTCCCCCTTAGGTCTGGATCAAGCACTGGTCTGGTTGTCCACGGAGGTCCTTCAAGTCGTTCCTGACATTCCTTCTGGGGAGCTGTGCTGGCTTTAGAGCAGCAGCGTCTGCACTTGGCCCAGATTTGAGCTTGGCAGTGTGTATGTCAGATGAGAGGTCCCAGCAGCTGGTCCATTGCTCTGCAATCCTAAGCAGGAGACACTGGCCTTCACCAGTGTGTGTGTGTGTGTGTGTGTGTGTGTGTGTGTGTGTGTGTGTGTGTGTGTGTGTGGTGCACTACCGAAAGGCCCTGAAGGCTCCGTTGTTGAAGAGTGTGAGGATCCTGTGATCCCAGGGAAGATGAGGCAAAATGAAATAGTCATGGTGGTCCAAAAGCTGAGAAGCGTGCTGGCATGCTGGCCCAGGGAACTGACATTCCTAAAGCAAACTGAGCTTTCCATTGCGACCTTCCAAGCAATGCCAGGTAGTGGTTCTCTGTCTAGGGACTGAGCTGAGCAGAATAGGAATCCTGAGAGATATGAGTACGCAGTGAAAAGTTTGCACATTGTCTGAATGTAATGGATTTTTTTTTTTGAGACAAGAGTCTCATGGAGCCAAAGGTAATCTTGAACTTCTGATCTCCTTGCTTTTATCTCTGGAGGGGTAGAGGGGACAGACATACCCCACCACACTTGGCCTTACATGATGCTTGGAACTGAACTCATGGCCTCTTTGTGCATGCTAAAGCAACCAGTCTTACCAATTGAAGCACTTCTCCAGCCCCTAACATGTTAAATCACAGAAGGCGGCAAAAAGCCAAATAGCTTTTGATGTGTTAATAACAGTGTGTTTTCTATCAATTACTCTCAAGCAGTTGGGATATGCTGTCTCCGACCTGTAATCCCAATATTTGGGAAGCTAGTCTTAGGAGAGTAATCATGAGTTTGTTTGCCTGGTCTACCCAGTCTCAGGGGAGCTGGGTATAGTTGTCATGCCTTTAATCCCAGTAATCACCGGGCAGAGGCAGGCAGATCTCTGACGCCATCCTGGTCTACAAAGCAAGTTCCAGGACAGCCAGGGCTGTTACATAGAGAAACTGTTTCAAACAAAATGAAACAAAACCCAAAGGGGTGGGAGAATAAAGAAAGAAAAAGGAAAAGGGAATGCAATGGAGGAATAAATAAATAAGAAAAAGAAAAAATCCATTAATGGAAAATTTTGAAGAAGTACAAATTACAGAATGCTGAATGGAATGCTCTAAGAACGTGCACAGACACGTCTCACATGCCTATAACTGGCAAAGTCAGAATTCAGACCCGAAGCGCGGCATTCACTGATGTCTGCCATGCCAGGCTGCTTTTTCTTCTTTCTGCTTCTCTTTTATTCTTCTGTGATCCTGCCCTGTGGCCTGAGGAAGCCCGGAGTTGGTCAAGAGTCCGTAGAGCCCACAGACCATCCACCATCGTCCCGTCTGTGATCCTGCCATGCGGCCCAAGGAAGCCCAGCGTTGGTCAGGTGACCACCCGTCGTTGTCTCCTCTGCCGCTCCATCCGGTTTTATTGCATTTTTCCCTACGCTCACTGGGGGGCTGCCCAGTGGACCCTGAGCTGTGGGACCTGGCTCTGATTATCTACTGCCACCAGGGGACACTGCCCCACCCTGTCTCCCTAGCACCTTCGTCCACTGCTGCAGCTGCACGTGGGCCACTGAGGCAGCGCTCTGGGCTTCCTGCTGCCCACCAAGAAGGCCTACATCAACTTCCTGTCCATCAACCAGAAATGCCCTCGGCAGGAGATGAGCCTCCAGTAATACAGTACGTAGACCTGTGCCAAAATTCCTGGCCCTGGCTGACAGAGCAGTGTATGAAAGGGGCATGAAAGCCTATACTTGCTATTGCCAGGCTTACATATGGAATGAGTGCGGCCTCATCTTCAGGTCGAAGGATCTTGACTTTGCTGGCTTGCTGGTGGTTTTACCCTGCTGAGGATACTCGGGATGCCAGAACTGAGGGGGAAGCAGTTTCCAGAATTTGTACCCGTGGACATCCTTTCAGACACACTTCCTTTTAAATACAAAACTGAAGGAAGCAGAAGCAGAAGCAGAAATGTTGGTGACAAAAAGAAAAGAGAAACCAGAAAATGAAGGTAAGAAAAACAAATTTTAAAAAACAAAGCTTTTCACATCAGAAGGCCAAAAAGAAAGGAAGAAAAAGATGAATGGAAAAGGGGAGAGGTTTTCTGTCATCAATGTTTGGAGTATGAAGAAACTTCTCCCCCTCCACTTCCTTTTCCTCCTTTTCTTCCTCTTCTTTCTTCTTCTTTTTGTTATGTTTGAGACAGTTTCTCTGTATAGCTTTTGCTGTCCTGGAACTCACTCTGCAGACCAGGCTAGCCTTGAACATAGAGACCCACCTGTCTCTGCCTCCCAAGTGCTGGGATTAAAGGTTCGACAACCATGTCTGGCTGGAGGAACTTCTTAATGATCTCAATGATGATTTTCTGGGAAATGGATGGCTGACCTCAGAGCCCGAGGTGAAGGTCCCCACAGGGCTGGTCCTACACACCTGCCTTTAATGCAAAAGACCAGGAGACATCCTGGAAGACTTCTGGAAAACAGTTCTAAGGGGACTGTCAGGACTGCACACTCGTGGACACTACGAGCCTACCATACTCTCACAGAAGACTGTCTAGAGACTGGTATATAAATAGTAGGCATCAGTATTTATTTGGATTAATTGAGTTTAGTTTCTCAGCTGATTTTTGAACTTTATTACACTAAATTATACTTTATTACACTTAAAAGACATAAAGATAATAATGTACACTTAATTTTTAGGGAAAAATTCTATGCTAATGAACATATGAACACTAAAATAAACACTAAGAATAATTAATTGTGTTCACAAATTTGATAATTAAATGAAATGGACTAATTTCTTGAAAGAAACAAACTACGAAGTCTTATGTAGAAAAAAATCTGATTAGGCCTCTATTTGTTTTTAAATCATAGTTTTTATTTATTTATATTTTTTGCTTTGTTTTTGTGAGACGAAGTCTTGCTATATAGTGCTGGATGCCATGATACTCACTCTGTAGCCCAGGCTAATCTTGAACTCATGGAAATTCTCCTTCCTTATCCCTTAATTTAGCATGTGCCACCACACTCACAGACTCAATAGTTTATAACCTTCCTTATTCTAGGATGCCAGCATGATCCTAATTTAGAACCAGACAAAGACATTGCCAAAGTAAAACAGCTAGCAGATATAATGATGTATGTACAAGAAGGAAGAAATGCCACAGTCGAGGGAGGTTTAGTTCAGGCTTGCAAGGCTGGTTCAACCTCCAGAAGTCCACTTCTATATACTAGTCATCCAAAGAGGAGAAACACCGCTTATCCATTGATAATGTAAAGGCATCTAACAAAATTGAATACCTAGTCATGATAAACAAAACAAAACAAAACAAAACAAACTCCCAGTAGACACAAATGGCAAAGAACACCCTGAACTCCACAGAAAACAACTTTGAAATAAGCTCCTGGACATGGGCTTACTGGTGAAAACCTGGGATACTTTCCCTAAAATCACGAGACTTTCCTCTCCCATTAGTAGTGTTCAGCATTGTCCTGAAAATCCTTGTTATTGTGATAAGATTAGAAATGAATTAAAAATATTTGAGTGGGAAGGACTCCACAGACTTTACAGAGGGCAGAACTGTCTATACAGAAAGTCTGGAATAAGAGACCCAAAGTTGCTACAACTTTACAAGCAAATATAAGGTTAACATATAAAAGTCACCTGACCTCCTGATTTCATGTAAGAGATACGATTCTGATAGCACAAATGAAATAAATCTTGGCCACCAACTTATCAGAATTTATGCATAGCTCTGTATGAAAACCTACAGACCCCACATGAAAGAAATCAAGGAGTATCTAGTAGACAGATACTTCAAATCCACGGTTCTAAAGAACCAGATTATGAGGTCAGTTCTTGCTGATCCAATCTATAGACTCAATGTAATTTGAACAGAAATACCATACATTAGTCAAATTAAAGATATCATCAGATATATTCTGAAATCTAAATTTATATTCCAAGGCAGAGGACACAGAATTTCACAGTACCAACACGGAGCCTCAATGCAGACAAATTTAAAACCATAGAGAAGACTGGGGAATCCCAGGACAGAATACAAACTCTGACAAAATAATCTGTATTGTAAATGCATACAGACAATTTACCAAAGGACTCGAGGGAGGTAGAGGGTTAACTAAGGACCCCAAATTAATAGACTATAAAACAATATAGGAAAAAAGTATCCATAAACTCTGTAGGTATTATGAGCTAAATTATGTCCTTAAAATCCGTTCATGGAAGCCCTAACCCTTATTACATCGGAGCAGGACTTCATTTGTAGACAAAGCCTTTAAAAACATATCTTAATTAAAATATGTCCATCAAAGTGGACCTTAATCTAATCGGATTGTTGTCCTTCTCAAAACAGCACACTAGGACACACCAAGACACACAGAAAGGGAACAATAGGAAGAAGCACTGGGGATAGGGAGAAGCACTGGGGATAGGGAGGAGCACTGGGGATAGGGAGGAGCACTGGGGATAGGGAGGAGCACTGGGGATAGGGAGAAGCACTGGGGATAGAGAGAAGCACTGGGAATAGAGAGGAGCACTGGGGATAGGGAGAAGCACTGGGGATAGAGAGAAGCACTGGGGATAGGGAGAAGCACTGGGGATAGGGAGGAGCACTGAGAATAGGAAGAAGCACTGGGGATAGGGAGGGGCACTGAGGATAGGGAGGAGCAGCAGATCTTTTCCTTTCAGCCCTCACAGAAAAACAACCTTGTCAGTGTCTTAACCTTAGAAAATATTAATTTTCCCATGGCTTAAGCCACTTAGTTTGGGATATTTTATTATGGTAACATTAATTTAGTATGCTAGAAAAAGTTTTTTTCCACGTCCATTTGGGCTATCAGTTCTCATATCACTATACATGTTACAGTTTGAACATGGAATAGCCCCAATAGGCTTATGTTTTGAGTACCTGGCCTTCAGTCCGTGGTGCTATTTGGAAGGCTGTGGACTTCAGTGCATGTGACATATATGCCTATGCAAGCCTGGTTGCTCTTCCTCAGGCGGTGATCCTTCCTCCTCCCCACTGCCCTTCTATGAGACAAGATGTCTCACTGACCTGATGCAAAACAGGAGGCTGGACTGGCCAGCTACGCACCTCTGGATCCTGCTTGTCTCTGCCTCTTCAGCGATAGCATTACAAGTACATGCTCCCAGCAGGTTCTCTCTCTCTCTTTCTCTCTCTCTCTTTCTCTCTCTCTCTCTCTCTCTCTCTCTCTCTCTTCCCTCTCTCTTTCCCCTTGGGTTCTGGGGACCAAAATCAGGTCCTTGTGCTAGCAAAGCAGTCACTCTACTGATTCAACCTCTCCAAAACAAAACAAAACAAAACAAAACAAAACAAAACAAAACAAAACAAAACACTGCTGTGATGGTTTGTATATTCTCGGCCCAGGGAGTGGCAGGATTAGAAGGTGTGTCACTGTGGGTGTGGTTTAAAAGACCCTCATCCTAGCTGCCTAAACACCAGTATTCTGCTAGCAGCCTTCAGCTAAAGATGTAGAACTCTTACCTCCTCCTGCACCATGCCTGCCTGAATGCTGCCATGTTCCTGCCTTGATAATGGACTGAACCTTTGAACCTGTAAGCCAGTCCCAGCTCAGTGTTGTAAGAGTTGCCTTGGTCATGGTCTGTTCATAGCTGTAAAACCCTAACTAAGACAACCCCACAAGTTACTCTTAAAATAAAAGCTGTTCTAAATGCACTGAACATTCAACGGCCTTGAAAATAAAGTCCAGAGCTTTAAGGTGACCGTATAGGAAATCACTGTCTTCTGGGGGAAATTTCTGTCCATTGGCCAGTGGGAAAATGTACTCAAGTAGCATATAGTAAATTACGAGCGATGGCCCTCGGGTAGGTGAGGGAACTTCATCAGCACCATTTGCAGGCTGTTAGGATATAATTACTCTGTGGTGGTTGACCCTGAGCAGAGAAGAGATGGCCACATGACTGCTTCTCCATTGGGTCCTATGGCTGGCATGTAACAGTTCACCAGAGCATATTACAAACTTTTCAGGAATTTAGTGAGTTGGTTGTTAAAATGCTGGTAGTTAGAAACTGGCCCCCAGGGAGAACATTTACACCACAGAAATGAGAGAATGTTGCAAATCTGGTTGGTTTTGTTGGGAGCTAGTTCTATCAGCACACATGATCAAACCCCTGGAGTCCAGATTCACACTTCTGCCTTTGTCTCTAAGGGGTGGAGAGGCCTTGGATAAGTCTGAGTTTCAATTTATTCCTCGAGAAAAATGATAGGGGAATGTCCCCCTTTCAAAAGGTTCTTCTATCTCTCAAATTCCAGGAAACAGTAAGCTACCGTTTAGTTTCTATGTACAGTTTACCCCAAGAGCATGCTTTGATCTTCATTCCAAAGCCCCTCCATCTAGAGCCCCTCACTTCCCAGGTCTGACCTCACGCCTCCCCAAGCTGCCCTTTGTGCTTTGAGGTCCAGCATATAGTGGCTCTTCAGGCCCACGGGTCTGCTTGGGGCCCTCCCCTCCCCGTTATCAACCCTGTCCTCCTTCCTACGCCCACCCTACATTCTTTTATTCTGGCTGCCTCCTGCCTACCCATCAGGCCTCTCTGGGAAAGGCCACTTCTTCTCCAAAGCCTTCCCTGACCTGCTCTAGGCCAGCCCAGGGCCCTTCCTGATTTCTCTGGTCGTGCCATGTATTTCCCCTATCATAACTCTTATCAGTTTTTATTGTTATGGCTTGCTTCATTGTCTGCGGTCCCCACCCAAGTGTCAAAGAGGGCAGAGACTGGATGCCGCCTGTCCTATGAGAGCATCCCGAAGCACACCTGGCACATCGAAGCGTCTTGACAAACATTGTTAACCTGCTGTCTGGACAACACAGGCATTTACTTGTTGGCTTCTCCACAACCTTCTCCTTCAAAACATGGCAGATGAGCATATTCCCAGCAAAGGAGCAACTGCCAGCCCTGTTTCCAAGAGGGAGGGAGGTGTCTGTGAAGGTCTTAGTCCTTTTTCCAGAATGCATCTCTGCCCTTGGCTAGATGTTTCTACACACAAGCCAGTTGTATTTCCCTCAAGGTAATATGCTTAAGTATTTACCATAGGAGTAAATACTTAAGTTGGCTACAACAGAGCCTGGGCAAAGTATTCATTGTGTTAATAATGGAGCATTGTGGAAAATTGGAGGGTGTGTGTGGGCAGGAGGGGACCCAACACTAGCGTCACCTGCCAATGAAGTTTCTTATTCTAAGGAGGCATGGGAATCATGGGCTGTGGACTCTAAACCCTCCCGAGAGGAACCCTTACTTGCCAGGACTTCACAGGGATAATGAAATGAACGTGCAGTCAACCTTTGGGTTATGCTCAAGACATTCTCAGACCAGACAGTCTGAGAATCACAAGGCTAGTTCATCCTGTGTGGTCATCATATGTGTGAGGTCCTGCAAAGGATAGTGTTATTATTTCTATAGTAGTAATAATTTTCCCAAGGCCGCCTAACTGAGATTGAGCTTTGCTAGTGTTCTGGTCTGGATTCTGCCCTGGTGCTCTCTGCCCAGCAGCAACTTGTCAAGTAGACACAGCAAGGGACAGAAAGAGATCAAAGTCGGGGCAGTGCACTGCAAGCAAAGCCCAGGCTGGTCCATCCAGAAGCCACAAACATTTTATCTTCACGGTCACATGTGTCCAGTGAACTCCTCCCGCCAACCTCACATCTTCTTGGGGGTAGGCCTTTTTGCTTTGTTTTATTTATTTATTTATTTTTGGTAAACTAAATATATGCATTCAGAGATTGTGGTTCACTAGGGGAAGCCATCAATTTAGGATAATCCAGAGAATATCTGTGGGATCATCCAACCGAGAAATAGACACAATCCGCAGGGAGTACCGCTCTAGCGTAGTGCGGCAGATGCAATGTGAAAGGAGGAAGGAGTGACCGTGTTTTCTAGAGAAGGCCAGAGAAGGTGAGTTAACACATTAGAGGATGAGAAGGAGCGAGCTATCCAAACAGAGCCCACCACAGTCTAGGAAAAGTTCTGGTGTTCTTAAACAGAAGCTCCAGGAAACAGGCTGTGTGGGGTCTGTTACTGTTCAGGATGGAGTAAGCACACGTTACACCGGGACATGTGAGAGGTCAGTCCAAAGACCACGCTCGTTAGGCTCAAGAGGTGACTCAGAGGGAAGGTCACTGGAGGAAGCAGCTAGGAAGAAGTATGGGGACTGTCTCATGAGACAGAAAGATCCGTGTGCAAGTGCCAGTGACAAAAACTTGCCAACAAGAGCCCAAGGTTGTGGATGTTACTGTGTAAGAGTGTAAGAGGCCCGAGAACCTCCAGATGTTATCTTGAGACAGCCCAGTCTTTCTGTGCTTCTCGGCAGTCAAATGTCTCAGCTTCCTGCTTTATAAAGAACATGGGCGGAGACCCAGAGCCAAGGGGTGAACAAAGGGCACAGCCTTAGTAGATTAGCCTGTTAGCGAGCCAAGGGGTGAACAGAGGGCACAGCCACAATCATAAAAAGAAGCAAGGCCAGCTAAGTGTGGCCCCTAGGGTCTCTGCTGGATGTGATGGCTATACTCTTCCCTTCTCCACCCCTCTTGTGACCCAAGTCACCTCAAAACAAACACAGCCAATGGGGAGGGCCACTGAGCCAGCCTCAGGCTTTCACACAAAACTTACCTATCATGGCAAAACTGCTGATTGTTTGCTGAAACAATTCCCATTTTTAGGAGCTCAGCCATTAGCCCAGGGCCTTAAAGAAACAAAATCCTATGACTCAAGCTCGGAGAATCTAGTCTCTGCTTGAATCCACTGCAGTAATACTCCTACCTAGATACCTGCTTCTGTAGAGCACTGTGTCCTCATAAAGAAATATCCAGATCTTCAATTCCTCTTCACAGGAAAGGTCTGACACCTCAGCTTCTCACAGATGCCTTTGGAAGATTTTTCCAAACAAACCAGATGAGATGTTTTGAGATTTTTTGTTTGTTTGTTTGTTTGTTTGTTTGTTTGTTTTTAATCAGTTTGCCAACTGGCAGGCCATTTCTACAGAGAATTCTACTAACAGGACACTCAGCCAGTCATGTGAGTATGTGCTCTGTACCCAGCAGGACCATAACATTTCACATGTATGAACTCATGTGATCCTCACAGTATCTCTGTGGGGAAGTTATCACCCTGATTCCACAGATAGAGAACCCACAGGTTAAAGATTCAGCGTGTGCAATGTGAGCTGTTTTTGTTTGTTTGTTTGTTTGTTTTGAACTCTGAGACAGGGCTCTCTGCTCTGTGCTATGTACCAGATCTTGAATAAATGTAGGTGATCACAGAGTCTCTGACCATTTTGTCTCTGAACACATATTACTAGTTCAAACTTCATCAGGAATTTCTCCCTGGCTCTAAACTTCCTGTTTGCTCTGAATCTCCAATGTCAACAAAATTCATAATCCCACTTTTGATCTGGCCAGCAGCAGCAGGGCTTCCTCAGAGGAATGTAACACAGCGTTGGTCCCAGGCACTGGTCCGTGCTCTCCCCCTGCCCCGCCCCATTCCTCCTCATCATGTCACAGTGACTCTGTCCCGTGCTATAACCAGCAGAAAACATCGATGGAAATAAGTTTGGGGCAAAAAAAAGAAAAGCCTCATCCTAAAATAAATCTGGACTCGTAAAACACAGCTCCATCTCAAGATTATGGGATCATATTTAGCATGCCTTTACCAGCGGACGCATTATTCAGTTGTCAGCACGGCAGGGGGACAGATGAGTCTCATGACCGAGGGGCTCGAGCATGATGTGCAGTTGTGGCAAAGATCACCCAACACAAAAACTGAGATGCCAATGCACACTCTGAAGCTTTCTTAATTAGCAGATGTTTTGGGCTATTGCAACTCACTGACTGGGGACCAGCACAGCCAGCTTCCATACATGTGCTCAAGTCCTGCATCTATGGAATCACTCAACCTCAAAGGCAAAATATGTTTTAAAAATTACATCTGCTTTTACATATACTTTTATTCTTGCCATTCCCCAAGCGGTACAATAGGACAACTGTTTACAAAGTCCTTGCACTGTTTTAGGCAGTGTAAGGAATCGAGCGATGACAGTTTACCGAGTAGGTAGGTAAGTTATTCATTTTGCGTAAGATGCTTGAATATCTCTGGATTTTAGTATCTGCAGTGATCCTGGAGGTCTGCCATTGTAGATACTAAGTAATAACTATTTTTCCTGCCTTGTGCTTCTAAGGAAGTAGTTCTCAATTTGTGGGTCATAATGCCTTTGGGAGTGACCCTTTCACAGGGGTCACATATAAGACATCCTGCATATCAGATATTTACATTACAGTGAATTAACAGTAGCAAAATGACAGTTATGAAGTAGCAAAAAAAATAATTTTATGGTTGGGAGTTACCACAAGATGAGGAAGTGTATTAAAGGGTCACAGCATTAGGAAGGCTGAGAAGCACTGGGCTAAGAGGAATGCATTATAAAATTATAATTATAAAAGCTCCTTTCTCTGGATTACTGAGAGAGGCTCTGATGCTGAGTCTGGTCCCGAGTTAGAGGCTCTGCTTGGATGGACCCTTAACTTGCACAACAGAATCCACACACCTATCATCCATTGACCCAAACAGGGGCTTATGTCATTGCCTATATCACAGATAGTTCATTGGCTGAGCCCCAACCCCACCTCCAGAGGCACACTTCTGTCAACTAGCCTATTAATCAACCCAAGCCAGCCACACACACCCCCAGGTCTTGCCACCATATGCAAACTACCTGCCGTTAGCACCATCTGACATCTGAGACAAGGATAACCTGTGGGGTCAGTGGTATTAGTTTGTGAGAGCTGCTACAAATTGGATGACTTAAATGACAGGAATTGACTTCTCTCAGTTGTGACAATTAAAAGATCAAGGTCAAGGTGCCAGCAGGCTGGTTTGTTCTGAGGGTGTCCTCTTTGGCTTGAAGAGGACCATCTTCTCCAGGTATCTCTCAAGGTCCTTTACTGTACTTTCTTGGTCCTACATTTCATTTCTTCTAAGGATAACTGTTGTCTTGCATTGGCGCCCACCCAGACCTAACTGTGATTACCTCTTTTAAAAGACTCCCTTTTCAAATAGAGTCATGTTCTGACGAGTTGGAGATTAAAGTTCCAGTATTGAATTTGGATGGGTGGAGGGCCTGTCCCATACATTCTCTGACTCCCAAACTCAATGTTCTCCATCCATCCAGGCGGGATTCACAGACCCTTCCAGGTGCCAGGGACTGCTCCCAGCACTTCTGCGGATGTTTTCATCATGTAAATTTCAAAACAATCCAAAGAGGTTTATGTTCTAATTCCCATGGCATGGTGAAGAAAAAAAAGAAGCCATTTCAAGCAGTCTGATTATTCTGGCTAGGGAGACACAACAAAGAAGAGGGCTGACCCAGCCTGCAGGCCCAGTTCTTTGACCCCAAACTCAGTGTCACCTCCAAAATAAAACTCTGCTTCCCATGTGAAACAGAGACGGTCAGTGGCAGGGACAGGGCGACCTGACAGTGGCGCTGGAGGTGATGGGCTCTGGGAAGTCCACTATCTTAGGAAACATCATAAATATTGTGCAGAGTAACCATGGCAACCTCAGTGTGTCCATGGTGATGCTGCGGTTCTTGTTGTCGTAGTTAGAGACCTCTGGATAAAGACGGTAGGTAGAATAACTATGACGATTTTTCTCTATTTCCCACAACTGTACACATAAACAAGAGAAGGGGCAACAGCCATGTAATTTTGGAAGTGTGAAACACATGGAGGTGTGGGAATGGATTTATCTGTCCAAAGAAGCGGAGACCTGAACCAGCAATGAGTGAAATCGAGAAAAATTAAATTTGTCCTGCAAAATTTCACACCCTCCCCCCTGGAGTTTAGGAATTTATAGTAAGTTGTTTCTAGAGATGGAGACGTGGAGACTACAAGCATTTGTTGAGATGCAGTTATAAACCCAGGAGGCCAGGAAGCTCTTGCACCATCCCTTCATCTGCACCAGAGACTTATTTTCTGGAGAAAGGGAGCAGATGTTGCCAGACCTGGAGGGTGGGCACCACGACAGTGAAGATGAAAACAGTAGACAGATACCTGAGGGTGGTCCTCCAGCCCCTTCCCTCACTTGTCTCTGATAGCGCTAGATACACCTCTCAGTTCCAACGCCATCTGAGCAGCCATAATGAAGTATGCATTGTATAGTCACATTTCCCTGTAGAGACAAGAGTCTTCTCTGCACAACAGAATCACTCTAGAAGGGAAGGTCTAAAATTATCCAATTAGACCAATTTTCCCAACCAAGCAGTCATCCAGACTGGTCTATCGTGAACCCAACGTGAGTAGTCCCAATCCAAAAGTTAATTCTAGAGAAAGATAACGTAAGGGGAGTAATCCTTGGCAATATCACCCCACCTTCCAGAACAAAAGGGTTTGATTTTCCCAACTGAAACGATCTATCAGCGTCTTGCACAACCAATAAAAATAGACTTACACCATATCCCTAGATAATTCTGAAATATCAGGGACAGAAAAACTTTAGCATATCTCTGGAAAAAAAAAAAAACGTAGGTACAACTGAGGATTAAGAAACAAGATGACATTAGAGGCAACCCTGAATTAGGCACTATCAAAGCAGTTATCTTCAATTCTGAGTAGAAACAGTTTTTGGTCTTCGTCATTTGATGGTAAAGACAGAATGATTTCTGGTATAAAGTGAAGGTCTCTGCACCTCACTGCCCCTACGATCACCCTCGATTGTCAGTCTGACAAACTGTATAGTCCTTGAGAGGAGCAGTCTCACCTAGATCAGGCTGGCCTCTGGACATGTTTGAGGGAGAGTATATTGATTACTAAGTGATGTAGTTGGGCCCATCCCACTGGGGGTGGTACCATTCCCTAGGGAGGTGGTCCTTGCCTATACAAGAAAAGCTAGGCATGAGTCTATGAGCAAGCCAGGGAGGAAGCCAGTAAGGAGGGGCATGGCCTCGTGCCTTGAGTTCCTGTGCTGACTTCTCTCAGTGACAGACTATAAGTTGGAAGTGTAAAGCATAGAAAACTGTCTCCTGCCCTGAGCTACTTTTGGTCAGAGTGCTTTTAAAACAGCAGCAGAAAGGAAGCTAAAACAGCGGAGTATTGAAAACTCCCCAACATGGTGCTTCACTGAGCTGTGGGAATCTATATTGTATATGTATATAACAGTTTCATAAAACAGTCTTTAAAACGAAGGAGGAAGACATGGGATACGGGAAAGAGAAGCCGCAAAAGACACATCAGATGATGGAGAACAGTTGGTTGGCAGCTCACAGCTGGCACAGTGGGCAATTCTTCACGCTGGAGTAGTTTAGAAGGCCACAAGAAGTCACCCAAGAATAGGAAACAGATAGAACACAGACTGCAAGTGGGAGTCTTAAGGGATGATATGGGCATTTGTGGAGAGTTTGTGGCCAAATCGATAATAAGCACATAAAACAGAGAGATGTAATTTTAACTCCAGGGGAAGCAAACCAAAATGATGTACAGCAAAGGAAAACAATGCTAGTGTACTGCATGACTCAGCATTAAAGGCTTTCAGTAGTCCCAACAAGGTGTTCAGGGTAAGGTCACTTAATCGAGATCATGGCAATCTATACTGAGAGGAGGAAGATTGGGACTGGTATATGTGATGGGGTGGTGGGACTGTATGACAGTCAATGTGGAGGACTAGAGTCTTATCACCCAGTGTGGGGGTCACTAGATAGTACCCAAAATACAGAAAAGGGACTTTGTAATAATCCTACCTAGAAATACAGGGGACCACCCTGAAAGCTCAGGGAAGCTACTTTGGAAGGGAAGGAGGGCAGAATGACATTCTTTTTTGTTTGGTTTGGTTTTGGTTTGGTTTTAATTTTGGTTTTGTGAGACATCCTTGGCTGTCCTGAAACACACTCTGTAGACAAGGCCAGCCTTGAACTCAGAAATCTGCCTGCCACTGCCTCCTGAGTGCAGGGATTATAGGCTTGCACTACCACCAGGACAGAAAGGAACTCTATTTGCCTAAACACCTTATAAAGCTGTCGGAAGCCTTATCAGTATTTATATCTGATTAAAATAGCATTTAGGCTGTATGTTATCTCACTGTATAAACCTGGTAAGTCATTGCTCAAGTTTGGTTTCCAGGTTTCATATCTATAAGATGAAGGAGTTGAGATCATATGATCTCCTACCCCTTGATTTAACAGCCACTTGAAACTCCTGTCATAGTGGCTGATATTCCCATTAAAATGTCAGCTGTCGGATCTTGAGGAATTTTATATTGAAATATCACTTTCTATAGACGGCAGGCAAAGCTGACAGCTGGGAACACAATGTCAGAATATTTCCTGGGAGTGGGTTCCATGAGTCTGGCATGCCTGGGTAACTGGATGTCCACCACAAATCCTCCGTTGCTTTGTCTTAAGTTTTAAACAAACTGATAATGCATTGAAATGAGACGAGGGTCAACAAATGCCAGACCTTCTAATTACTAACCCAGTTTTAAGTAGAGACCTTTGAGTAGGGAGATTCTCAGCTGTGCAAATGGTGAACATTGATTCTAGGGACTAGGGTAAGGATGACGGGGCCATTTTGGAAGTCAAGTTGACTATAACTGGCATTAACTGAAACCCAAGCAGCTGGGCACATCCCTGAGGGATTTTTCATGATTGGAGAGGGTGAGGTGGGAAGACCCACTGTACATCTGGGCCACACCTTCAGCTGGCATCCTACATAATATACTGAAGAAGGAAGCTATTGCTTTTTGTATGGTACCCCTGCTTTCACTGGGAAGTCCATGCCTTCACTGGCATTAGAGTCTAATCTATGATTTCACTGTATACTGCAGACAAGCAGAAACATGTAAGATATTGTAGTAAATCTCGTATATCCATTCTATCAGTTCTGTTCCTTTAGAGACGCCTGACTGCTACAGAAGGCTAGCCTCATTTTTATATCACAATTTAGCAAGCATGTTTCCAGGAAGAACAGTTTCAAGAACACTTGGAAGAACTGGTCTGGGAGTTAGGTCAAACTGTCATCAAGGACAGAAAGTCTTGGGGAATTTAAGGGACAGAAGAGCTTACAACATCCATCCCTAGATACCAAAGATCAACTTTTAGTTTTCAGAATATCAAATGTTAATCCTGCATGACACTATGTTTTTTTTTTTAAAGGTGACTGCTGAATTTCCTTGATTTCATGTCTTCGACTCCAGTCTGACAGCCTTCCAGCCACTTTCAGGGACCCCATGGAGGAGCTGGACCTGTGATCTCGGGACTCCTTAGACAGAAATGAATCATCAAGAGGGTTTGCATCTTCTCCGAGCTGCCCAAAGGATCCTCTGAAAAGAGTTGTGCTTATCGAGCTTTGGGTAGCCATGAGGTTCACGATGGGGAAAACATCTCCATGCCTTTCTTTACTTCTTACATTTTTATTTGTCCTGTGAATACAACATTCATCATCTTCCAAGTTCTCCTTTATGAGAAGGGAGGCTAATGGGTCAGAAGGACCCCGCACTTGTAATGTGATTCTAGAAGCTTGGGCTAGCTGGAAGACTTCCAGTGCTGTCTTGTTGTCTTAGTGAAAACTAATAGCAAGTTTAAGATCAGATTCACATTTTGGTCCTCTAGTCACAGAGTCCCTGTTGCCTGCTGGGATGGCTACAAGAGTGATGGCATTCTAGGGCTGAGGAAACGGAGGCTAGAGCAGGAAGGCCATCGGTCAGAGATTTAGCTCTGTGCACGCCTCAGCACCCTGGACTACACAGGGTCTCCTGGCTTCTGACCATTCTCCCTCATCTTTGCAGGTAGATCACAGCTCTCTCTTCCCTCTCAATATCTCACGTCTGTCCTCTCTGACAGCCAGTGGCTGCTGTATACACTGAGCATGACACAGAGGAGGAGAATGGTCACCAGGTCACCTGACAGAAGGCTCACCCCTCAAAACCACTTCTCACAGGATGGGCGAAGGGCTTGAAGTAGCAGCTGTTTCTTTCATCTTTGGTGTGTGTGTGTGTGTGTGTGTGTGTGTGTGTGTGTGTGTGTGTGTGTGCATGTGCACATATGTGTATGCATGTTTTTACATTCTGTTGGCACATGTATGGGTACATATGCCTAAGTGTGAGGTCAGCAATCATTCTCAATTTTTCTTCCACCTTATCCACTGAGGCAGACTTTCTCAACTAAACTTGATTTGCACCAATATGGCTGGTGTCATTAGCCAGCTTTCTCTGGGGGTTCTGCCTTTGTCTTCTTGAGACTAGAATTGGAGGCAGGCCACCATGCCAATGTGTCATTCCTGTGGGCTTTTGGGAGTTAGAGTTTGCTCCTCACACTTGCAGACCAAGTATTTCAACCTCAGAGCTATATTCTCAGTTCCCTGAGGAGAGACTTTTAACAGCTACAATCAGGAAAAGTGAAAATGGTGTTTGAATGCATTCTTCTATAGCACTGAAAAGTGCCATAAAACAGCCACGCATGGACATATACATTTCCCTGTGCCTCCTTGGGTAGAGAGCCCAAGTCTAGGAGGGACTAGAGAAAAATGTGCCTCTCAACTTGGGCTTTAAGTGTGAGCCACTGGCTGGAGATGTGACCTCTTCCCTTCCTTATTAAGACCACACTGACCAATAAGCTGCTAATTGGTGTACGTAAAAATTCCAGTGGGAAAGATAAAAGACCAAATCTTAACTTTAAGCAAAGTACACACAGCCTGGCCTTGTCTATCTGCCACATAGACTCCTCTTTCTTACCACTTGTGTTATATCAGACAGAATATAATGGCTACCCTGCATCAGATGAGGCAGGAGCAGGAAGGCAAGGACACACACTCATAGCCTCTCTGTCAACCTCAGACTCAGACCCTTGACAACCCTTCCGATGGCGTTTGGGATGAAGGCAGCATAGGACCTACAGATCTCATGGTCTTCCTGAATCTGTCATCTAAAACAGAAAGGAATGGTGGTAGCCTTCAGATTAAAAAAAAATGCATGTCAGAAGTGCTTCAGACAGAGACTCTTGGGAAGTACAGCCTTACGAAGCAGCAGCAAGTCCCAGACTGGACAGTTCTAGAACAGAACATTCTAGAACAACAAGCATGCATTGGATAGCATTGATGAGAGGAGGGCTGGCCTATGCTACCCCCCCATAAGCACTCGTGTGAGCAGTTCTCACTGAGAGAAGATGAATCTTAGACAAAGGGGGTCATGTTAACCAAGGGCTCAGCCAAACCTGAGACTTAGAGATCCTATGTTGTTTAGGAGCAGCACAACGCCCTAGCAGGCAGGCAGGGAAGGCAGGCAGGCAGGCAGGCAGGCAGGCAGGCAGGCAGGCAGGCAGGCAGGCAGGCAGGCAGGAAGGGAAGGCTGTGCAGAGATGGGTACAGGTCACCATCCTGAAGGCAGAAGGGAATTCCTCTAGAATTGTAGATCCCAAGTGTATTGGTTTGAATGAGCCCATAGGTTCATATATTTGCAGGCAGTTGGTGGGGTGCTTTGAAGGATTAGGTGCAGCGTTGTTGGAGGAGGTGAATCACTGGAAGTGAGCTCTGAGGGGTTTCAAACACCCACTCCAGGCCTAGTCCCTCCCTCCCTCCCTCCCTCCCTCCCTCCCTCCCCACCTGCGATTAGCAGAATGTAAAGCTCTCAGCTGTGGCTCTAACACTGTGTGTGCCACTATGCTCTGGTGCCATGATTATGATGGACGAAGCTTCTGAAATGGCAAGCCAGCCCCCAATTAAATACTTTCCTTTTATAAGAGTTCCATTGGGATGATGTCTCTCCACACCACAAAAAATTACAGCAGTGAAGAAAATACCGAGTTGGCTGGGAACACGTTCAGAAACACGCAGGTTCCTAAACCCCATCGTCTGGAACCCTTGGCGTATTACCTAGAATTCGCTTTCTGTTTTGACCACGACACACTGTTCACATACGGCAGAAGAGTGACTAGCATGCTGCTTCAGTGAACGTCAACTCGCAGCTTTCTTATCTCGCCCAATACTATCCCACTCATACCTATGTTAACCTGGCACCATAAGGGAGCTAGCATTCCCTCTTGATGGGAGTGTCTGTGTGGAAAACTCATTAGCGATGGAATTTGTGCAATCTGGATTACCTAGGGGGTGGGGTAGATGGTTAAGGGAAATGATAAGGTTGAAAGTTCAAGGTCTACCAAGGTCCTGTGAGTGTGGTACCTGTGAGAAACGTGACACTATGATTTGAGTGTCTGTCCTGAAACGCATGCTGGAACTGCCAGTGTGATGGACTTAGAGATGGGCTCTTAGGCTCTTGCGGTGCTTTGACCACATAGGCTCCATCTTCGCCGTTGCCCTAATGCCAGTGCCACAGGGGAGGATTTACTAGGTTGTGCCATGTTCCCCCATTACTCGGCCACCATTCTTTTCGCCCTTAGGCCATATGCTGCTCACCATCATATTATGGCAGAGCATGGAAGCCATCATCAAATACCAGCCTCTCAATATTCAGTCTTCACTGGTGTGAGCCACAGACCTTTCTCTCTTATAAATTACCCAGGATCAAGTATTCTCTTACAGCAGCTCCAAAAGAGCAAGAGACACAGAGAGACGTTATGGGTTAGAAAAAGCACCTCTTACTTCCACTTCCCCAGTCTCTACTTAGCCTGCATCTATCATTCTTCACTTCCCAAGCCAATGAGCTTCGCACAGCAGTCCTACAGCCAATGTGACAGGGAGTCAGAGCGCACAGGGCCAAAGAATGCTAAGAGTGAAGTCATGTGCATCAGCCCAAGCTTTGATAGAGTATTGTGCAATGGAGGGGGAGAAAGGCAGATTGAGGGATGGAGAAGACAAACTACTACATATCAGCAGGGAAGAGGAAGGGAAGTGGAGGGATGGAGAGGGAGGGAGGGAGAGACTGAGAAGAAAGAGAGAGGGAGAGAGAGGAAGAGAGAGAGAGGGTGGGAGTGGGAGGGATGGAGAAGAGGGGTAGAGGGAGAGAGAGGGAACAGTAAATGGGCCACTGTGTGCTCTTGTTCTAGAGAGAACTGGGGGTTGGATATAGAGATTTCTGAATGACTGCATACAGGAATTATGTGAACTCATGGAAAGGTTAAAATCGTAGGGAGAGCAGTTAGCATAAATAAATGGAATAAAGATGGACGAAGACTCTAGGGGCAATCTGGCTTTTGTAGACTGGGGCAGAGGGAGAAGAAGCCAGTCCAGGAGAGATGGAGATTGAGGAGATATGGTGAGGTCAGAAGGGAAGACAGAGTGAGAACAATACCTCGAGAAGACAGTGGAGCACATGGCTGCTGGGACAGACACAAAGGTGTACCGCAGAAGAAGGACACACTGAGGGAGCTTGCCTTGTGGGCTGGGTAACAAGAGCCATGGTGTTCTAAGGTGGTGGTCAGTCATTACACTCTGCCCCTGTTGTTCATCAAGAATGGCTTTGGGCTCCTTAGTGCAAGTGAGTCTCTGATTCTGTTAGTAAAATGTTGATGCTTGTCTCCACGGAACAGAATGGCACATGCCAAGGAATGAGAGTTCTTGTCACTGACATCTAATGAGACACTGCCTTGAAGTAGAGATGAACATTTCACACACCTAACTTCTATCATTCCAAGTAGCTTGTAAATTGCTTTGGGGGGAGGGGGCAGGGGTGTAAATCGGTGGTTTTCAACTTTCTTAACGCTTCGACCCTTTAATACAGTTTCTTGTGTTGTGGTGACCCCCCCCAATCATAAAATTATTTAGTTGCTATTTCATAACTATAATTCGCTAGTTATAAATCATGCTATAAAGATCTGGACTTCAGAAGTTGACTTTACTTGCCTTCACCACAGCCTGGTGAGACACGGAGCACACAGCAGGGATAAGAGTCTGGGAAATAATGTGTAGGGGTTGTGCCAAGGCCAGACAGCAACACATAACACAGAAATGGATCCCCATTGGACAGGCTAGAGCAGTTGTTCTCAACCTGTGGGTCGCGACCCCCTTGGGAGTTGAAACAACTCTTTCATAGGGGTTACATATCAGATATCCTGCATAGCAGATATTTACATTAGGATTCGTAACAGCAAAATTAAGAGTTATTGAAGGGACTAGGATTGGCACAAGATATACCCAAACCAAGTTCTCAACACAAAGGAGATTTTATTTGCCCCAGAGAGACCAATGTCAACCCCAGGCAAATAGTGGATGGCAAAGGTACTAGCAGAAGCCCTGTTAGGGCGAAGCATTTGATTTTGATTGGGCATGTTAATTAGGGCTGCCAAAGAGGCTTTGGATCGCTGGACTTCAATGCTTTGATAGCTGGACCTTGGTAGTCGGCCTCAGGAGGAGGAAGTGGCCAAATAAGGGAATGGGCCTTGGTGGCTAGCTTCAGGAATGTAATTTAATGGTTTTGTTTTGTTATTATTTTTTTTTCCAGCAAGGCAGAGGGAACTAAAATGGGCAAGGCCTGCCGGCTTGTCATGCCTGTCATGCTTGGGCTGGCTAGAGTGCCTTCCTTCATTTATGAAGCAGCAATGGAAATGATTTTATGGTTGGGGGTCACCACAACATGAGGAACTGTATTAAAGGGTTGCAAACCACTGGGGTAGAGTATGGTCCACAGGGAAGCACTGACTCCCCCTTCCCAACCCCTCCCCACCCCTGCCTTGGTGAAGCTGAAGGATTACAGCAGGGAGGGAAGCCTGGGGTGGGCTTGACCAGAACCTTTCAAAGAATATAGTCAAGATGCTACTCCCGGGGTGGGTCAGACATGTTCACGTGTGTACCTAACTTTGACCTAAGCCAAGCTAGCTCCTCTTCCACCCAAATTTTTAGAAAACGGGGAAGCAAAGGCCAAGTAAAGAAATGGGCAGTCATTGGGAAAACCTTCAGGAACTTCAGTATCCTTGTTGCTAATTATAAATATTTATGTCTTCCTCCCAGAATTCCTGACCTCACAGAAAAGCCTGCGTAAAGAGAGAGAGAGAGAGAGAGAGAGAGAGTTTTGTTCTTTTACTAGAAAACACGTGTGTGTGTGTGTGTGTGTGTGTGTGTGTGTGTGTGTGTGTGTTAGAAAGAGACTAGGCTACTAGCAATAAATAAAAGACTGGACAATCTGAAAAAAGTCACTTCCTGTTGGATCATGTCTCGTTCCACTCCCCACCCCCACCCCTGGTGTGTAAACCTCTAGCCCGCTACAGGACTTGTCCTTCCCAGAGTCTACTTACTGGAGACAACTAAGCCAAACAAACTCAGGAAAGGGCAAGAGATCAGGAAGTGGAGGAAGCTGGTGGCACAGGAGGAAAAAGTCAAGAGAATGCCCTGATGTTCGAGGAAGAGGGTGGAGGAAACAGAGCAACGAAGGTGACCTTAGGATCACACAGAGCCAAGCCTTTAAATGTCATACTTGAGCTTTAAATCAAAACGGACACAGACAGCAGGTTAAATCTCCTGGGGCCTTTCAAATATTAACATTCATAGTGATAAACAACCCTCATGCTCCCACCCTACCACCGAGTCTTCTGTATGCAAATTGAAACTAAGAGCTAAGCTAAGGCCAGTTGCTGGGAAACCAGCTGGGCACTGGCCAGCGGTCGTTCAAGGGTCGGGAGAAGTCATTGCTTCTGCGTCTAGCAAAGGGAAGAGAGGAGAGACTACCTGTAGATCACTCCGTGCTGGTGGAGAAACATGAGAGCCGATGTGACCTCTGCGGCATAGAACCGAGAACGAGGCTCATCAAATTTTCGGGACCGCTGAATCTGGAACATGAGGTCTCCACCATTTACGTATTCCATGACGAAGAAGAGGCGGTCCTGGAAGGAGAAAAGAAAATGCTATTTATTAACCCACATCAGTACAGGTCCTAGTTGGGGCCAGCTATCCTCTGGTGAGCCAGACAGGTCACTGGGACTCCAGGGGTAGGAGGAAGGTAACCTCTCGGCAGGTGACAGCTGATGGAGTGGTCCAGACGGAGACAAAAGGAGGGAGCGCTTGAAGCAGGGTATCAAGTGCCACATAAAGTCTGCTTTTGGGGATGGGGATGTAGCTCAGTTGCAGCAGGGCCTAGCATCCAAGAAGCCTTGGGTTAGATTTCCGGCACCACATAAACCAAGTGTATCATGCAAGCCTGCAGTCCCAACTTTGGGGGGTGGGTAGAGGTAGTAGGATCAGAAGTTCAAGGTCATCCTTTGCCTCTTGAGTTCAAGGCCATCCTGGCATCCTAAGCCCCCCATCCCACACCTTCCTTCTAAAACACAAGTTGGAGATGGACAGAAAAGAGAACTAGGTTTTGGTTTTAACCATGCAGTGAGATGTGTCCCTAGACAAGTCCCTACTCTGAAAACACAAGCTGTCATGTTATGTGGGGGTAGACTAAATAATGAATAATGATTCTCTCAAAGAAAATCCGGTCCTACCCATGAAGTGTTGGACTTGTGCTTTCTGGATACAAAAGGGTTTTGCAGATATGACCAAGCCAGTCACCTTGAGAGGTGAGAAGTGAGGCAGGGGGATATCACGCACACACACAGTCATCTCTGCTCCTGAGGATGGACACTGCTTCACCTCCTGCCATTGTGAATTCATTGCTCGGATGGACTGTAATGTGAAGTTATAAACCAAATGAGCCTCTTCCTTCCCTAAGTTGCTGTTTGTTGGGAAATTTTATCGTAACAACAGAAATAAAACTAAAACAGCCCCTTTGGGGGAAAAGACAAATGTTAAATTTTTTGCTAATATGTAGAATTTAGATTTAACACTCTCTCTCTCTCTCTCTCTCTCTCTCTCTCTCTCTGTGTGTGTGTGTGTGTGTGTGTATGTACACAGTGAAGTGAAATAAGGACCATTTAGGAAGGAAGGGGACTAACAGGAGATGAGCCAAGGGAAACAATGACTCGGTATTAGTAAAATACAATATATATGTATGAAAATGTCTTATTGAAGCCTATTATTTTATACAGTAGAACTTAATTTAAAGGAAAAGAAAGGATTCCTCCAAGGACAAAGCTTTTGGCATCAGAATTAGTTGGAGGCTCATGGGAACAGGGGTCCACACTCTTTCTGCTTTGGAACCTGAATATCTGCCTCTCTAACAAGGTCCTGGGTGATGATGTTGGTACTGTGATCACACTTTGAGGACCTCTGTCTTAGAAACCATTGGCCCAGCCTTTCCCGAGTATAGCCCAAACACATGCAGTTTGTTCTCACTGCTCTACCAGCTGGAAAATTCCATCAGAAAGAAGGACCACAAATCCTGGTCCATAGTCACAGATGGACCACAATACCTGGTCCATAGTCACAGGCCCTGATCTTGAGTTGTAGCCCCAATGGAGGATTTCTTTGACTGAATTTAGAGAATCTAAATTTCTAAAGGGGAAAATCTCCCACTCCTGTTGCTGTATTCAATCCTAACGTTCATCCTGTGGCACCGAGGACAGCACCTGAAGAAGGCAAAGGGGAGCGCCCACCACACCTGTATCACTCTCTAGTTGCCTGACCTCAGACAAAGAAATACTTCTCTCTGTGATCAGCTGGGTGACCTATAAAAGTGAGGATACAGGGCCCACGGTATAGATTATATTCTACGTTTTTTTTTATTTTGCAGTACAAACTCAAGAGCTTCCCAAGCCACCTACATCCTTAACCTTAAATTATGTTAAATGGGCATGCTAAAAATGCCTGTTTTGGGGCTGGAGAGATGGCTCAGAAGTTAAGAGCACTGACTGTTCTGAGTTCAATTCCCTGCAGCCACGTGGTGATTCACAACCTTCTGTAATGCAATCTGATGCCCTCTTCTGGTGTGTCTGAAGTGTACTCATATAAATAAATGTATTTAAAAAAAAAAAACTCATGTTGTTCATTGTTTAAAAACATGCCCAGTTCCTAATTGGTGCTCCGGAAGGATTAGGCAGGACTGTTGCTGCTGGCAGTAGTAACAGCTGCTTTTACTGCAGTCTCTCTTTTCCAGCCTTTCTCCCATCTGTCTCCCTGATCACCTTCTTTCCCTTGGCTTTCAAGCTGGTTCTCTCCTCCTGGGTCTTTCCCCTTCCCTCTGTCTGTTTTCTCTATTCTGTGCCTCTGCCTCTTTGTAGACGTCTCCTCTCTACACGCATGAAGTGCTGAGCCTGCGAGATGGGATCCTGGGCCTCCCTCGTGGTGTGAGCTGATTTCTGCACACCCACAGCTCCCATGGTTCTGTGCGTGGATGCCACACACTTAGCCCTTCTCCAAGACTTCTTCTGTATGCTCCAGACCCACAGGTCTGCTTCATGATCTCCCTCCAGATACCTTCAGGCACTCAAAGCCAACATGTAAAAACAGACCCCATTATCTTCCTCAGCAAGCTGGCCCCTGTCGTGTGGAGCTTCCTGTCTGGGGGGTCTTCACCTCCAACTAGTTTTTAAGTCAGAGCCCCGGCAGTCATCTTCAGTCCTCCCTCCCCCTCCTTCCCCTCGTCCAGCCCTGTAGGTCTTAGCTGTCATACCTTTTCATTTCTCATACCTGCCCACTTCTCTTGGTCTCTACCCTTGCCACACCTACCTCTGTGACTCAGTTTCTCTCTCTTGTCGGGATTTCTGCTTTGTTAGGAATGCTGTGACACAGATTTCAGCTTCCTGTCCTGATTCTCATTATTCTAAAGCTAGAGGGTTCTGTTGAGATGGAAATCTGATAGCATCCACTTACTCTCCTCTTCTTATCCTGAGATGTGTGTGTGTGTGTGTGTGTGTGTGTGTGTGTGTGTGTGTGTGTGTGTGTGTAAAACTATGTCCACAAGTATGGAGGCCAGTGCCGGATATTAAGAGTCTCCTTGTATCATTCTCCATCTTACTGTCTAGAGACGGTCTCTCAATGAGCTGGAAGCTCACCCTTTTACCTAGACAAGTTGGCCAAGGCATTCTCAGGATCTCCCCCTCTCTGTTGCCAAACGTAGAGTTACAGGCAAGTGCAGATATGTCCAGATTTTTACATAGGTGCTAAGGATTCAAATTCAGGAGCTCATGTTTGCATAGCAAGGGCTGTTCCTCACTGGGTCATCTGCTAAGACCTCCTTCATTCTTTTACAGGCGTGTGTTCCTCTTTGAACAGGCAGAAAACACCTCAGCATACTGTAGGCCTCATGATCTGAGTCATCTCCCTTCTGGCTATCCCTTATTCCTTCTGCCCCAGAACCTCAGTCATGTTCTGGCTGCTTAGACCGCCTCCCTTCCCTCTCCCACAATGACTTCTACACGTCTCCTTATTGCAAAGGTGTCAGTGGGGCCGTCTTTTCTTTGAGGAAGCTGCTCTTGACTTTCCTACCAAGGTCCAATCTGTCTTGTGTTACTCGCCCTGATGCAGTATTCAGCTGGGAAAGGGAGGTGGGGACTATGATACCCCAGGACCTATGTGTTGGCTAGATTGATGTCGGCTTGCACAAGCGATTTCATTTTAGAAGGAGATCATGAATTGAGAAAGTACCCACACCCACACCCACACACACCCACACACCAGATCGGCCTGTGGGCAAACCTGTGGTACATTTTTTTTCACTGATGATAGGGGAGGGAGGCTCCGATCCAGCTCACTCTGGGAGGTGTATCATCCCTGGGATAGCAGTCCTGAGTGCTGTAAGGAAGCAGGCTGAGCCAGACATGAGGAGCAGCACCCTCCATGGCCTCTGCACCAGCTCCTGCCTCCAGGTTCCTGCTCTGGATTCCCTCAGTGATGGGATTACAAGCTGAAGTAAACCCTTTTCCTCTCAAGTCGCTTCTGGTCATGGTTTTTATCACAGTGATAGAAACCCTAACTAAGGTAGTCTGTATGCTCCAGGAAAGCAGGGGCTGTTTGTGGTTCTGGACTAATTTTTATTTTATTTTATTTTATTTCATTTTATTTTTAAGGGAATTAGAGGCTCCAAAAGATTGTTTGAAAAAAATCTCTTTAAAAGTAAGGGCTATAGCTCTGGGGATGTGGCTCAGTGGGCAGTGCTTGCTTAATGTGCAAGACACTCTGGACTCTACCCTTAGTATTGTACAAGCAGCGATCAGGAGGGGGAGACAAAAAGATCAGAAGTTCAATGTCACCCTAGCCTAGACTCTGAGTTGGATGCCAGCCTGGGCGACATGAGAACCTGTATCAGTAGTACTGCATAGGTGGAAAGCCTGCAATGTCTGGGTCGGGAGCAAGGTGGAACCAAAGCCAGGCCTAATGTTTGTCTCCACAAGTTCTTGCTTCATAAAGAGATGAAGGTGGGTCAGCCTCCTACAGGGAGCCTCCCGAGTCTGTGGGATTGAGAAAGACCATTTAGGTCAGTGGGTCTACGTCAGCCATCTGCACAGTGACGAAGACTTCAACAATCAGTTCTGCCATCCTGTTGAGTGACTTCCTCACCTAAAGTGGGAAGACCATCCCTTGGAAGGCCACGCTCTTGCAAACAAAGCCAACAGACCTGAGCTTAAAGCTGCACACAGCAGGGTCTCAGGGAAGACGGCTCTGTCCCTCTGAGCATCACAAGAGGACCAAGTGTTGTGCCCTTCTTTCTCCACCATCTAGGGCCAACTCTGGCACGTAGTAGGTTCTTAGCACATGCATGTTGAGTGCTTGCATTCTTGGACACCCACTACATGCCTCCATTGTTAGAAAGTCCAAAGGAACCAGGTGTTCCCATATTACTTCTGACTCTCATCGTAGTCCACTTTAAGCTTTCCTCCGAGTCTGATTTCTTCCCCACACAGTCCTACATACCCCTAAAGTACAACCACTGACCCTTTTACACATTAGGGATGTTCTGAAGCAAGATAGGCTTTCTCCTTCCCCACCCTCTATTCAATGTGGATTGCTGCTGACCTCTGACACATTTGAGGAGGGTGTTTTGATACGGGGGAGGGGGGGATCTCAAGTCATTCTGGGAACTGCTTAATTATATAAACTGAAATCAAAAGAAAGCTGGCAAAGCCAGCGGCTACTCATTAATCCCCTCTTGGCACTCAGAGAAAACAAAACCAAAAACCAACTTCCTGGTAAAGTAAGCAAATATGTCTTCTGAGGTAATCAAAGGTTTGAAAAGCCTATTCTACCAGCTCCTCCCTTAATCTCCCTTGACTGTCTAAAATGTTACGGTCTTGTGATAGCAAGTAGAATAATAAGAATCACAAAGGGATTATGTGTCATGGCCATTTAGGGTAAGACTAGGGAGAGAATGACCAACACAGTGTGGAAGAGACGCATCATGGCTCCCACCAGCCTCCTTTTTACAGCATACCCACCCTCTGGCCTTTGAAGGCAACCCCAGCCTGCAGCTCCATTTACCCTTCAAGATATGACAGATAAGACAGAGGCTTCCTACCAGTGGTACCATGTGTCCTGCCAGTTGGATTTGTTTGGACATGCGTCTCCCACCATTTGTTAGATGTTTATGTGTACAGAGATTCTATCGCTTTTCCATTTCACACAAAGGCAGAAGACTGGACGTGAGGCCATCTGCCTTTGCTGCACCCGTGACGGCACAAACGACTTCTCCAGGGTACCAGGGGAGTCAATGGTCTTCATCTCACGGGACATCCTGCCCAGTGCTGGGGATGCAACCCGTGGGTTTATGCCTGCCAGACAAGTGTTCTACTGCTCAGTGACACCCCCACCCCTCCTCCATGTCCACATCTTCTAAGTCAGCAGTTCTTGACCTGTGGGTCACAAATCCTTTGGGGTTGAATGACCCTTTCACCTAAGCCCATCAGAAAACGTGTATATTTACATTACGATTCACAACATTAGCCAAATTAGAGTTATCAAGTGCCAACAAAAATAATGTTATGGTTGGGGCTCACCACAACATGAGGAGCAGCCTTAAAGGGCATAGCATACAGAAGGTTGGGAGGCACTTCTCTAAGCCACCAACTCAGGAGATCTTTCACGAGTACCCAGCCTGTAGGTAGGTGTCTGGGGCGTGCCAGAAAGTTACATAAGTTATGACTTTGGAATTTATGAGCTAGGGATGCAACATAAGAAACCACAGAGGAACTAGAAAGATGGCTTAGCTATTAAGGGCACTGAATGCTCTTCCAGAGGACCCAGGTTCAAATCCCAGCACCCATATGGCTGCTCACACTACTGTGCGTAACTCCAAGATCTGACACTCTTACATAGATATACAGGCAAAGTGCCAATGCACATAAATAAAGGGAAATAAAATTTAAAAGGCCAACAACACAGAGAGCAGTTCTAGACACTTGGTGATTCTGCATTGAACTGTCCAGGATCTGGGCAGGCTGTGAAAACTGGGGGGTCTGGCCTGAATCTTCCTGGAAATTTGTCACTTAGGCCTTACTATGTGTAGATCACTATGAGGGACAGTCACATGACCAGCTGGTCCCCCTGTTCTCCAGAGGACAAATGTACTGATAGAACCGGCCATTGCTCCGGGATCTGGTTCAGATTCACCTGATCTGGAGGAAAGAACAATCCTGTCTTGGATAATGTGAGGCACAAGGAGGAGGAAAGCCTTGGCAAGAAAGAGCGCAGCCCTGAGGGCGAGGGGCAGAGAAATGAGCACTAGGTTAGCGAAGGGGTTTGGACAACCCCACAACCCCGCTGGGCTATAAAAGCCAAACCAACCCCCAGCACCCAAACACCTGCCTCCTCCAGAATGGTGCATAAACCCAGGACACAGCGGTGGAGACAGGCCGAGGGGCCGAGAGGGCTCCAAAACTCAAGTGGGAAACAGAATTCTCAAGAGCTTTGGAGTTGTGAAGGGACATAATTAGAGCTGACGTTAAGGAACGTTTTCTCAGAAGTAGTACACTAGGAGAAGGCAGCTTGCCCTTGCTCTCCCTTCGGGACAATATGGTGATACACACCTGTGATCCCAGCACTGGGAGGTGGAGGCAGGAGGATCGGGTTCAAATCGGCCCTGGCCACATACTGAGTTTAAGCAAGTCTGAGCCACATGAGGCCCTATCTCTAAAATTAATTAATTAATTGATAATCTTTTAAAGGCATTATGCTTTCTTTTCCCCACTTCCATTCTCTTAAATGTTATATTAACTTTAGTCTGTGTATGTGTTTAAGAACCACTCGCTCTGGCAAGTCTGAAGTGGGTAACACAGCATCTGTGGGGACTCTATAGAAAAGCCCTTGGATGTTATCCTCTTACACTGCTGAAACCAACTCCTGATTCTGTCTCCCCTGGCCCCTGGCCGCCGCCATCCTTTCTCCTCTTGTAGCAGTCTGAGTAGCCTGGATTTATCATATAAATGTACCACTGAGTATTTTCCTCCTATATTTGCTTTATTAGACATAACATTCCCAAATTTCATCCATGTTTTTGTATATAGCATTGTTTACAATTGCTTAAAACTCTGATTATTTAACCTAAACAGGGTGGCACGAGTTCAAACTCAAAGGGATCTACAGTAAGGTAAAACTGCCTCATGTAATAAAACTCAAGGGCTTTTCTCCTTCATTCAGTGTGACTCTGAGCCCCAAGACCAGCCTCAGATTACTGTCCCCTGGTCACCTACACTTTAGCCTGGGTGTGGGAGGTGAAAGGTAAGAAGGTGGCCATGCCATCCAGAGGATGAAGCATTCTGTTCACAGAGACCATCGGCACCCACAGAAACGGCCCTTCTCTGAGGCTATCGTGACCCCTATGAACCAAACCCAAACACCTCAGCAGTGCGGGGCACCAGAGAGATAGCTCTTCCAGGAGCAAGGCTGCCTACGGTCAGACGGGAAGGGAGTGTCCTTGGCCCCAGCTTCCTCTTCGGATGGCAGATGATGGAGAGAGGTTGTCCATCCATGAAGAGACACTGTGGGGCTGGTTCACGGAAGCGCTTGCTTTCCCTCCATTGTCTGATTAGCATCATGCCCCAGTTGAACTGCCTCCTCCCAGTATCCTGGGCTTCTTCCTGGTTCCACCCCACTGGAGCCTTCTCCATTAATTAGCCCTGTGAGGCATGGCATCTGGCCCGCATTCTCTGTCTCCAGCTACTCACTTGGACTCCAGGAAAGCAGTGAATCTTCCACATGCTCCCCGAGTCATGTCCTCAACGAGGAGACCTACACATCTTGCAGGCGTTCCTTGTTCTGCCCTCGAATCTGGACTATGCATGATGCACAAGGTGGCGACACAGACAAACTCATTCTTAGATGTCACCAAGAAATAATTAGGCAGAAAAGGAGAAAAGGGGAGTGGCGGCACTGGAACTCATTGGAGTCGGTCATCAACCATTTGAAGCCAAAGTGAAGCAATTATGGGATGCTTTTAAAAAGTCTTCCTGAACAGAAGAAGGAAAGGATTGCTCTAAGTACACTTACTCAGCTCAGCCAAGTTCTACCTGCAAGCGCCTCCCACCCCCACTAGCACTCTGACCATGAGCTTAGGCTATCTCCCAAGAATGCAACATCCACCTCATCTGCTCACATAAGTGTTCCTTCCTGTGTTCCAACAGCACATAAGTGCCCAGAGCTGGTGCTCACGGCACCCCCACTTATGAATTCATACCTGTAGAGACCTAAGGCTATGTAGTGTGATACCATAGTACTGAATGAGTATCCCCAGCCTCCAGGTCAGTGATGCTAGCAATGGTCCCCCACATAGAGCTAGAGCTGGTCAGGAGGCTGAGACTAGCTATCATCCCAGAAACTCACAGCTATCTTATCATCTCTGCCAACAGAAGATGTCATACTCAGAGAAGTCACGCTGGAGTCCTGAGTTCCAAGAGGCTTTTACGCTGATTGTCAAAAGAGCTGCAGCTTGGGCTGCAATCAGCCCTGTGCCATTTTATTGCCTATTGTCGCAGCTTTCTCTATCTTAATCCTGTGTCCCACGGCTTGCTTGCTAACTTCTGTCTACAATGAAACCCTGCTAGCTAGCCCTGAGGATTAGAGGAGCCCTATCGGCTCAGAGAAAGGTAACAACAACAAAAAAACAAACAAACAAATAAACAAACAAAACCACTTGCTGTTATCTCTGATATAGAACTACTTACTGACTAGTCACTTGGGTGGTCCACCTCACAACCAGCTCTCAACACCCCACAGTCCTTCCCTAGGAACATGCAAGTTCTTGTGCCCATTTTCCCCTCTATGAAGTCTACATGGGTTAGATCAGCTAACGATATGCAGTGGGTTTGGTGATGACATACGCATACTGCGCGTACTGTATCTTGATCATATTCACTTCCCCAACCCCCACTCACCCTCTTCGTTCTTCTCAGCTAGCTGCCTTTCGTACTGTTTTTAGGGTTGTTTGCCACAGCTCCGGTGAGGGATTATTTACAGGAATATGGTCAATTTACCAATGGATATACCATTGGGGGAAAACAGGTCTCTTCCCCACCAACCATGAACAGGTCTCTTCCCATGGTGGGGAAGGGCACCGTGAGCTATTCCCTGCTCCGTGTCAAGATGTTGATGGAACCAAAGTTGTGCAGGTAATCAGAACTTCTCAGGGTTCAGCCTGCAATGGCTAGATCTTGTCCAGAAGACACAATTCTGCAATGCCAAGCACCCACCAAGCACTAGCTCACATCTGGTAAGACTAACCATGCAAACCCTCTCATTCCCGATCTTCCACAGAACATTCTGTCATCGCCAGTTTGGCCTTACAGTACTCTCGGAGATGTCTAAAGAGAAGCAAGTCACAGACCGAAATGCAGACTATTCCCGTTGTCCCTGTTGGATTCTGCTGGTCAGAGCAGTTGTCAGGGAGGCATCCATTCTGGGTAACATGTTTGACAACTGACAGACTTGAGTTCATACAGAAGAAGGCAAAAGGGAAGGCAGAGGGAAGCTGTGGCTTACGAGGAACAGCGTGGCAATGACAAGCCTCAGTGGAATCTACCCTAGGGGTTGACCATCTGAACTGAATAAAGGCACAGACCATTAGACAAAAGGGTCCACTGAAGGGGAACCGTCTTAAATCACTGGAAAGAGTTCATGCTGCAAGGAGATTCTGTCTGTGTTACCGAGCCATGCTGAGACCAATGGGCAGAACAGAGAGTAATCAGGGTCTCTTTTGTTATAGCAGACGGAGGGCTCCTTATAGTGCCAACACTCTGTCAACAGTGGGCCCCTCCTCTTTCTTCTGCACTGAGTTCCTTCCAACATGAAGGCTGGATAACCATACTTGAGGCCTATTCTCTCTCATGGAGAGAGAGAGAGAGAGAGAGAGAGAGAGAGAGAGAGAGAGAGAGAGAGAGAGAGAGAGAGAGAGGTGGGGGGCTGGACTAGATGACCTGCCTGAGTGTTGGAATCCCTTGGGAGCATTTTCAAGAGTGCAGGTCACCAGATCAGACCTCTCTAGCAGAGTTGAACCCTACAGTGGCCACTGGAAGATGCCTTTATGTCCAGCGCTTCCAGGTAGCTCCTCGTGATTAGTAATGGCTTGCAACCAGTTGACTAAGCAGGTGCTAGGCCCCTTCTAACATCAAGACTTGGTGATTGTACTGCATTTTATTTTCTATTTTCTCCTCTGATAACTTCATATCTTAGTGAATTCAGCTAGAAGATACATCCGTGGACAGTGTGGTATGCAGAGTTCTTCTAACCCGATGTAGTGACAGACAGGCACTGCCCTCAAAAGGGACAGTTTCTACAGTAAGGGATGTCTTCTAGAATTAACAGAGATGTGTTACCTGCATCTGGTGGTGTCCCTATAACCATACCGGTAGGAGAGGGGGTATTTCATAGAGAGACACCTATGTCATTAGACAATAAACCATCAGACACCAAATCATTAAAATCACCTCAAGAGTCTCGTGCTGGGAAATGATGCAAATCTACAGGAAATTCTACAGGAGATTCCAAACAGTTCTGACCACTTATGAGACCACCATAGGTAAGACAGGCAGCCAGTAGCCAGGACCACACCCTCCACCAGGACTGCCAGTGCATCCCATGGCCCTCTTTCTAAACCGAAATCCCACGGCAGTACCCCTGAACACATGGACGCGTTACCTGTTTCACTTTCCATTGTGGCCACATCAAATACGTCTCCTGGTTCTGTTGTCTTATTATAATGTCTCTCTTTTAATCAGTGTACTGGGGACTGGTGGTCAAACACCCCACCTCAGGCTGGGCTTTGGCCCTGAAGCTTCAGCAACACCCTCACAGTGCTTACTCTCTACCGGGCTCACCCAATCCATCCCAGTGGTGCGTTCAATAAAGCGCTTGCAGTGTAACTGAAATCATTGTGTGTTGTGTTTGTGCAACGGTAAGGTCATAGAAATCAAATCCAAAGCCTGAAGTTCGTCCCAAGGCTCGATAACTGGTTTGACTTTGACTGTGCCCCTCATCCTCCAGGCTGCCTTTCGGTACTGAAGACAGAGTTGTCGGATTCATTTGCATGGCTGCCTCAAACCAAAGAAGCCACTTCATAAAAGTGAGAAAGTAAACCTGACATCTCGGCTCTGCTCGGTTCCCCCTTTCATGTTGTGTCTGCTTGAACAGAGCTGAAATTAAAATGCACTAATGCGGGGGATTGGCAGGTTGGACTGAATACATGAGTGTGCGCACACTACTCAGTCCTGTGGGCTCTGAATACTTTGTGACACTGTTTTAGCATTCAAGGGGCAGGGCTGTTGGCTGTGTGCCTGCAGAAGGACCTTTCCGTGGCTCTTCGCTAATACGTTCATTAACTGGCGGGCAGAGCATGAACCAGGGCGTTTGAGCGATGGAGTTTGCTGAGCACAGTATTTCCACGCAGGTTTGCTCACAGCGGTGAGCAGCTCAGTAAGACACAGCTGAAAATGTTTGGTGTCATAGCACAGAATGTCCGCAGAGAGCCGGAACCGTGGCTGCACTAGGGGAAGGTGTTGCTGGACTCCCCCATATGTGTTTGTTTAAAATATACGCAGTCAGCATCAGGTGTCTGCATTAAGCAGGCGTGGGTGCTTACAGAAACAGAACAAAAACAGCCTGTGTTTAATTTGTCCACAGGTCTTTTGTTCCTAGCTATCTGGAGAGGGGAGACGTAGACAGAGTGAGAATTTCAGGATGGGGTGAAGCATTGGTGGGACTCCAGGTTGACAATACATGTGGGAGGCTGGCATATCAGGGCAGAACTCTATTCTCTAGCAGATCTGTGAGTGTTGTGAGTTAGTGTGTGGGGGGTGGGTGGGGGGAAGACCGGAAACATAAATAAGCAATCTATGATCTGACTGTAGTCCATACCTGTTGGCAGACTTTTCCTTGCCAGAGTTCGCTATTTCTTTTTTCTGAAAGCTTTTCTCCACCCTCGTCTCTACCTATACAGTGCAGTGGTCGAAATCCTCTTCCGGCTACTGACTACTGGGGTTCAAGGCCTATTTAGCTACATCCTGACTGATATGAACTTGGCAAACTGAAGTACCCATTTCCCCACCTGTAAAACAGAGACTCAGCTGTAAGAGACTCTTAAGTACTGAAAGAGACTATTAAGTTATCTTTATGGTAGATGCCTGGTCATTAAAAACAGAACAGGAAAATAAACGTTCTGAATTCTCACTCCCCGTGGGTCACTCTGTAGCTGCCTGAGGCTTGGGGATAGACCACGTTCAAGGCTGTTAGCTTGTATTTAAGGAAGGTTTTCAAAATATCTACTTGGAAGAATGGCAGGCTCCCGTGTGGTAAGAGTCCACACTAAAGGTTTGATTTTACTAGTTATTAGAAAGACTCCAGAGGAGAAGGTAGGGCTTAAGAGGGCAATGTAGTTCAAATGATTTGGGTCTTCCCAGTCCATTTGCAGCAAAGCATCAAGACACACATATTCCTGCATGTCCTATAGTTTGCCAACAAAGGAGAGGCGCCCTTGTTTGGAAGGAAGTCTTCTTTGAGGGTTTTTTTTTTTTCCTACCTTGGATTTTTCTAACTCCAGACAAATGGGAAAATGATTAATGAGCAAAGATTAACATCTACCAACCAGAGGTGTTAAAATCTACATTTTAACATTTCACCCCAAGAAACACAGGAGTTGGTTGATATGCCTAAGGCCACGGCACCAAATAGGCCGATCAGCCAGGGCTGCAGGCCAGGTCTCTGTTCAGTGCCTCAGCTCTTCCCTCATAGGAGGAGTCACCCTCCACACCGTTTCACAGAACTGTCAATAAAGGTTACACTTTTTAAATATCCAAAATTAACATGTGCAGCTGTAGGCATCAGGAGTGTGTGTCTCGGGCTCGACATAAAGTTATTTTATTCCACTCACATTGTTTTTTGGGGTTTTTTTTTTTTTTTTTTTTTTTTTTTGGTTTTTTGAGACAGGGTTTCTCTTTATAGCCCTGGCTGTCCTGGAACTCACTTTGTAGACCAGGCTGGCCTCGAACTCAGAAATCTGCCTGCCTCTGCCTCCCAAGTGCTGGGATTAAAGGTGTACACCACCACCACCACGCCCAGCCACATTGTTTTTATAGGTGTATCATGGGTGTCTAGAGAAGTCTAAATTTTATGACAAATGCTACAAAAAAATGAATGCTTTAAGACAGGGAAAGTTGACTTTTAAGAGGTCATGAAGCATACAAATATATTTTATGTTTTAACTTATAAACACAATTATAGGTTTCTATTTTTGTTGGATTTCAGTATCTTCCTGCAAAACGCATAGTAAACATAAAACAGAACAAAACAACAACAACAACAACAACAACAACAACAACAACACCAAACACCCTCCTTATAGAAGTACACCATAAATGCGTGGCCTGTCTGGAACCACTCAGGGCCTCTGGTCACCTTTCAGAGATTACCTCTGGCAATAGTGACAGGGCTCCCTAGGCTGTCAGTGATGCGCAGAGTGGAGAGATTTGACGCGGCATGTGGTACGTAGCAGGTGTGCAAAGATCTGGAGGGGGCTGTCGGGTCAAAGCCACCCTCCCCGGGAGACGCCAGCTGCCGGCTCTCCATCTCTGCCGTCACTGAGAGCCCACAAAGCCCAGTCAATGAATCAACCACGGTGCTTTCCAGACTCCCGCACATAGAAAACTCAAACGGGAACTTTCCAAAAGCAGATTCCTGGAAACTAGATCCAAGTCCCCAGTCCACATGTCTAGAATGAACCCTAAAACCCGCCTCTCTACCCGGTTCCCTGCCAGTGCAATGCTCTCAAGACGAGCTCCCACTTTAAATGGTGTAAGCTAGTGTGCACCCCCAGCCCCGAGTCCTCTGGGAAGCTAGATTGCAATCCGAGGGAAGAAGGTATGGAGGAGGGAGCGGGATGGGGGAGGGAGTGGGGGAGGGGAATGAATGAGAACAGAGTACAATGACAGAAATATATGAAGAGGCCACGATGACATTCATGACTTTGTATGCTGACCTAAAACTTTCACTTAGACAGTTCAGTCTGATCTCCCCGACCCCGCGATGGGAGCTGACACTCAAATCACCACTACTGGTTACAGTGGGCGTTTCTCAAGTCTCCCAGGAGCACGCCACGCCCTTCTCTACGCCAGCTGTCCATTCTCTTCTTGGTGCCGTTAGTTTCAAATGAAGGCAGCCCTATTCTGAACTAATGGAGATACCTTAACTTCCCGTCTGATTATCAAGCCCACTTGGTACCTGCCAACCTTATGTCATACCTTACATTCTGATGTCAGAGATTGTTATTCAGCCTGGTGGGGGTTATTTTGTTTTGTTTTGTTTTGTTTTGTTTTGTTTTGTTTTTGCCCATATTCCAAATGGGCTTTCATAGCTCGTAAGTCTTTGCATGAGACATTCAATCTATAGACAATTACCAAATAGATGTGTTTACCATATCTTTACTCCACGTAGCTGACACTGAGCTACTAATGTGGGTGGACGCCATTTTCTAGACACTCAATGCAGCAACACAGTAAGATCTTGACTCCCAAGAGCCCCTGGTCTGTCTTTCTGAAGCCTTTACTAGCAGAACGGGCATGCTTAACAGTCCAGATGACTGAATCCTCAAGGGATTCACACAAGCAAATGCCTTCTCTTCAGTCTCCATTTGGACTAAGTTATACTCTTGCATGACCTTTTTTTTTTAAATCTCAATGGCTGCTCCTACATGTCCTGGTTAGTTTTATTGTCAAAACTAATACATGGGGGATGAGGGAACTCAATTGGATCATCAGACTGACCCGTGGGCATATCTACATGCCATTTTCTTGATTGTTAATTTATGTAGATGGGTTTTGCTCACTGTGGGTGATGTCATCTCTAGGTAGGTGGGCTTGGACTAAATATGAAGGGCAGCTGAACGAAAGCAAGACAATAAGAAAAACGGGCAGTGGTGGGACATGCCTTTGATCCCAGCACTTGGGAGGCAGAGGCAGGCAGATTTCGGAGTTTAAGGCCAACCTGGTTTACAGACAGAGTGAGTTCCAGGACAGCTAGGGCTACACAGAGAACCCTGTCTCGAAATAAAAAATAATAATAATAATAAAATAAAAAAAGAGGCATCCTTCCAAGGGCCTGGCTCCAGTCCCCTCTGTGATCTCCCACTTGGCGTTCCTGCCTTGGCTTCCCTGAGTGGTGGGCTGTAACCTCTCAGCTGAAACAAACCCCTTTCTCCTCAGGTGACTTTCGCTCAGTGTGTTCTATCAGCACAACACGCTACCTGCCCAACAACAGTGCAAAGTGGGAGGCAAACCATTCAAGGGCTTTCCATTGTCTGCTGCGTTCTTCCTCAGATCAGGGTGGGATCGGTAAGCCAGCCTGGAAACTCTCCCTTCAAGCATCGAATTATGTAAGAAGGGTGTGTTCTTGTACAACGCTGACCTGGGAGCATGTAATGTGGGGCGCTGGCTTACTTCCCGTGCATATGACTTCTACTGTTTCCTTTACCTTGAATTACACTGTTAGTCTACCATGTCAGGAGGCTGGCTAAGTACTGATCAAGTTAACCGGTTTCTTAGGTACTGATCAAGTTAACCGGTTTCTTAGAGATAAGCAAATCCTTTACCTTGGACCCCCACGAGCTGCTTTAGACTACCTGGAAGTTTTGAATACGGCTTGTAAATCCCCGTCTTCAGCAGGTATTGTGTGAGCCTATGCTAGGTGCCAGCTGAATGCCTCCAAAGCACAGCCCACCTGTTCCACAGTTTTCTCTCAGAGCACCAGGTCATATCTAGGCTTCAGATTTCCTGTGTAGGCCAGGCCCAAACCCCATACACAGAACGGGGGAGAAAGGACAAAGAAGATTTCCAGGCAGCAAAGCCCAAGGCCAACCAAGACAGCTCACTGCCTGGGGCTCAGGCGCTCCAGAGCTGGCAGCGAGGGCTCTCAGATGCCACCTCAGGCTGTTTCTCTCAGCTTTAAACTGATGCTTTAACTCCTCCCACCACACCAAACCATGAGAGCCAAACAGTTCCAAGGAACAGAGGCTCACTACACAGTGCACAGCAGTTACTCGGCACCGGTTCCAGTACAATTTGATGTTATACCCCTCCCTTTCTCTTGAGTGTGATGGTGGATGAAGCCAGGATTTCACTCACGCTACATACACGTCTTATCGCACTGCTCCAAGCCCTGCCAATATGGGGGTATTAAGGACCAACTGGGAATTTATCTTTTGAAAGAAATCTATTGCTTGAGTGATACATTTTTTAAAAATACTTTAAGAGGCCACATTCTTGAGCACTTCAGTAACATCCAACTATTTTGCAAGCAAGGTAATTAAAAATTACTCATCTTTTTATTATTTTTAATCACATCTACCTGGAAGCAGTTTATAGCAGTTCTAACTCCTGACCATGTATAGAAGCAACGCCACTTCTTTGAATGCATCCACAGAACCCGAGTCAGCCAGCAGCAGTTGTCCTTTGCCATGTATCTCTGTTTGGATGAGATAAAACACTGCCAACTTGGTCAAAATACCAAAAGCACAGACTGAAACAAATATCCGAAAGCACTTCCCTCTAACCCTGAGACAGACCTCGCTGCAGAACTAACTATTCCACCCCATCAATGAAGCCTGCGATGCGGTTCCCACGGACTTCTAACCAGAGGTCAGCCAGTGACAACAGTTGCCTGCAGCTTACCAGCACAGACAGAAACTTCTGTCGTGCTGTGGTCATCTGGAAGGGAAATTTATGAGAGGCAGAGACAGATGGGTCCATAAACTGCACTCCGCACAGCAGCAATAACTTATTTTCACAATTCATTTGAACACAATGTAACGGGTGGTATGAGGTTGCCGGATGAGCGTACGTCTGGAGTTCTGAGCTGAAGCTGATGTCTTCCTGGCCTCTTCCCCTGGTAACTGCAAAGTCCAAATGCCAAAATGCCCTGACCAGTTCTATCCTTCCTTATCTATTTAGGAGAAAGGAAGGGAGGGGAAGAAGGTGAATCTCACATATGTGGCTCCCAGCCCTTCGTTCCTGGAGGTGACTGTAGCTAAGCAGGCACCCCCCCCCCCCCGTGGGTGTGTTGGCAAAGGGAAACAGATTCAGCAAGACAAAGGAAAGGAAGTCACAAACACTTCCGCTTCCCCAATGTTATAGGTTTCATCTCATCATTCAACATCCCGGAAGTCTCTCCCCTCTTTTATGTACCCCCTTCTAGGTCAGGGCCTGCCACCCTATTCTCTTCCAGAGAAAGACCAATGTCCGCATAAAGGCTGGATCTTCATCACCTAGCCCTTTGGAATGCTACACAACAGCAGAACCTGGAGGAGCACTGGACTTCTGCAGATGGGCAGACAAGAAGGAAGGCATGCTCTTAAAAGGAAGGGCAGCCCTAAAAGGCACATCAAGGCACACCAGCTCCAACTGCATAAGGCAAGAGCAAGCAAGCTTCTCAGAAGACTGTATGGCCAGCTAAAGAACCATTCAGTATGCTCCTGGAATCATGAATGGAACTTAAAATGTCTATGATTACTTATGGACTGGAAATACAATACAGCCATTTTATGGTAACTTTCCTTTTGCAAATAGTTTAATTTCTCTTTTATTTCTTGCTTGCCTTCACAAATGTTTCTGATACTTCAAAGGGCTGGAGAGATGGCTCAGGGTTTAGGAGCACTTGTTGCTCTTTTAGAGGGCCTGAGTTTAGTTCCCAACGTCAATATCTACACCTGCATCTGCATCTGCATCTGCATCTTCATCCGCATCTGCATCTATGAGAGGAAGCTCACTGCTGCCCTGTAACCCAGCTCCAGGAAATCTGATGCTCTCTTCTGGCCTCCACAGGCCAAACACACACACACACACACACACACACACACACACACACACAGAGAGAGAGAGAGAGAGAGAGAGAGAGAGAGAGAGAGAGAGAGANCTTTTAGAGGGCCTGAGTTTAGTTCCCAACGTCAATATCTACACCTGCATCTGCATCTGCATCTTCATCCGCATCTGCATCTATGAGAGGAAGCTCACTGCTGCCCTGTAACCCAGCTCCAGGAAATCTGATGCTCTCTTCTGGCCTCCACAGGCCAAACACACACACACACACACACACACACACACACACACACACACACACACACACACACAGAAAGAGAGAGAGAGAGAGAGAGAGAGAGAGAGAGAGAGAGAGAGAAAGGGGAAACTCCAGGAGGCCAGAGGCATCGTCACCTTGTCTGTGTGTGTTCATTAATAAAAGGGGGATGGAAAGTGGGTGGCACACACCCTTAAATCCGGCATCCCAGAGGTAGAGACTGAGATGAGTTCCGGGCCAGCTAGGCTACATATCGAGACTCTTGTCTCAAAAACATGCTACAAAACAAGACCTTGACCTTGACCTTGAAGATAAAGACCCAACAGAAGTATCCAATTCTGGAAAAGAAAAGGAATTCTGCTGACATCTGAAAAGCTGTTTCTCAAAAATGTAGTTACAGCGACAGTTACAGCATGCATGGCCTGGAGTGCGTGGTCCTTCTTACATGCAGATGACCTTCCCGCTTTCTGATGGACAGAACTAGGCAAAGCTTTCATTAGCTTGGCGATGCTCACCCTCCAACCCAGGAGCTTAGGAGAACAGGAGAGGTGACTGTATGCTGTTAGGGGAGTCTCAGAAAGTGGTCGCCTAAGTGATACCTGCTTCCCCCACCCCTTGTTGGGAAATAAGGAATTTCAAAAGAATGTGAGAAGACATGAGAGACTAAACTACTGTTTTGGACTAAGATTCTCTTCCATATGACCAAAGCTTACTAGATAGACAGCATTCTTTCCAGGTGCAGGGTTCAAACAGCCATCTCTCCCATTTTTCTTTCTTGATGGACACCTTTAAAAATTAGAGGTGTGGGGGGGGTGCGGTAGTGTGGATAGAATCCAGGCTTGGCCACACCGGCTGAGCCTCTCTGGTAGCACCAGACTGAGCTCACTGACTATTGCCCATTTCTGTATCCTTCAGGATATCACTACTACTGAGCTCCATTAAAAAAAAAGAAAAACAAAAACCTATTGAATAGGAACAACTTGAAGAATTGCTATCACAAAACATCGAATCCCAGCTCTGAAGTTGGGCAGAATTTAAGATTAAAAATTTTGGAAAGGTCAAGAATGTCTAAGGGTCACATACATTCAAGCATGATCTTGCAAGTTTGGAAAGGAGGTCACCATCTCCCTCCCTCATATTCTGGTTGAAAATGAAGTGTAGAGCTGAAGGTCTCAGTAGCAACAGCAATGGCCCTCCCAGCCCTTATCCCCCATACTCATGGGTAACGGGAATGTCCACCCCGAGCCATGACAGAGACACATGTGAGGATGAAGGAGAACATCGTGTCACACTAAGGAGCCCACACAAAGAACCTGAATTGGTGGGTCACAGCAGCAACAAGGCCAGTGGAGGCACTGCAGGGACCGCCTGGTGCTTAGCAGCCCTTGTGGCTACTGCGGGGGGCTTGGGCTCATATCCCAGAACCCACAAAGTGACTCACAAGCGTCTGTAACCACTCCATTTCCAGGGAATCCCACACCCTATTCTGACCTCTGCAGGGACCATACATACATGTAGTGCACAGACATACACGCAGGCAAAACGCTCATACACACAACATAAATAAATCTTTAAAAAGGGTACATGAAGTGGGGGAGAGGACGTGTCGGGGTGCTTGTGGAGAGTGGGCCATTGGTGGTGGAGGTAATTATGACACGTTGTTTACATTTATGACATGAACAGTAAATGAATAAAAGATAGTCTACTAAAACTGTAAATATAGTGCTGCCTTCTTTTTTTACAGTGATTTTTTAAAGACATATTTATTTATTATATATAAGTATACTGTAGCTGTCTTCAGACACTCCAGAAGAGGGCATCAGATCTCATTACGGATGGTTGTGAGCTACCACGTGGTTGCTGGGAATTGAACTCAGGACCTTTGGAAGAGCTGTCTTTGCTCTTAACCACTGAGCCATCTCTCCAGCCCCTAGTGCTGTCTTCTAAAACACTTTCTGTTATCAGAATTAGGCCAACACAGCATTTTCTAGTTCCCACTGTGTGAACTGTCACCAAAACCAGACCATAGGTACCCTAAAAAAAATGTCTCCTTAATTCTTCTATCTAATCTAGAAAAGTGATAGCATTCAGCCAGACTCTGCATCGGGTGTGGGCTGCCGATGGTAATCAGAGTCCCTTGGGCTGGGTTTAAACCTTTGTTTGTTAGGACTTCCCCTCTGTCATCACCAAATACCTCTTATTAAAGAAAGCATTAGTACAAAGAAATCTGATTACCTGGCGACTGCAAAAGAGTAAGGAGGAATTCATCACTGCGACATAGGCAGCTTCAGTTGTCAAAGGAATGAGGCTGAGTCTCTCAGGGAAGTTAATGATGTCCATAGACACTAAAATGTCATTAGCCAGTGGAGAATCTGAGGACCCAAGCCCGGGACAGGTATTCACAGAGGAAGGGAGATTCTGTGAAGTCATTACAAATGTACATCCCGCCCTCTTCCCGGGTTCCTTAGCTAGTCCTATCTTGAGTTTGACAGGAAAACGTTGCTCCCCTTTCTACAGAACAGGAATCACCCAGAAGAAAACAGTGGGACCTCAATCTGACCAAACACTTGACAAATTCTTTCTTGTCAGTTTTCAAGATGGTCAGAGTAGCGTGGTAGCCGGGCTCTCTATCCTGGGAGCGTGGTTTACTTCTATTTAAAATAAAAACAAACAAACTCGGCCTGTTTCACAGAGTTCCAAACAGCTCTGTCCCCACTGGGTGGGGTTTAGAGCGCAGCCACAGACACTGTAGTCTGCTTACAAGCTCGGAAATTACTTCAGTGTCTTCATTTTAGATGTAAAACAGACCAAAGTAGGAACAGACAGGGCAAGCTTCCACGGCTCTACTTTTTAAGAGATAGTCCTACTCTTATTTTTCTTCCTGTCTAACTTTAGAATTTTGTATATGAAAGGAAGCATTTGCCAATGCTGGAAACCAGAAGCTCACCTCGCTCAGTTAAACTATTTTAGGTCTCCAGTCTCCTCTTCCTGCCGGGATGAGTCACGAA
>LR749916.1:1048085-1070183 GCA_902729485.2 Mus minutoides
GGTCACACTGGGTCACACTGTGGTCACACTGGGTCACACTGTGGTCACACTGGGTCACACTGTGGTCACACTGGGGTCACACTGGGTCACACTGTTACTCAGGGTGGAGGCTTAGGCCACACCTCAGTCTGCAGCTCTCTCCAGTTCCCCTTCTTCCTACTGTAATAGGAAATGATACAAATCATATCAAGATTGTCCCCATGGCTGAGTCACCAGATGAATTTGAATAAATGGGAGAATGAAGGAATGAATGAGCAAATAAATAAATAAATGAGAAGAGGCTGCATGTGTGGAGGTGTAATAGTCCCCGTAAGTGTTAAGTTTGTATTTAATGTCTGAAGATACTATTACAAAGTTTGGAGAATGGTAGAGTTGGTGGCATCCTTTTGCACGGGCACAGGGATGAGTTCACATGACAGCTGCGGATGATGGCACACATCTCACTCTCAACACCAGAGCTGCTGCGGAGCTGGGAGGACGCTCTCTCGGCTTCCTGACAAGCCAGGTTCAGCAGGCTCCCGTCTCAAGACACAAAGTGGAGAACAATCCAGGGAGACACACAGCATCAGCCTCCACATGTGTGCGCACACACACATGCCTATGCACACACACACACATGCCTATGCGCACGCGCGTGTGCGCACACACACACACAGCGATACACTTAAAAGGATATTGTCAAGGGTAGATAAATGTGGCTTGAGATTCAGGAATCACAGAAGGGTTTGGGGAATTCAGAAGATAACCCCCTCCCATAGGCTGTTATTCTAAGAATCCATACTCCTCTTCTCCGTTATTGGGAAATCTGTTTTTAACAATTTAGAAGCTCTACCTCCTCCTCCAGGCTCAGGCCAATTCCAATTTTCCTTAGTCACATGTAGATGGTAACTTTTAGTTCATTTTAATTTATGAACATCTGAGAACAAACACAATTCTGAGCCCATATTTCTGAGCAAGATCACAATTCAAAGAGAACATAAAACAATTTTGATGTGAGATCAGATAATCTCCCCTCTTCTTGGGCCTCACTTACCTCAAGACTATTCTTTATTTTTGTTTAATTTTCAGTGAAAATCTGCATATTAATAAGCATATTCATCTCTTTTTAAAACAGTGCTATACACACTCCTTTGTATGTGAGTTTTGGTGTGTATTGATCTTGGACATCTTTCTGTCAGAATATATATATATATATATCCTTGCCTCCATTTAAGGGGTGTATTCCACTGTACAGATGTACCATGGGTCATGTGCTACACTCTACCATGGGTCATGTGATACACTCTAGTTACTGCTTATTGCTTTCAACCAAGAACATGGCTGCAACAAATACAGATGAGGACTGAGGCAAAGGCTACTTGATGCATTCGTTGTCAATGGTCCCCTTACCCTATGTAACAGAACACATGTGGGCCGTATTTCCTAACCTAGGATGGTCATGTGACTAATATCTGGCCGCAGGACCCAAGCAAAGTGCACATCATGACTTTAGGGGCTCTCCTTAAGAGCGAGCACCTGTATTCTCTTCATGTTCTTTAACTGCATCTTGTCACACACACACAATTATGAGACTTGGACGAGCATGTTAATGGAGCTCCATCCACCCAGGGCAAACTCTATGCTATCCTACGCTTGATTCCTTTAGGTCATTTTACAACTCTGTGAGGGAAAGAACGCTGAAAACAAAGCCACGCACGCACAGACCCTAGGAGCACAGGCTGCTTCTAATGGAGAAGAAGCTGGTGGGTATTGGTGGGGTTTGCATCTGATAGCAGGTTCTTTTCCACAGTCCTGATGCCCTGCCTGCATGCATTCAGCTCTCCCTTGAGCCAGCTGTATCATTCTGCTGGTTTCCCCATTTGTGAGCTAAATAAAATTTTAACCGTGTATGCATTTATTAATACATGTGTTTGCTGATCACTGTATTACTTCCAAAATACCCTTTAATAATCATTTTCTCTTCCGAAAATGGTGCTGGTCAGACTGGAGAGTCACAGCAGAAGACTGAGACTTGGTTATTGTCTCTGACCCTGAATATAACTCCCAGTGGACCACTGATCTCAATATAAGACCCGATATCCTGATTGTTAGAGGATAAAGTAGGGCACATGATTCACAGGGAAGGCCATTCTGAATAGGACCCTTTAGCATCAAGATCAACCATGGACTTGACATTAACAAGCTTCTGTACAGCAGAGAGCACCATCGTTCCAGTCAAGAGGCAGCCTACAGAATGGGGAAAAAGAAACCCTTTACCAGCTATACACATCAGAGAGAGGGTTGGTGTCTAGAATATTCAAAGAACTAAAACAACAAACACTGAGAAAACAAACAATTCAAATAGTGGGGCATGAAACATAAACAGAGAGTTCTCGAATGATTAAATGCAAATGGCCAAGATTGTTTATTTTTATTTTATTTTTTTAATGTTCAACATCTTTAGCCATGGGGGAAATGCAAATTAAAACTTCTTTGAGATTTCATCTCATTCCAGTCAGAATGCCTAGGATCATGAAAACAAAGGACGACCCTGGGTGTGGACACAGGGTAAGGGGAACACTTAAGTCCCTGTTAGTGGGAGTGCCAACCGGTACAGCTACTATGGAAATCAGCGTGGAGGTTCCTCGGAAAGCTAGAAATAGGTTTACCATATGATGCAGCCATACCACTCCTGGGCACGGTCCCAAAGGACTCTATAGCCTACTACAGAGATCCTCGCTCATCCATATTCATTGGTGTTCTCTTCACCATAGCCACGGAAGGGAAACAACCTGGATGTCTGTCCACATAGGAATGGGTAATAGAAACATGGTTCGCACACACAATGGAATGTTACTCAGATAAATAGATGGCGAAGAAATACTCATCTGAATGAGGTAAACCAGATCCAGAAGGGCAGATGCTCATGTTCTGTCTCATATGGGATGCTTCGAAGCTTTAAATATGTGTTCTCAAATTGGCGTGTCCACAGAAGGCAGGAAACTAGTAAGGGGTCCAAAGAGAAGAGGGCAGAATACACATGGAATGAAGGGGGAAAGAGAAATGATGACTAGAAGGGTAGGGAAGAATATGGGGAGGGACAACTAGTACTAAAGTCCTTGGAGCATGACACATAGAAAGCTACTACCATAGAAGCTTCCTAAAATATGTGTGTGTGTGTGTGTGTGTGTGTGTGTGTGTGTTTTAAATAGTTACCCTAAAATGAGAAAGGCAATGTCTAAGACACCCCAGTTTATCAAGTAAAGAAGGCTATTGCCAGGTATGGATTACCTCTTTTCAAGCTGTTGGCTAGTGTGGGCTCCCTGACTCTCCCCTCAAAATATTCTAGGCTATGGTCATTGCTCTTGGACACCCTCAGAACTTGGCAGTAAGAATCTACTGCTGAAGATACAACATCCCTAAATCATAGGCCTTGGAGAAATCAAGCTAGAAGTGACCTGGAAGTTTCATCCCCACAGGCTAGCTTTAACTATTCTGGAAGGTTCCATGCATGCTACAAGGGGAGAAAACTGACCAACGTTCTTACCAAGCTGTGAACTCTGTGAGACACAATAACATAATTTCTGGCAGGAAATGCCCAATGCTGTAATAGTGGTCCATATGCCCAATGCTGTAATAGTGGTGCATATGTCATTAAAGTGACCAAAAACTTTCTGGTTAGATTTAAAGCCTGTGTCACAAAACAGCCCAATGCTGTAATAGTGGTCCATATGTCATTAAAGTGACCAAAAACTTTCTGGTTAGATTTAAAGCCTGTGTCACAAAACAAACCCATAGCTGGTGCCAAAAACAAAAAACCAAAACAAAACAAAAACAAAAACAAAACAAACAAACACCCAGATGGCTACATCATAGGCCCTAAGGGAGAATAATAAACTATCCCCACTTTATTATTTTTAACCCCATAGATTAGTGCATCTCTCAATCATTGTCAGAGAAGTTTCTTTTTGCAAAAAATAGCAATTGATACCCAGATTCACAACTGGTCAACCTGTAGAGAGTAAGAGTCTGTGACATAGTTAGTCTTAAATGAGACATCTATGCCACATGCCTGCCCTTTAAGACTCAAGGATCATTGAAGAAGAAAGAGATAAGAAGACTGAGACCCAGAGGAAGGAGGTGTCTACAGTGACACAGTATTCATCAGATGAAACATCACAGTTGCACACATGAGCTCACAGGGGCTGTGACTGCATGCATAAGACTTGTACAAGATCAAGCCAGCCCAAATCCCAGCATTGACAAAGGAGGGGCTCATGAAACCCCATACCTGTCTAGAAGCTATTGTAGTGGATGGCTATTTGGGAAATGAGAATTGGTTTTCTTCAGGGACTTAGGCCTTGGGAGGCCAGTCATGTTCTAATGTATGATCCCACATCCATGTACACATGACCACACTAAAGAGACTCAGAGGGTAGTTTTTAAAAAGGGAAGAGAGCATCAAAAGTTGGGAGAGAAAAGTAATAGGGGGGGCAGGAGGAATGGAAGAAGGGGTGAATTAGATCCAAACATACATATGTGTGTCTGTATGGATGTATTTAAAAATAGTAAATAAAATATTTTTTAAAATAATCCTTTTCGGGGCTGGTGAGATGGCTCAGCAGGTAAGAGCACCCGACTGCTCTTCCAAAGGTGATAAGTTCAAATCCCAGCATCCACATGGTGGCTCACAACCATCCGTAACGAAATCTGGCGCTCTCTTCTGGAGTGTCTGAAGACAGCTACAGTGTACTATACATATAATAAAAATAAAATAAAATAAAATAAAATAAAATAATAAAATAAAATAATCCTTTTCTTACACTGGTAATATGGCCCAGTAGGTAAAAGTGCTTGCTTCGCTGGGTAAGCCTGACACCATGAGTTCGATCTCTAGGACCTGTAGTGGAAGGAGAGAACTAACTCCTGAAAATTACCCAGACCTCTGCATGGGCACACCACATATGCCTGCACTCATGCACGCACCACAATGCTAATAACCATTCTTTTCCAGGGGATGGAGAGATGGCTCAGTAGTTAATGGTGCTTGCTGCTCTTTCTGAGGACCAGGGTTCAGTTCCCAGCACCCATATGGTAGGTCACAACCCTTTTAACCCCAGTGCCTGGGAATCAGTGCCCTCTTCTGACAGCTACTGTTTGCATACATGTTGTGTACATACATACACATAGATCTAAACATGAAATACACATTTTTGAAAAATAATGATTTTTTTTTTCCCACTGTGCTTTCTTGGGGCAGAGAAGCCCCTATCTTGGTCAAGACTCAGGCTACCACTGGTAGGTGCTCCTTGTCTTCCTCAAGCCCACACCCAGGCTTTTATCTCCTTCAAGATGCTGTTCTTCGGGAATTTTCCATCCCTTCCCGCCCCCCAAACCTAACAATGGAATGACTTCAGAGAGAAATTGTTGCTAACTGACTCCACAGTGATTCCGTTTGTGCATAGCCGCAGACCACGCTCCTGGTAGACATCATACGTCAGTCATGCTGCCTTCTTCCCACAGAGCCCTTGCTCAACACCCTTCTCAAAGTCACACTCTAGGTGGCCATTAAGGTCAGAACCAATCATGGATGACAGCTAATTCCCAGCCCTGCTACAGGATGACGAATCAGTACAGGCCTTTCCATTGCCAGGCTCTAACCTCAACGTATGAACTTATATCTTTCTTGATCCCAGAAGGCCTGAGCAAAGGCTTATAGAATTTCCAGACTAGGACAGGATCCCTGCCCTTCCCTTTAGTCCTAGATGTACCTAGCCCAAGTCTCTTTCTCTCTAGAAGCTTATTTAGCGCCATGTCCACAGATGTCACAAAGAGAATGTGTAGCCAAGGGAGGACTAGGGACTGTCAGTTACTAGCCTGTGGGAAGAATGGTCTGGCTTGGGGAGGGGAATACACACACACACACACACACACACACACACACACACACTGTGAGGGTTCCCATCCAGCAGCTCCCAGGCATCAAAAAGGAGGGAGGGAGGGGGGGAGGGAGGGAGGGAGGGCGGGCTGGCTGTACTTGGTAACTTCACCTTCTCCAGACAGCAAGCGAACAGGAAGCCAGAGAGGAGTGATAATTGTTAAATTGACTCCAGCCTGGCACCTGTTGAGTTTGCTCTAATGATGTGAAAAGTCTGCCGCCCAGGGAATAACAGCTCCTTATGGTTGTTAGTGTAGATTGGGATGCTCCACCAGAGACTATGGGAACAGAAATCCCCTAATGATCTGCAACTGCTCTGCCTCTCCAGCCTCCAAGCTTACAAATGTCAGTAAACCAGGTAGACACGCTACGCCTGCCATGTGCCCTTCCCTGGCACATTGAGTGCTACAGGAGACCTGCTTTTCATTTGCAAGATATCTTTCATGTCTACTTGGGGCACCAGGCAAGTTTCTTAGCCGCTGAGCAGCAGTGTGAGTCCATCTTAAGACCAGCGAGGCAGGGACCAGCACAGGCTGGCCTGACAAGGAGCAATGAGGCCTGAGCTCTGCTTTGAAGGATGTGTGGGCTTCTAGGAAAAACCCGCTTGCCCTGGGCAGTGCAGCAGGCATGAAGGTGGAAATGCTCCATTGCTTTTTTTGTTGCATTTCAAAAAGAAAATGAGTTTGGCTAGAGCAGTGGGGGTAGGGTGGGGAGAGACCAGCGAGCTGCTGATGGAAGAGGACGCAGCCAGATTTTTCAAACTTGAACTTGCTTGCGTCTGACTCACCTATGGGGCTTATTTAAAGAGCAGGTTTTGGACTCCAGCTTGGGATGTGCAGTGTGTGCCTCCACGTGTTCCTCTCTCTACTCCTGGTGGTGGTGCAAAGCCACGGTCAGCCGCAGCTATAGCCCTGAGGCAGCTCTGGGCTGGACTGCAGAGCCACGGGAACCCAGGCTGCAGGTCTTTCCTTAAGCAGGTGGATATGAAGTCAGGATTTGTTTAGTGACACCTGTTCCTTTCCATTTCAAAAGTGGCTCTTCAGTCCCCTTTGTTTTGGCTCTTAGCTGTCAACATTAGTAGACATCAACCCCTGACATCCGTGTTCTGTCTCTTCTCATTTCTGTATGAAGCAAGTGTGTGTGTGTGTGTGTGTGTGTGTGTGTTGGGTGGAGGCCGTGCATCTAGGCTACCTGTAAAGGGCAGAAAACACTCTGTCTGTTGTGCACTTGAGGCTGCTGCATGTAGAGAGACCATTTTTAGAAATCACTCCATTGTTAGTGCTTGGGAGTCTAAGCACTGTGAATACTGTCATATATGTTACATCTTTAAGACCATATAATAGCATGGGCTTTACACATGAGAAACCTAAGGCTGAGACTAGTGACACGGCTTGCTCATGTAACTCTAAAAACAAGCCTGCATGTTCTGTCCACTCTGCATCAACTCCCCAAGCCCACAGAAAGATCCTGATTGCTGCCTCAGCCAAACCACCTACAGCAGCTTCCTAGTCACAATGTCCCCAGGATGCAGACACTAAGCTGGCTTCATGGAGGTTGTGAACAGCAAGCCTTGTTCATACCCTCACAGGCACCTGGCATCTTGTTTCTCTCTCTGTGCCTTAGTCCCTAATCCGACCGTCTCCTCCAGTTCCTTCAAGTTCAGCCTCAACTGTGCTCCAACTGAAGACGGCTAAGGGAAGAGGATGGAACGAGCTACCTGAAGTAGAAACTCCATGGGGTTCCACTACCTGAGGTTCTCAGAGTGGTGAGGATGCTGGAGGCAGAAGACAGAAGACAGAAGAGTAGGTGGTAGGCCAGAGGAGACCATGGGAGTGGCTGTCTGATGACACAGAGTGATAACAGATTAGCAGCAGGTAAAGAGTTCTGTGGCTGGGGGTGGTGGTATGAAATGTATTTAAACTGATAATGAATTACATCTAAAAGTGAGTAAGTAGTAAATTTTATGTGACGCTTATTTTACCGCAAATTTCGATTTTAATTCCCGGAAGAACGGATCAGTTGAAAGAGAAGAACCTGATTTCTGGGGTTCCATTTCTAGCCAATCCGTGTCTCCCGTGTCCGTAGCAACAGTGTAGTAGGAGATGAGAATAAAGGTGGGCATGGGGTGAGGACAGGGGAGTCAGCGGAGTCAACGGTGCTGCTCACTGGGCCTTCACCCACGGGATCTCTCAAGCTCATGGTCTCACTGGACTAAAGGTGAAGCCACAGAGCAAAACCCTTCTATAACCTCCTCTTTCAAGAATGTGTACACGACATGGCAGGCTAGCACAAGTACCCCAGTCCCACTCTGTGGACCCCCAAATGCTTGCCTTTTAAGCTATCTCTGACGTTCCATTCAACAATCACCTACAAACTTAGAGCTGAGTTCAGGTGCCTGGACAGACCCACCAGCGGGCTGTGAAACCTCGGGTGAGTTCTGCAATGGTGCTTTTTTCCTGTGTGCTACTGCAGAGGTATGACAGCATCAGTAAGGTGACAGACACACCTGCCTCACAGCACCTCCCTCTAAGCATCTTTAACGGACAGGTTCTGTCCTAGTCTACAGAGGTCATGGTCCAAAGAAGTAGAAAAGTCAGAGTTGACACAAATAAACAACATCACTGCGTTCTGTGAGCGGGGATGAACGTCAAGAAATGATGCAGATCTTGACCAAAAGGGCAGGGGCCTCTCTCATTGTGGGATTAGCTCTCACCAGATTTAAACTTTCTTAGCTGAAACATATTAGCACACTAGCTTGGAATACAACTGTGTCACATTCTACAAGTCACTTACCCTCTGTTCACCACTGTCATCTGTCTAAAAAATTAATGATCCTAATAATGTCTAATGCATAGAGCTTTGTGAAGATTAGAGAAATTAGTGTTCAGAACAGTATCTAAAAGGAACAAGATATTTTTGGCTCAGCTATTTCAAGTACTAGGCCTTTGACCTGGGTTTGGGTGCTGCGTGTGTGTTTGTGTGCACAAGTGTGTTTGTGTGTGTATGTGTGTGTGTGTGTGTTCTCCTTTGTTACCATATATACAGCCTCATTCTAGAAAGAGTTCCTAGAAGCACCACTTCTTCACAGGAAAGCAGAATACACAGTATATGTAAAAAAAAAAAAATACAGTTGACAAATGTAACTTAAAATGTCTTTAAGGGGCTGGTGAGATGGCTCAGCGGGTAAGAGCACCCGACTGCTCTTCCGAAGGTGATCAGTTCAAATCCCAGCATCCACATGGTGGCTCACAACCATCCGTAACGAGATCTGGCGCCCTCTTCTGGAGTGTCTGAAGACAGCTACAGTGTACTTACATATAATAAATAAAATAAATTTTAAAAAAAGGATCTTTTTAAATGTCTTTAAACATCAGTAAAAGGCTTAAAATTTGTCTGAAGGAAATGACTAGATAAAGCCTTTGAAATAATCAAGTTTGGTTCCTAGTTGCCAATCCTGTACCTCTAATTTCCATATGAATATTGTCAAGCCAAGTCCACAGATTTGAGCCACCTACCCCAGTGTCTGTATTCCCAGGTATGTAGGAGGACTAAGAGATTTCTGTTTCTCTCTATCTCTCTCTTTCCCTTCCCTGCTCTTTCCACTCCTCTGAACTGAATTACAAGGATACAAAGAGAGTCACGTTCCCTCCCTCAAGAATCTACTCTAAAATCCAGCAGTTGCTGGGTTTCTAGAGTAGTCTGCAGAGGTTTCTCCTGCGTGCAGTTCTCTTCCTAGCCACCTCATACAATACCACGATGTAGAAGGAGTTGATCCTGAACAGGACAAGCATTCCTTGGCTTGCCTTGCCCCGTGATGCCATGGGCCCTCATCCTGGAAGGCCTTTGGAATAACCAGCAGTCATGATTGGGTTGCATAGTCGGGTTTTCGTCCCAGGGCTCAGGACAGCGGTGTGAGCAAGGGTACTTTAAAGCTCTGCCCAGGAGCCCCTATCTGGTCAGGATTGAGACAGCTCTTGGTGTTGCCTACATTGTTTGCTCCGACAGCTGCAGTATCTGCACCAAGCACACTCCCGTGCTTCAGGCATGGAGCCAGCAGACAAGACACTGGCTTAGGCTCTGCAAAGCTGGGGACACAGACGGATCAGCCACTGACAGGCTAGGCAGTTGGATGTCCCATACAGTAAGGGGAGAAAGAGAGTGCTACAAGCTAGTGAATATGAAGCTGGGCTAACGCTGGCTAAACACAAGATGTGGGAATCCCAAGTCCCAGCTTTGCCCATGAAACAAGTCTCTATAGAATCCCAGTGGATTTAGACAGACTATTTTATTGGACTCTCCATCTAAAAATATATTTTATAAAATTAACTAAATTTACAGTGAGCACAATTCTTTGGGAAGAAGCAATCTGTTATTAAAACAACTCAGGAAAAGCTTACTAAACATTTGTTCCACTGACCTAAATGGAGCCAGCACTCCTTATGGCTAGGGATACTCACTGGTCATTTCCAACCATCAATAAATATCAGCAGCCAACTACAGCTGGGGATGAGAGAGGTTAAGTTCAAAGCATGCTATGACTACTCTCTTAAGTCATACATACATGATGAGCAAACCAAAGGGATTCCAGCAGCACCTTTCTACCATCTGTGATAATGCCAGTGGGAAAACCATGTCATAGGCTACCTTCTAATGGTGACCCGTGCCCAGGGACAAAATTCCAGTAGGAAATGGGAAGAGGAAGTTCAACTATGTTTAGGGGCAGTCCCAGCTCTTGTAATACTAAGCAGAGACCAGAGCACTCATCCAACATCTGTACCCCAGGACTTAATTTCCATGTATGATTTCTGCAAAGCAACATGGCCACAGCTACATGAGCAGATCATTTTGTCCAATGCAAACCCTGGGCACAGACCAAGTCTTATTATGTTTACACACTTATGTTCATCCTCAAGGCTCATCAAAATGGTTCCTCTAAGATTCACCACTGGCTGGACCATTTTAAGTTTTCAATTTCTTCTTTTTTCCTCCCACAGTAATGGCTATATCTCCTTATTTAATTCTGAATTGGAAACTGACTTGAATTGTTCGCTGTGTACATGGGAATATGTGTTGCTTGACACATATGTATGTGGGGAGAACAGGGCTCAACCTCCTCTGGTAGGTGGTTCTCTCCTTAGACCACGTGTGTCTTGGGGATTGAATTTAGGTGACCAGGTTTGTCATCGGGCACCTTTATCCACTGAGGAGTGGATTTCCTGTTATATCCTCTTGGGACACTGTTTGGAGTCCCAGCACCACCTCTCAAGGCGTATTTGACTGACCTTAGATGTCCAAAGCAAGCAGGTCAGCACAGAGCTGCCTCTTCTAATATTATCTGACCAATCAACCACCTGATTCCCACCGAGGTTCCTCGTGGGTGACGTAACACCAGCCAACATCTGATTATCTCATCATTCAACAACAACATCACCTTCTATCCAAACAGAGATGTGCTCTTCAACCTGTGATTAAAACTGTTGTGTAATAGGCAAGAAAAAAAAATAGCCTTACTGCTGAGGACCAACTCCACACCAACCCAAGCCTAGAAAACATTAACTCATCATATGCTCTAGTACCTACAGTGTATATATATATATATATATGTGCTTATCATTTTATGAACAGATCTTCATTCTCACAGAGATTTGAAGTTCAGACCCATGAAGGAAACAAATGAAGGCCCCTGTGTATTGAAACCTTTCTGCTCTTAAAGACCTGTCAAGTTCCTGGCTGTAAAAGGGGGTGGAGGGGGGTGCTGAGTGGAGCATTCTGAAGTAATTCTGCTTCTCTGGAGGGTTTGGCCCATTTGCTTTTAGAATTGTGCCATAATACATCTTAATTTGTTTGTCCTGGAGATTAAGCCAGGAGACAGCCTCGCCTTTGGTGGGAGGCAAGCTGTCACAGGCCTTGTAATAGTCCACTCTGTTGAGATCTGCAAAGCTTCCTCCATTAATTACCGTGGCTCATCCGCTCTGAGGCCCCAGCACTGTAAGGTGGACTGCGACTTTATGTATTATTAAGGAAGAAAAACTCACGCCACCAATTACAGCAGGCTCCCTTTGTAAGATGTAGCTGGAATGCTCAGAGGCTAAAGGTAAGATGTGGCTTAGACTTAGAGGATGTTTGCTTTCTGCTCAGCTTGGATGAAGCGTAATTAACTCTATCCATTTCTGAGGGGAAGGAGAGGGGCAGAGGAGTTCCAACCCCAAGGCGGACAGAAGCAGCAAGCTTGGGACTTGGCGTTCTGGGCCAGCTCTTGGCATCACCCCTAGATCTCACCTATTCTCTCTGGCTAAGCAACTCACTGATTGGTGATAACTAGGAGGTACCAGGGACAGGGAGATGTCCACCCCAGGACTATGCTTCCCTTTACAGGAAACCTAACACCCTGTCTTGTGCCTCTCAGGCTCCAGAGCCTCTCTACTCAGCTCTCAAAGTGCATGCTCATCTCCACTCCATGCTCCCAGGCTCTCTGCTGGAACCTCACCCCAGTGGGAAACCTGGAAGGTGTTCTCCACCTGCCCCAACCCCACTCTTCCCAGCCCCTCACCCCTGCACTCCCTCACACCCAACACTCCTCCATCATGGGGGAGTAGACAGAGTTCAGCCCCTATGTCTAGGTTCCAGAGCAACTATCTAATTGCTCTCCTTTCTCTGACCTTTTCAAACCGATATCTGAGAAGATCACGTTCACACCTAATCTCTACTGAAGCACTGAATTCAGCCTTTGTGAAACCACCCAAACCATCCTGGCCCCTCCTTGGCTTCAGACTTTTTCCACCCTTGCCTGTGAGGTAAAGAAGGTCCTTCTTAAGCTTTGCATGCCAGGACCCCATTCTCCATTGAACTGTAGGCAACACACGCATTCCAGATCGCCAGTTCTAGCCTCTTGGCTCAGGTACCAGTCATTCTTCTGGTTCTGCTCATTCTCCATCAGCCTGGAACCACCCTCCCAAGTGAACTCCTACCCTGCTTCTACAGCTGGCTCTGAGATCTTTCCTTTCTTTCCTTTTGGAAAGAAGATTTATTTATATGTATTTTATGTGTATGTCTGAGCGTCCACATGTGTACCATCTCTCTGCTTGGGCCCAAAGAATCGAGAAGAGGACACTCCATGTGGGTGTGGGGGCCACACTGAGGACAGCAAGTGTTCTTACTCATGGAGCCGTCTCTCCAGCCCTACAGAGCCTTTCTGAGTATATATCATCACATGGGTTTTGTTTTTTTGACATGTGCCTCTCTCTCTCTCTCTCTCTCTCTCTCTCTCTCTCTCTCTCTCTCTCTCTGTGTGGGTGTGTGGGGGTATATAGTGTGTGTGTGTGTTCATGTTCATGCGTATGTGTGCCATCTGGAAGCCTGGAGGCCAGAGGTTAATTTCTGGTCTCATCCTATCTCATTTGAGACAAGGTCTCTCATTAGCCTGGAGTTCACCAACAGGGTGGGACTGCTTGGCCAGTGAACTTCAGGGATCCTCTTGTCTCCTCCCCACTTCTGGGGTTATAAGCATTTGCTATTATGCCCATTTCTTAATGTGAATGCTGAAATTTTAACTCAATTAAATTTTGTACTTGAGAAACAAGAGCTTTTCCAGGTGAGAGACGTCCTAGCCTCCCCTGAGCCCCATACATGATTGCCTTCAGCATCAACATCTTACATACTACAATGGTCTGCTCTTCCCCCCACACAATGAATTCTTCATGCGCGTGTCAGGGAGCAGGCTGCAGCTGTGACTCATTCCCACTGGGAAATCCCTCAGAGAGTAGGGGCAGGGATCTGGTCAGTGCAGATTTGCAGAAGGAAAAAAAAAAAAGCTACAGTGCAGGTTCAATTCCAAGCTCCTACCCCAGCTTAAATATCAGCACTTCCTCTTGCTCTTCTGACTTGAGCTGCCAGGTTAAAATTCGCCACAGGGCTTCAGGAATGGACTTGACTTCTGTCCACCAGGCAGACTGTGACTCCTTCCTCTTCTCTCTGGCTCATACATAAGAAGAATGAAGGAAGGCTGCCCCGGAACCCCAGTCCAGACCTGTGTTTCACCCCACATCCAATGCCTAGTTAAACCTTCCTCAGTGGCTGCCCGGTGCTGTAGGTCTGATTGAATGAAGACGCTGACTGGAAAGAAAACGCATGAGTGGTGTAGTTTAGCTGTAGAGTGTTTGCCTGGTACCCAGCATGCTCCAGGCGATTGCGTTCCCATCCCCTCTTCTCCCTTCCTCTCCCCCTCCTCATACACACACATACATGCACACACACACACACACACACACACACACACACACACACGGAACTCCTCTCTCCCCGGACTTAATTATTGGTTACCAGATAGGGATTCTGCATTGGAAATAAGGTACACCCTGCCTGTTCTCACCTCTGCAACCACAACTTACATGCGCACACACATGCATGTATACATACATGTGCACACATACTCACACATGCACATACACACATATATGTAAAAATACACACATAAACATATATATACATACAAATACACACACACAGGCACTTGAACACGCACATGAACACACATATGCACGCACGCACGTGCACACACACACACACACACATGCACCACAGAAAACACAGGAAAGAGGAGAGACTTTTGCCAAGCCTGACTCACATATGACTTAAAACAATATCACAAATGTTTGGCTTATTAAACCCAAGACGTAAACAATTAAAACAATAAAAATTAGGGGGAAAAATGTTCCCATCAAGTGCACAACAATAATTTAATAATTTGCTAGCTTCCAACCACAGAAGTCCCAGTTTCACACACTTTTATTGCATCTTTCTAAAGGTGTGTTTGTCAGGCAAAGAGGCCCAAACATGCTTTAATTCTCTGTCTCTCACTTCCAGCCTTTCAGCATTTGGACAGACGGTACAGGCTCCTCACGGATGCCATGGTGCAGGATGCATGGGTGGAGGTGTGGCAGAAAGCTGAGCTTCAGTGGCAAGAGTTCGGTTTCTCAGTTCAAATGGCAGCTCTGCTGCTTACGACGTAGGTGGCAAATTTTAGATGTTGTCACATCTGTAAAATGGACATAGTAAAATCTAGCTCATATTGTAGGATCTCTATGTGTATTCTATAGTTACTTTTCATTGTTCCCAGCCTGAGGAAGTGGAATAGTGTTTCCCACTGTGGGCTTCATGGGTGCGAGTGACCTCATTGGACTCCGGTGTGTGCTTCACAGGCACGAGTAAGCAAGGAAAACACAATGGTTAGGGCTGCCCTCCTTACCCAGGACACCAAGTACCGCACATCCAACACCTTACGATGCCTCACATGAGTGCCAGGTAAAATACAGACCAGAGCAAGCCTTCATCTCCCGACGTCTTCCCTTTCTCTATGCTCACAGAATGTCAGGGGTCATCTCCAGAGAGGAGAAACAAGTGGACCATGCAATCTCCCTATGCCTCCGTTTCCTGTTGCTAACCAGAGGATAAGGAACATTTCTACTTCTGTGAGATGTGTGAGATTAGCTCCAATTGAGTTAACGCTCCCTGCTACGGCTTAGTGCGCTGTATGTGTGATCACTGGGCCCTGTCAAGTCCCCTCTCAGTTTATTTCTATTACCAAACTGAAATGATCATCAAGCTTGAACTTCTTGAAACGGCACTGTCTTCTCTCAACTTAGGCAATGCAATTCCAGGTCAAGTCGCTTAACTTTTCTGGCCTCGGTTTTACCATCTGTCAGTGAGCCCACTTCTAGAGATGACCACTGCCATTCTGTTAGCATAGAGGAGGACAAGAAGTCAGGAGCTGGCTCTGGCTGGAGACCTAAAGCAAACATCAAAAAAGTGACAGGGATTCGGTCAGCAGGGCCGGGGAGGACACTGTGCACTGAAGGCACAGTATAGGCTGAGGCAGAGCTTAATCAGTGCTGTCAACCAGGCACGAACGGGCCTACAGGGAGCAGGGCAGAGGGTGAGCAGTGTCTGCTCTTCTATTTTCTATTGTCCCATATGCTTGAGGTTGTAAAAGCCTTGCCATGCCTCACACGGCAGAGACCTGTAAGGACCACTTTGTTCCTGGCCACCTGGGAAAGGATCAGCAGAGAGTGAGAAGAAAAGACACAGAGGCCCCCTAAGAAAGGACCTAGAGCCCAGAGAGCCAGGCTATGTGTTATAAAGTAGCTGACTATATAGCGTCTGGGCCAGGAAGAGGAACTAACATGGGCAGGCAGCAAGCGAGGGACCTAGGGTGAGCAGCAGGTGGGTGTGGAGGAGGACAGCGCAAGGAAGGTGGGATGGGAAGTGCCTGGAGAGTGGAACTCCGTGGAAAGGATGCGCTCCCTGGCAGCAGACACACTGAGCCTAAGAAGGACCAGAGCCCGTGAGTCGGGACCGGATCAATTCATCAGATGAGATGTCAGAAATTCACAGAAGAAGATGCTGAGGACAGGTGTTGGCTTCCTCAAGGAGACATGCATGGGCTCTTTGAGGAACCAAGACAGTACAAGGCCAGATAGGCAGAGATTGAAAGGGAAGAGCTTAGAAGCAACAAGGTAGCAACTGAGTCTGAATCTTGTGGGTTCTGTGGTCTTGAAGCTGATGTCTCTGTTGTTGGGAAAATACAAGAGGAGGAGGAAGGGAAAGGGAGAGAGAGGGAGAGAGAGAGAGAGAAAGAGAGAGAGAGAGAGAGAGAGAGAGAGAAAGGGGGAACAGGGGAAGACGGTAATAACCCTTTCCTCCACAGCACAGCATAGATGACCAATAAAGGGGTGGCTAGAATTATGGATAATGTTTCAAATAGTTAGACATGGAGGGAGTAATATTTTCACAGTCTAGCAGTGAGAGTCAACAGGGAAGCCAAATGGTTAGGAGGGAAAGGAGATGACAGTGAGTGATCAGAGGCCACACCTGGTCTCTCTTTAGGGAGCAGGCTGTCAGGCGAGAGTCACGCTCTTCCAGAGATTCCCTCTGGAATCTTCCCTAGGTACCTTGAGTCACAGAGAATATGTGCGTTGGGAGCTGCGCTGGAATAAAGCACGCATGTAAAGGAGCGTACACCTTGCTTCGTTCTAGGTGGCGAGCCCCTCCCCAGAAGATGAGAAACCCAGCCCAGAATGCAACTCCTTCTGTTAGGTCTTGGCAGCGCACTTGCCATTTGCAAACACAGAAATCTCTCCTTCCCTGCATAATTCATTATTCAGAGGAAATGCCAGCCCAGAGTGCTCCAGCCCATTTATTCTGGCAGGAGAGTTAATATCGTGCCGTGTGTGTGTGTGTGTGTGTGTGTGTGTGTGTGTGTGTGTGTGTGTGTGTTTGAAAGGAACCCACATGAGAAATTGCTTTTTAAAACGTCGATATCTAAGAAAGCAAGCAGAGAGTTTAAAAGGGTCATGATTCATAAATCAATGATGCCACGCTCTTGAGGAAGCGCTCTACACGGACTGCTCACCAATCCCATTTGCAGCAAGCTGAAACAGCTGTACCTCTCTGCGGCTCAGCTGCCCCCGTGGCAGTAAGAGACGAGCTCTCAGGACGACCAGAATCCGGGCCTGGGGAGGTGGGCTTGCTGTGGCCGTGATCTGCATTCATGTCTGCCAGTGTCTCAATAGCCCAGAACCAAAATCCGAAACAGGCCATAAAAACAACCTCAACACTCAACACTTTTAATCCTCCTAACTTGGTGTTCCAGTCAGACCGCTAACCACCTCGCCCTCATCCTTGACAACGGACCAACCAACCGACTGGCTCAGGTTCCAGCTGAGCCCAGGTCCTGGTTCCAAATCAGTCAGCGAGGAAATGTAAACAATCACTGCCATTCTGATGGCTGCTGGTGGCACCAGCTCAAGCTGAGTGTGTGGCTCCACCGTCGACTGTGGCTGTGGAACCTGGAACCGGCTAACAGTTTTCCACCAGCGTACACAGAGGTAAAGGTGAGCACGTGGGTGAGAATCGAGGACGTGGAGTTGCTTTGTGACACCAACATTGTGGGAACTGGACCAAAGCTTCTGTTGTTTAGGAATTCTTGAAACAAGCAAACAAGATCACCTAGACCCCTGGTCAGCTCTCAGGTTTCCCAAGGGTGGGGTTGAGACAAGGCTAGACAAGCTGCGCTCCTCCCTCCTCCTCTTCCTTTCCCCCTCCTCTTCTTCCTCTCCTCTTCCCCCTCCTCCTCACTCAGTCTGTTTCCCCCACCCTGGGATATCTAACCAGAGCACAGTGGAGAAGAAGCCCCGGCGGCAAGGAAGGGCCTTAGCTCCAACAGACCTAGAACCCTGGGGATTTAGACCCACACATTTTGCTACCCAATTCGGCAAAAGGGAAGGGCCACTCACAGCAAAGAGCTTCCAAGGGCACGTGACTCACTGGCTACCTCTTCAGTGCCCAGCTTAAATCTATCCAAAAGCACAGAAAGGGGAGAAATTTTACTCCCTGCCTTTTATCAGTGACTATAGCAGGGCATGTGTTTATAAAAGCATTATCTTATTTAATCTTAAAAACAAGCATGCATTGAACAGCAACAGCCTGCTCCTATCCCTCATTTAACAAAGAAAGAAACCCAAGCTCAGAGAGGTTGAGTGAATCGCCGAAAGTTGCACAGTTGGTAAGTGGCCAAAGTAGGCAGCTTGGAGATGGAAGGCCTTGTAGTCAGTCCCTGATGTGTTCCACCCAGGAGAAGGTGTAAAATGGCGGCGGGGGAGCAGACTCCCTTATGTTTAGTATAATGATGAGACATTGCTAGCAACTATGATAATAACTAAATATATTGAGCACTGTGTTTCAGCCAAGTACCTATGGGCACAAGGCCACTTACAGACCCCAATCACCAATCCCCATGGACTCTGCCTCAGAACCTGATAAACGATAGAGAGGTCTCAGAGACTGCACACCCTTGAGCAGAATTCTCATCCAGTGCCAGGTCTCAAGCTCCGAGAGCTACAGTTATCAGCAAGGCAGATGGAGGAGCACATTAAGCCCGTATTTGGAAACAGCCACTTGTAAGGAAAAGTGCAGCCCTTATGACTCCGGGGTCAGATCATCTCTCACGATCTAATTCTGCAAGCATCGAGTCAGGCTCATTAAGTTCTGTGACCAGATCAATCAAACGACCCCATGCCTCAGGAAAGAAGATGGAGGATATGAGAATGGAGAAATGCTGATCCTGCTGCCCAAAGCTAGGACTGTGCATACGCCACTCTCATGGGGCTGTAGCCTGCCACCCCGCTGCAAGCCAAACCAGGGTTTTCCTCTTGGCAGAACCTTCTTTATACTTTCTAGACAGCCTAAGATATAAAATGGATACATGGAGCTGGGGGCTTTGCTGGAGCAAACAAGGCAAGTGGCTCTTCTCGGGCCTCACGACCTGTCAGAGGTGTGTCTACAAGCCTTTCAGAAACGCCACTCTAGGCCTTTCCTTGGTCACTAACGTGAGCTTAGAGGCCACGTGTGGGAGTCAGAGGGACTTGGATGAGCGCTTGTTCTGTTCCCTTTGCAAAGGAGGTATTGGCCTCGGGCCTTTCCTCAAGGACAGGCCTCGGGTCTCTTGAGAGTGATGGTACCACATTCTCCCTTCTACCACCAACACCACCATCAGGACCATGAGATCATGCAGGCAGCTGCTTGGCCAGAGAGGCACCATCTTTGAAAATGTCTGTTGAAGGTGCTGGGGCACAGTGACAATCAACTTGCAAAAGTTCTCTGTGTCTCTCGACAGTCCCCCCGGCACGCCTGCAGGAGATGGAAACGAGCAGCCACAGCAGAGGGTTACTCAAGGCTGCTCACAATGGTCAGGACCCCGGTAATCCTGGGGGGGCCCAGGGCCACGACAGAAGCCCTGATGAAGTGGCCATTTCCGGCAGCCCCATTTCCTCTCATTGTACTTTGGTGGGACAAAAAAAAAAAAAAAAAAAACTGTTACAGTGAGCAGCCATTGGGTCACATAGAATACTTGAATAGATACATCCTACAACCCTTGAAAAACCTCCTCTGTGCCCTGATAACAAAGCTAAAAATACCACAGGCCCTAAGAGTGGATTTGAGATTCCAAGTCAGAGGCAGGACCACATGTGTGCGTTTTCCTCATGTCCTGAAGATTTCCTTAACGTGTCTCCCACCCTCCTACCCCAACCGACCGACCAACGACTGACCGCTCGGGTCTCCCCACTGCAAGGTGAGGCATTCTGCTTACTCCACCTCATTCAACTGTATAGCTAATCTGAGTTTGAAGAATGTGCTCATGTGTATCTACCTTGCTACCTGCTCCTCCTGTAAATCCATGAGCCCCGGAATAGGAGACCACTTGGCCCTACAGCTCACGCTCAACTTGAGCTCAACCTGGGGCCCAATAGGCCTCGTTCCACCATGCAGCCAACCTTGCCCAGTGCTCTCGCGAGGCCTAGAGTCCCTGGCTGACTTCTGCTCTCCTTCTCTTTCCCTCTCTGCCTCTCGCTATGTTTTTATTTTACTGGTCACTCTGTTTGCTCGCTAAGTCCATCCCAGCAGCACACTAGGAGCAATTACCAAGCGTGCCCAGAACTGCATTAGGCTAAGTTCTGAAACCGGGCTGTGGTCCAAGCTCATGAGCTCATGGCAGAAGCTCAGTGCTCCCCCGCGGGGCCTTCGTAGAAGTCTGGTTTCTCCCAGCTTGGCGCTCAGTACTTTTCTTTTATAGGGCCTTATGTAGCTGTTCCTACAGTCCCCAGCAGAAAAATGTCCCTTGGTCTCTACTCTCTGTACAGTTTCCAAACTTATGGGTCATCCAGTCAGGTGATTCTCCTACGGCATCTGGACTCTGGGGGAGGAGAGGGGCTAGCAGCCTCCTTTGCTTCTCCTAGCTCAGTCTCCTGAGTTACAATGTGAGCTACTCCATTCCATTGGAAATCTGAACTTTAACCAAAGCCTCCCGTGACTCACTGGAGGAGTGTGTGAAATCCTAGCTTTACAGCACACAGTAGGCTTTGGAACCAGGCTGTCCTAGTTCTGTATGATTTTACACAAGCTATATGTGCCAACAGTCTCCCCATCTGTAAAACGGGACGATTGTGCACTGGGGCTTCTACAGGACTACATATTTTTCGTCAAATTTAGCATAACAGTGACTTCTCTTCTTTGGCTGTACATTTCCAAAGACTGTCAGTTCACATAATAAAGCACATATAAAGAAAAAAAAACAAACAACAAACAAACAAACAAAAAACAAAACAAGACTATTGACAGTGGCTACCTTGGGTTGCAGCTGTAATTCAGGGACAACGTATTTGCCAAGCATGCACATGGTTCCATCTTCAACACAGTTCTACAAACTCACTAGCTAGCTAGCTAAGTGAATCACAATTAATTGAAAATAGTGGCTCCTGTAGACATTGTTGAGAGGGAGGATCAGCATCCACAGGATAGACTCTGCGGTGAACCCAGGAAGGTTGGCTGCTGCTATATCATAGCACACTTAGACACTCATCACCTTGCTCTACCTCCTCACACACCGGGCAGCCCGGTCTCCCAACCGAACTTCAGGGCTGACGCCTGATCCCCACACCTCAGAAACGGGACCCCCCCCCCCCCGCGCCAGGTCTGCTTGTCTGGTTGCAGGGAGCTAGGCAGATGGAGCCTAAAGATAAAATGGCTGAGAGCAGACACCAGAAAAGGAGTGGGCGGGCCCAGAGACGGAAGTCGGGGTAGGGAATATAAACTTCACTGATGTCACAGTTTTCTGGGAAGCCCGTGGAGGAGGCTGCTAAATAGCAAGTGCGGCTTGAACTGCCTCATGACTGTAAGTCCTCCCGGAGTCGGGGGACACGTTCTCCTGGGTGACCTGGCTAGGCATAACAGGAAATGCTGGAGAGCACGGCACCTTGCACAGGAACCCAGGCGGCAAGGGGGAAAGCACAGAACATATAGGAAACACCAGAAGGCTGAACTCAAGCTCCCCCACGACATTGCTAACGCCAATACAAAGCTCTCAGAATGTGTCTGTGCAAGGCACAAGTGCCGCCTGGGACCCAGGAGATAGCTAGTCATCCCTCTGTGACTAGCAGGGCTGTAAGATGCATGTTCCTCAAGAGACGTAAGGAGACTCGGCCATATCCTGCTGCCAGTAGATCCCTAGAAGGTATCGGGTCACTGGAGAGTAAGGGAGAGGGTTCAAGGCAGCCTCCAGATCCTTTGTCTCTACCTCACTCCAGCAGGCACCAGGCACTGCTTTCCAGCTGTCCACTGCTGCACGGAGG
>LR749916.1:1070283-1141423 GCA_902729485.2 Mus minutoides
GAGTGTTTCTCCCTGATGTTATCAGAAAGAAAACCAAAGAAATGGAGGGAGAGAGAACCTCATTTTGAGGTACATTGTATGTAGTATAGTACCCCAAACCTAAACACACAGTCCTTTGAATGTGGCAATGTTTGTACCTATGTAAGGCACACCACAGTAAACAGTAAACACAGGGAGCAGTATCAGTGTTTCAGCCAGCATCCAGGGCCCTTCCGATGAAGAACACACACTGTGTCCCAGTGGAGAGCGCAGTGGGGAGCGCAGTAGAGAGCGCAGTGGCGAGCACAGTGGCCAGCACAGTTACTTTGACTGCTTTGATTTCTAGCCACACCCATTAGGCTTGATCTGCTCTTGAATTTCAGATTTGGCTCACAGAAGGTTTTTGTTTTGTTTTTGTTTTCCAGTGCTAAATCAAAGTTCTGATCATGTAATACTTTGGTATTTGGAATTTTACAACGGGAAGGTATTATTCCTAAATAGCCAGGTATGGTGGCACATGCTTTTAATTCCACTGGAGGCAGAGGCAAGTGGGCCTCTGTGAGTTTCAGGCAAGCCAGGACTACATTAGACAGAGACCCTAGTCCCTGTTCTATTGCTGTGATGAAACACCATGACCAAGGCAACTTATAAAGAAAGCATTTAATTGGGCTTATGGTTTCAAAGGGAGGGGTCCATGATGCTTGAGCAAAGAAAGGCCCAGTGCAGCGAAGCTGCGAGCTCACCTCTTAGTCTGTCAGCAGGAGGCATCAAGAAAGACAGACTGAGGATGCTAAGATTCTTTGAAAACCTCCAGCCCCATCCCCAGTGACACACCTTCTCAATGAGGTCACACCTACTAATTCTCCCAAACACTTCCACCAACCGGAGGCCAAATATGCAAATGTATGAGCAGCTGCAGGGGTGGGGGCATCCCCATTCATTCAGTCTATCAGACTGTATTTCACATTGGCAAGCTGGGTTTGGACAGAAAATTCCAATGAAATGCTGATTTACTGATCTCCCTCCCACTAAATCCCAATTAATCTGATTATCATTTAATCTCCTCCACAGAAATCGAGAGTAATTGTTCTTTGTGACCCACCAATGCTTCCTTTGCCTTGCTTAGTCTGGCTGTGCTCTCCTGGATGGAACATGGCTCCTCCACAGAGCTTGCTCTCCGGTCCTACTTTGAGTCCTATCATTTCCCTCTCCTAAGTGCAGAACCCCGCCTACTCCTCTAAACCAAACTTGAGCTTAGAGTTCACACATGCAGAACTCCTTGCTTTGTGATGTTTCTTTTCTTTTAATCTATCTCAAGTTGATCCCTGGGTCCTTGAGGGCAAGCAAAACATTACCCTGACGTGGACGACAGGTATTGAGAGCAGGACAATCATTCTGAATACGTAGTTGACCAAAAGAAAGTGAAAACTGCTTCCTGCTTAGATCCCAACATGGTAGTTCAGAGTCACAGCCCGAAGCTCAAATGGAAACGAGTACAGTAGTGACTTCCATGGTTTTTCCTTTTTCTTCTTTGGCTTGGTGTTTTTGATACAGGGCCTCACTCTGTAGCCCACAGTGATGTCAGTCTTATAGCTGTTCTCCTGCCTGAGCCCTGGGAGGACTGAGCCTTCATGGGCCCAGCTACAGGAAGACATTTCCTTTGCAGATCCATGATGCTGCTGAAACTTTGTTCTCAAGATTCCTAGGTTTACCCTGAAAACCGAGCCCTAGGGAGTCTGTGGTAGGACTTAAGAGTCCGCATGACCCTACTCCTGACAAACACTGATGCTGACGTCCCATCAGCCACACCAAGAGAAACACGTGACCAGGGAGAAAGTGAACATTGAGCATCCTCACATCTAGACATCCCAGAAAACCTTGGTTCTGGCCAGCAGGAAACCTAAATTGCATTCTGGCATATTAGACTTTCATCAGTGGAGGTAGCATTAAAAAACAGAAAGAAAGAAAGAAAGAAAGAAAGAAAGAAAGAAAGAAAGAAAGAAAGAAAGAAAGAAAGAAAGAAACAAGCAAACAAAATCTCTTGCAATCAGAAGTGACTAATGTAGTCTAAAATGTAGAGTGATGTCGATTTTGCATGATGTCATAGTCAAGCAAAGCAAAGGAAAGAACATCACAGTTATTGGTCTGGGATCTGGCTCTGTTTCCCAAATAGCATGACCCAGCCATGCTTTTCTGTTCCCAGAAGCAGAATCAATAATAAGGGGACATGTTGAAGCCTTGGGAGGGAGGGTGTATGCGAGTGTGTGCACTTGCCTGTGAGCGTGTATGACTAGATGTGCATGTGAGAGTGTATATACATGTGTGAGTGTGTGTGCGTGTGTGTATGTATATATGAGTGTATATGCCAGTGTGTGTGTGTGTGTGTGTGTGTGTGTGTGTGTGTGTGTGTGTAATGTCACACCGTGGCTGTTCTTTGACATTAAAAGGCTAACTAACCTTGGGCAGCATCTCAGGACTATGCCTTCAAGGGAACTGGCATTCTTGACCATGCTAATGAAGACCTCGAGCATTTGTCCTTTGCCACCAGAAAACAAAGAGCGTTTTGACATGGACACGGCAGTGTGTAAAGGAGGTGGAAGTCGTTCCTGCGCTCAGGCCTTCCACAGAAAACAAACAAACAGCCCCAGCCTGGCTGGGGTGGGGTGGAGGAGACCAGGACTGCCAAGCACTGGCTGTGAGCATGGTGCCCCATGGGCCAGCAACGCACTATTTATATTTGTAATTCAATTTGGATGGAGAAGGCGCACGGGAATAAATTGATTATCTTGAAACTGTAAGAGCAAAATTCACCAAGCAAAAAGTAATGAAATAATGAAGAGGAAGTGCCTGCACCGGTCACAGGTCACAGGTCACAGGTCACCTGAGGGGCGCTTCTCGTGAAGAGGAAGTGCCTGCACAGGCCATACATAGGTCACAGGTCACAGGTCACAGGTCACCTGAGGGGCACTTCTCCTGAAGAGGAAGTGCCTGCACAGGCCATAGGTCATAGGTCACAGGTCACCAGAGCGGTGCTTCTCATGAACTGTTGCTAGCTCCCTTTGCTGTCTGGACTCAGAGAGGAGGAAACTGTGGCTAGGTGAGGTTTACCAGAAACCAAATGCTGACTGATGGGTAGGGGTTTTCAGAGCTTCTTCCCCTATTCTACTTGTATAAGTTCATGTGTGTACGCATGCATACACATATGTACATATATATGCATGCATAACACAATCAACCGTAAACACATTCAAAGGATTATGTAACAGAGACTTGATTATCTCAATGCTGTTTATAGTTTCTGAAAAAGAAACGCCAATACTTCATGGAAAACAACCATCTCTCCCAATTCCAAGAGCCAAACAAAAGCATGCATTATCTTGCAAACACTAGCCCTCTATCCCAAATCTCACTCATTCCCTCTTCCATGGAGACTAGATTCAACTCTGTATTTCCACCACCACAATGGCCACCATTGATTAAACATGCCATGCATGCCACCGGCTAGAACTGCACCATGGAGATAACTAAACTAGGACTGGGATAGGGACTGTGAGCCCATTTACAAGATAAAGAGCCAGAGGCTCACAATCCCTAATGTCACCAAGTCACTACCAGGTTGGGACTCAGAATCTGATCCCAAGTCACGACCCAGCCATGCTTTTCTGCTCCCAGAAGCAGAGCCAATAATAAAGGAATGTGTTGAAGCCTTGGGAGTGAGTGTGTACACTTGTCTGTGAGCATGTATGATTGGATGTGCATGTGAGAGTGTATATGAGTGTGTGAGTGCATGTGTACATGTATGGGTGTGAATATATATATATATATATATATATATATATATATATATATACATACATACACATATATCTACATACATGTATGGGTGTGAAAAAATATATATATATATGAGTGTATGTGTGTGTAAGTGTGTGAGTGTGTGTGTGAGTGCATGTGTACGTGTATGGATGTGAGTGTGTATATAAGAGTGTGTGTGTGTGTGATTGTCTGTAAATATGTATATATGAGTGTGTATGCCGGTGTGAGTGTAAGTATATGTGTGAGTATGTGTATATTTCATCACCTCTAAGAAAGCCCCTACATATGGTCCCCCAAATTAATATACATTCCAGAAAGTGGCCAGCTAACCCTGTGCCTTCTCCATGGTTCTCTAGTGTCAGAGGGTTTAGATGAGAGGACAAGAGGAGGCTGGCTGAGAGTCAAGAAATTATCCCTCCCGTGGTTCAGCTTAAGAGGCTACAGAAACGCGTGAATTTAAGGAGAGAAAGACCACCCACCCCAACAGCTGCCTATATGAAGATACCCGCTCTTTGCTGTGTCCTTACCTCTGTGGGTTCCTTACATGGGATGTAAGAACAGAAATAACCAAAGACTCCCTCCAGCCTCATTTCTATTCACTATCGATTCAGAGAAAAAATATCACTTCTCTAGTGTTTAGAACACTGTTTTTAAGCAAGGGGATTTGAGGGAAGGGATGGCCAAGTCCTGTTCTGAGCCATCACCTGTGATCCTTTCCAACGATGAGTTAATATTTCTAATAATAATAATAATAATAATACCCTGACTTTGTGGCACTCCAGCCTCCAATGACTTTAGGAAAGAAATGAGGAAGAACCAAGTTTAATATTCCCGAAAGACCAAGGAAATTCATGTGTTCACCTGAACTGAGATGTTAGTGAGGTGATCAAGTCTTCGTTGTTTTATTATCATGCTGGTGCAGAAGTTACATATGGGCTAGTGGTGGGCAGCCCTAGGCATGACTGTTTGATCAATAGAAAACAGGGAACATGTACTTCCCATTTTAAGGTGAAAGAAGGCACTATTCAGAGGCATAGAAAAACTCAGGAAGCCGGGCGTGGTGGCGCACACCTTTAATCCCAGCACTCGGAAGGCAGAGGCAGGTGGATTTCTGAGTTCGAGGCCAGCCTGGTCTACAGAGTGAGTTCCAGGACAGCCAAGACTACACAGAAAAACCCAGTCTCAGGAAAAAAAAAAAAAGGAAAGAAAAGGAAAGGAAAGGAAAGGAAAGGAAAGGAAAGGAAAGGAAAGGAAAGGAAAGGAAAGGAAAGGAAAGGAAAGGAAAGGAAAGGAAAACTCAGTATAATCACGCAAGAAAATCACGTGGCTGAAGCTGGACTCCTGGGTCTGGGTGGGATGCTGGAGCAGTGATGTAAAGTCACCACATGCCCTGGCATTCCTGTCACCTGAGCTGTGACAGACAAGCTGTCCTCAGTGGCCCAGCAGTGCCCACAGCCGAATGGGCTTAAAAGGAGACATACTCCTTCAAGGAAGCAAGAAAGGGCACACCACTTTGAGAGCAGGACAAGACCTATGGGGAAAATGAGCATCCCAAGGGGATCGGATGTCAGCTCAGCCCTGCCACCAACCATCTGGGGTTTGAGCACGACTCTTGTGTTCTACCTGTGCCTAGAAAGAGCAAATCAAATTGGAAACGAGAGTTACCACTTTCTGTCCGAGAGCCAATGGCCATCTTGTCTTGAGTCACTACTTGACCTGACTCAAGGAGTCCCAACCTTTTGGTCAAGACATCAAGTCTGACTGGCACAAGTCCTGGCTGTCACCACTGCTCTGTAAGATATACAGGGACAGAAAAACAGGTTCAAAGACACTGTGAGAAGGTGATCAGCAGAATTAAAGATATGGGAAACCTTACAAATGACTCACTTCTTCGACAAAAGAAAAAAATAAATGAACAAGGAGAACAAATGGAACAGGAAGAAGAGGAGACGTGAGGATAAAGTGAGACATGGAGAGCACTAACCAAATCCAGTACGAAGGTCAATGTCAACACCAGACAGCGTTAGATGATAACAGTGTGTCAGGCAACGGGGAAAGTCTGAACAGATTAAAGATCAGTGATATGAAAGAATCTGTGCTTTTTAAAGTGTGAAGATGCTTTTGTGGCTTATGCAATTTTTGGACATACCCTTATCTTTTGAGATAGAGCCGATATATTTACAGAAACAACGTGGGCTGTTTGGAACTTCATTGAAAATAATCCATTTGGGAGAGCAATGGCAGGGAACGGGGATAGAACAAGATCACCCGTGTGCTAGTCAATGCCAAAGCCTAAGAGTTTTTGTGCTTTTCTGATTGTGTGTGCTCAAAACTCTCCATAGTGAGTCATGGTGCTGCATGCCTGTGATCTCAGAAACTGGTGACAGGAAGGCCTACTGGGAAGCCAGCTTGGGTAACATGGCAAAAACTGTAACATGGGTAACATCACAAAAACCAAAGGCTAGAGCTGTGGCTCAGGGTTTGAGTCCAAGAAGAAAAACCGCCACAGCAAGCTAACTGAGGGCTGTGATTTGAGTTTTATGATAGTTAAAAATAATCATATCCAAAATAAATTGCATATTATTGATTATATTATTCATTAACTTACATTATAGGTTATATCATTATTAACTAATTCCAGTCCCTCCCTCGCTGGACTGCTGAAAGGCACAGGTAAGAAAAAATCAGCTGATTCTGGACTTGCTTCTAAGATGCTTCAGGTGCACACAAGGTGCACACATCAGGAGGCGTGCTGGAGTAAGGACACTGTGCCCAGCGTATCCATCCTTGAAATACTAATGACAGCTAAGCACTGAGGTCAGGAGAAGAGTCAAAGGTCACATTTTGAGCTCCCACTAGGTGGCAGTATTGCTTTCTTGCCATTATGCAAATAGAGGGGCAGGCCACTGGTGCGGGGGTGGGGGAACCAAGCATCTCTGAAATGCATGGCTGAGGGAGGAAATTTCTGCAGTTCTGTCCCATAACAGTAGAACAGAGGTTAGCCTGGAGCGCCGTGCCAACAGGACAGTGCCGGTACTGATGATGAAATCCATGAAGAGCCTTGGTCTCTTGGAAGTGGGTGGGGTCAGATACTGAACGCAGGGAGAAACCGGGGAGAGCAGCCATGGAATGGAAGTGGAGATTCTATCTCAAAGAAGAAGGAACAGCCAACAGTGAGAATGCTCTAAGAGTCTGAACCATGACTCAACTCTCCACATCTGAAAAACAGCATTCATGTGACCAGTGGAAACGGAGCCCTCTCTGGAGCGATTCATGTGGACTCCATGAAGCTACCCAGCCAGGCACATCCTTTTGGAAGGCCAGTCTTCAGAGAAGCATGCCAACCACCGTCAGGCTCATCTCTCTGAAGTATTACAAAATAGAAGAAATTTATTCTTCATGATGTCCCACTGTTCACAGCCCACTCCCCAGCTTCCCGACGGCTTGGGCCCCAAATTGCCTGTCTTCCTACCAGATGTGGGCTTCAGAAAAATACCACACAACACACCCCTCTCATCTTGGCTCTTCTCCAGTGTTGCCAGTGAAGAGGTTTCATCCTCTTCACCCTGAAGGCTACCCTAACTTGCTATTTATGTCCAAACCACCTTCCAGATCTTTATCCAATCTGTGCAATATAATGAACACACCTGCCTGCCTACCTTAAGGCCCAAGGCTTTGAAATCGGTCCCATCTCCAGCCCCTTTACTTTGATATCTCTGTTGGCTCTTGCTATCATCTTTTCTCCTTAAGCTCCCACAGCTCTATGAGGAAAGGGCAGATGGAGTTACTGTAGAACGGACGGAGTCTCAGAGGCATGTGGGGCTCTGCTATATGCCCAGGTTCCAGTCTTGAGTCTATATAAGCTCGATGGGCTTACATAACATAACATCTCTAGGACTTGGACTCTCTATCTGGAAACAAGGCAACAGGATGTGCCTGGTATGTACTCTATCCTCAGTTCTGACCCTCGTCAGATGGGTCCCCGTGCAGGTCAGATCTATCTCTTGGAGTTTGTTGTCAGCACGGAGGAGAAGCAAGGTAAGGAAAGGGGTGGGGGCGGGGGGGGGGAGGCTCTCCAGTGCTCTCTGGGTTTCTCTGAAACTTTGAAGTCACATGCTTCCCTGGAACATTCTTCAAATACATCTTCCAGGACTTAGTTAATTATGAGCAGGGAGAAATCTAGGTACTGATGGCACCCACCTCACACCTCACTCCTGGCAGTCCTCTCTGAGGTTTGCCCAATACTTCCTCTCCTGTCCCATCCACTTTCAAGACAGTTGAGTACCGATCTGTTGGTGCACTCACAACACTACACTCTGGAACACATATTCTGGATCTCAGCTCAGTTACTGTATGGGGTAATCCCATTTCCCAGGTAAGCCGAGGGATGCGGTTCTGAGAGCTTCTGATATTCACCCAGGATCCTCGACTCTTGTAAAATGGGTGAGCAAGAGTCACTGTTGGATTCTTCATGATCTACCATCTGTGCCTTCATATAGCTTAATATTAAACAGTTGATTCACACAAAAGGATATTTGTAAAACATGTGTGAGTTACGAAGCGTAACAGGAAGCTGGGCACCCAACCAAAACCCAATAAGCAGCATTAGGGACCCCACCATGCTTCTCGCTGCTGCCATTCTCTTGTCTGTCCTGTCCTGGGCAAGCAGTTTCCTGAATTTGTATTCCTTTCTCTGTTCGCTTTGGACTAGAGTGGAATGTGCTCGCAGCAAAGGGCACCCGTGTGCCTGGTACTACGATGAAGAAACAGAACCCACAGCCCCCAGAAGTTATCGGTGCCCATCCAGTTCTTGGACCCTGAATTCTCCCCACCACTGGGCCACATTCTTCCGAGGGCTCATTCAGTCTACATAATACATTGAGAATTTTCACACTAACGCAGAGGACATTCTAATCAGAAGGAAAGTTGGCACAGAGAACTAAGATTTTTCTTGGAGAATTCTGGTTTCAAAAGTGATCTGCCACTGAGGTTGGCCTCCTCTGGAAGTTTCTTACAAGCTCTGCAATCACACATGGGCTTCTTTAAATACAGTCAGCATGTGATGGGAGAATCGAGGGGCGGATCAGGTAGCCGAATGCTATCATTAATGCCTTGCATGTGGCTTTATTAAATCATCTGAGTTAATATTTCTCACAGGCAGGTCTTGATTAAAATGCAAATAGTTTGTAAGGAGGCCACTTACAGCAAAGCTGAGCTCAAGACTGAAGCCCTTTGAGGCTTATTGAATGATGGAACTGGGAGCCTATTTGGTCTGTTTGTCTGACTGTGAAGACACCCTAAAGAAGTAGCTCTCATAGTATTGGAAGGTACTGTGCAAGCTGTCAAAGAAAAACCTAGTCAAGGACTAGTCCTCCTAGCTGAGAAGCCTGCACACTGCATCAGTGACTAGGCCAGTAAGATACCATCAAGAACGCAGCAGTGCCATTTTTATCTTGGGGGTTACCAACACCCTCCTGAGGGACTATGGCAATAGGAGAGACTTCATTCCTGGTGCTGTAAATGTAGTCAACTGCTCATGAGCCTAGTGGCCCATGGAGCCTAGAGGAGAGCCTACCACTGTCATTCTCAAAAAACGAGTAGAATTCCTAACCTCCTTCACGTTTATCCATTCCCACAGACAAATATAGCTCTCACCTCTCATCAAAAGAGCTTTTTGCAACAGGTGAACCCTATTACAGACATCCACCCCAGGTTCAAATGCAGAGAGCAATGAGTGTGGGGCGCCTAGCCACATCCACAATGCAACCCCTCCAATCTGAGGCTCAGGGGAAACAAATGCAGGAGACAGAACATGAGACCCAGAGGACCAGGACCCTTACTTGCTAGATCGTTTCCTCTAGACGTGACAGAAAGGCTGCACTACTGAAATCCCAACAGCATAGTTACCTAAGCAAGACCTTCATGATGACAACGGCATTTGATATGCCAGGTTGGGAGTGGAAATTTTACAAGACTCCGCTCCTAAATGAAGAGCTACAGGCAACCAACAGCTGTTAAGAGAGGGAGAATCGTCTTTTCACCAGAGACGGGCTCCCTGATAGGATATCCTACCCCAAGTGGCCAGCCCCAAACATGTCGACATACATACCAGCAACACCACCAAACAGACTCAGTAGGTTCTATGTATGTTCATATGTGCATGTGTTCAAATGTATGTTCTGTTTATGAATATTTATATCTATATCTATATATAGATATTCAAATCAGATATATGTGTATATATAAATATATTTGAATATATATGTATTTGAATAAGTTATGAATTTGAGAGGGAATTTGGAGAACACTGAAAGAGTTATGTGGGGATTGAGGGATAAAAAAGATGTAAATACAGTATTCATGTATAAAATTTAATTTTTTTAATTAAAAGACTCTTCCTTCATCCCTTAATGGGCGTGTTCCTGATCACCCAGTCTGTCCAGTGGGAAATGGAAATTCCATCCTCTCCTGGATCAAGAAGTTTGCTGAATTCATGAAGTGCATATGCTGAAGTTTAGAAGGCTTCAAACAATGCCTGATCCCTGACCTCATGGAAAATGCCAGAAAAATGTACCCCCCACCGCAAAAAAAAATTAAAACAGAAAGTTTGAGTAGGGCTCTGGCAGATTGTCATTTCTTCGAACCTTCTCTTTTCAGGTGCCTAGAACTCACTCTCTAATTAATTATCCTGGAAGGCTAAATTTTAAGTCTACCAAGTTCCATCGGTTAGTAAAATCCCAGCTCCAGGGGGGTGGGGTGGGGAGCGCTTTCATCACCGACTCTCTTTAACATGCAATCTCTTGCATGCAGACTCAACGCGGGTTCCACGAGGAACCCAAGGCGGCAGAGGGGTAAAACTCTGGGTCCCTCTGCATCTGAAACAGGCAGAAATAGGAACTGCTCCTGAAGGAACACATGAGGCAGAAGGGCGACTCTGTCTCTCTGGGAATCTACAGAGCCCAAGTTTCTTTGGAACTTAGCATTCTAAAAGGCATGTCCCGATGGTCAGCCATAAACATGTAGTGACAGCAAATGGACTCAGTAGGTTATAAGTACATAAATGTGCACACAATCTTAGCTATTGCCCTCAGAATAGCCATTGGTGGTAGTGGATGGTGGAGGGAGCTCACCTTCCTCTACATGGCAAAATGGTCACCTACTTCCAGAATTCAAGCTATCCCAACCCCGGGCCCATCTGAATTCCCATCTGACGTTTCCCCGTTGCAGCAATGTATGTGCCCCTCACCCCACACAGACTGACCTTCTGTTTGCTGTCTGTGCTGTCCTCACTCTTCTTCATTCTTAAAGATGACACACATGAATACAGAGGTTTTCACTTTTACACCACCAACTCTGGAAGCATGTCTAGCACGCGGCTCCAAGGCCACACAGATGTCCCTGATTGGTCAATTCATAATGAGATCATGTGCCAACATTTAACACTAGACTATGATCAGAGAGCTACACAGAGTGAGAACCCTGTCATCATTATAAACATTGTGTAACGTGCTCGCACAAAGTGACAGCAATGACATCACTAGACAGTGGGATCTTACAGCCTCACCGTGGGCCGGGAGGATAATTTCCTACGATATAGCTAATCTCTGCGATTTAGAACATTAATTCCTCATGTTAAAAGAATGAATTCGCACTCCATTGCATCGTCTTTGCCTCTGCCCTCACGGATCTGAACAATGTTCTCTAAAATGAGCAGGTGGGCACTAACGGTAGGGTCTTTGGCTCAAAGCCTTGAAGGGAGTGGTCAGATCAGGAGTGATCCTGCATAAGGAAAGAGCTACCATGAAAGCAGGAGACTGCCTTGAACAGGAATCCAGTAGAATAGTTTTGTCTTGGAAAACAAAACTACTAAATATGACTGTAGGGTTGGGGGGGGGCGGGCACAGTAGTTTGGCCCCGCCCTACTATTGTAAAGGTTTTGTTTGTTTCCCTCAATGAAGGCACACACACCATGAGATCCCAAGCAGATAAATAACTCGCCTGAGATGATGCCTGCTGGGGCAGCAAAAAAAGGTCATAAGGAGACTCAGAGACTAATCAGGAGGCCACTGCACTGTCACTGAAGGTGACAGACTGAATTGTGGTCTGGGAAGGAGAGGTCACACTCTGGGTGTACTTCTTTGGCGCTCCACGTCCCAATCTGAAAGCACCTCAGTTCCCCCTTTTCATCCTCCAAGGCGATGTGGCGAGGACAATCACACAGAGATGCCTGGGGAAGTCACTTGGTTTTCCAGTGTGGCAGAAGGCAAGCATAAGCACACATCTGTAACCCTAGCGCTTAGGAAGGGAGGCAGGAAGACCTGCGGTTTGGGCCAGGCCTAGCTCCAGAGTCTCATCAAGTCAGCCTGGGCTACAATGAGACCCTGTCTCAAAAACAAAACTAAACAAAGAAACAAGCATACAATGCTCCCACACACTCGGGGAAGCATGAACAAATTCTTGCTGGTAGGGGAATTTCATTAGCTTCAAATATTGTTAGCACTGATATGAACATCTGCATGGAATTTATGTCTACACATCTGTTCCATTCAGGGGCACACACACACACACACACACACACACACACACACAGAATGAGAGAAGAAAGAAAGACAGAGACATAGAGAGACAGAGATATATAGAGACAGAGACAGAGAGACAGACACAGACACAGAGACACAGAGAGAAACAAAGAGACAGAGGCAGATATGCAGACATACACACACCCACAGGGTAACCTCATTAGCAAAATATACCCCATGATCATGAACGACTTACTTAAAGTCCATAAGCCTTTGTTCTTCATGAGTACCTAGAGGCTACGACCCAGACTATGAGAATCAAAGGACCACCATATGAAGTAAGGGTGAGTAAAGTGACTGCCCCATAAGGGAATCTCAAAACCCCTTCCTTTTTCCTCCAGTGCTGAGCTCCTGGGGCCCACTGCCACTAGACCATCCAGACTTCAGAAGGTCCCGCTTGTGGAAAAGCGTGAAGTGTCCCCATTCCTATTGTTGCTTTACTATCCTGTTTACCATTAGGAAAAACAACTTCCTTTACCACACCCTGCTGGGGCTGTGTCACCGTGCTTCCCCTGGACTTGGAGACAGCCTCAGGAACGGGCGGAGCTGAGCTAGGGCCCCCGAAGCCCATGGGAAAGGGTGTGCTGGCCCCATGCAACCTGGGCGGACCCCTCTGGGAGGGAGGCAGAGTCAGGGTGACCAGGAATCCTGGCTGGATTCATTGATCAGGAAGCAGAGATGGAGTTCAGATGGTTCCTGAAGCCAAGGCCTGACTGTCTCCCTGGGCCTGTGACTTGAAAACAACCCTGGCTGGTTGCCACCTCTCGTACTGCATGTTCTGTAAGGTCACACACAGGGTCATGCCTGCCTCCTGACGTTCTGCTCACCCCAGAGACCAGAGACAGTCAAGTGAGTGGAAGGGAGAAGGGTGATTTGCCATGAGATAGGAAAGAGAGGAGATAGGAAAATAGAAAAGCCAGGGATGCGATCACTGAGACCATGCCAAGCTTGCCTACGTAGTCCCCTCCCCTTCTCCCATGGGATTCTGCACTGTCTTGTGCTCGTAACTTTACATGCCTAAGAAACGCCTCCAGTGACAAAGGTTAGAAGCTCAAAGGCATCCTAAGGCCACCCTCACGACCAGACCAAGTCCAATTCATCTTCATGAGTCTACGAAGCACAGAAGCCATTTAAAACTCCAACCGAGGCAAGGGGCACTTCCCTGCCATACAACCCAACCCAGGACTCTGTCCCCTGGACTGCCCAGGTGACAAGATTCTGCTTCTTCTAGCCTCAAGTCTTTCTAAGAGGGCTCCTCCCTCTCAGGCAGTGAAGACAGCCCCTAGATGAACAGCATTACAACAGGGAGATGGGTGCTGACAGACAGCTGTGACATTTGGGGATGGTCAAAAAAGGTGAGGAGGGTGCCTAATCTGCAGAGCCCCCTGAGGCAGGCTGCAGTGGGGCACGGGAGTGTGAGCATCTAAATCTTCTTCTCCCCATCTTTCTGAAGCATCATTGTCCCCCAAGGCCAAAGCCCAAGTGGGACTGGCTCTTCTCCAGGATGACTCTATCAAGAAGCCCCAAGCAGTCAATTCATCTTCTAGGTGATCTGATCTTATAGGTGAGAAGAGAGCGCGAGAGAGATTGGGGATGCAACAGTTGGTTTTTGTCAATTTGACATAAACCTAGACATAGCTAGGAAGAGGGAATCTCAACAGAGGAGTTGCCTCCATCAGATTAGCCTGGGAATCTCAACAGAGGAGTTGCCTCCATCAGATTAGCCTGTGAGGATGTCTTGTGAGACATCTTCTTGGTGGCTAATTAATGCAGGAGGGCCCAGCCTCATCCCTATGGCATCACAGGGGGATGGGTAGCATCATCCCCAGGCAGGTAGGCCTGACCTGTATAAGAAAGGGGTTGCAAGCCAATATTCAGCGTTCCTCCACAGCCTCTGCCTCAGGGACTACCTCAGCTCTCGCCTTGGCTTCCCTCAATGATGAACTATGAGCTCCTCAAGCACAAGGAGCAGCGAATCTCGCTGCCTCGGTCGCCATCTTCACCCAAGACCACATGCCTGAGATCAAGAGGAACAAACAGGGATGGGATCTCAACTCCTACTCCCGCCTGGACAGTCCTCCTGGGGACAGTGGCACAGACTCCAGCTGGCCCCAACTGCCAAAGAGCATAGTGTGAGAGCTGCAGGTCTTAGGGACCGAGGCAGATCGTCTCAGAATAGCGGCCTTCAAAAGTCTACCTGAGAGACTGGGGGTTCTGCGGCCTCCTTTGGCCTACACAGCCAGAGCACACCTGAACACGGACAGTAGGGAACTAGGGAACTCTCGCCTTCCAGGGAAGAGCATGGCATCTTATCCCCAAAAGCCTTTCTGGTTTAGGCTCGGATACTACCACAGCCACCTCTCTGTCACCACTCCATGCAAAAGAGCCAAACCCTAAACACCTAACAAGGAAGAGCTCAAGAGACTGTCACAGTGCAGACGCCATTACAGGCCTTTCGCTCACTGTACTGCTCAGTCCAAGGTGGGCTAGGGGCAGGAGGGAGTGTGGGGAGTCGTGAGTAGAGGGCTGGGGATATTGCAACACTTGTTTTCTTAGACATCACAACATCCATATGCACCATCCATACACACCACCCACACAAACATATACACCACACATGTATATACATACACAGCATGCATGCATGCACACACACACATACTACACATACCCATACACAATCCACACACACCACCCACACAAGCATACACACCACACATGCACACATATACACAACACACACCATACCACACACACACACACATATACATGTACACACATACATCACACACATCCACATACTCCATCCATACACACCACCCACACAAACATACACACCACACATGCACACACATACACAGTATGCATGCACACACACACATACACACACACACACCACACATACCCATACACAATCCACACACACCACCCACACAAGCATACATACCACACACAAACATACACACCACACATGCACACACACACACACACACACACACACACACACACACACACAGAGTATGTCATATGAGTCATGCAGCCTCCCTTGTGTCTAAGGCAAGTGAGAAGCCGGAAGAAAAGTTCTAAGAAAAGACACAGGAGAAGGAAGGGCAAGATGGCCAGGACTCAGTCCACATCACAATGGGTGGCTCTCAGAAGAAGGCTCTCTGGGCCGCAGAGCAAAGCAAGTGTTGTGTTGTGTTGAGTCTCTCGGACACATGCACCGGACTATGGTGAGAGGTCAACCTGTGGCCAGCAGGTTCCCTGTCCCCACCCTCTGGGGAGGGAAATGGCAGTGCCAAGACAGAGGAACCTCTCATTAGCTGTCTGAGAAGCTCTTCCCCAGCAGACAGCCTGCAGCCTCTGCCAGCATAAGGATGTACCTAAGCCAGGCTCTGGCAGCCGAGTAAACACTTCCTGCCCGCCCTGCCGTCCTCCTGGGCCCCTGCTTTTGTTTCCCTGTAGTTTCCAATCCACCTAGGTCATCACCATCTGGGCCAACACAGGAAAGGAAGACAGCGTGGTAAGGAAACGTGACCCGATCAGCACTCGCCCTCCCCTCCCCCACTGCTCATCATTCACCAGTGGACACGCCAACCACACACTCGGTGTCATTGCTGAACCTAGAGGTCACCTGATCTGAGCACCCCAGAGCTAAAAGGACACTTGGAGAGAACACTACTGGAGTTTCTTCAAGCCAGTTCCCAACACAATCACACTAGCCAGCCCAAACAATGAGCAAACTTAAAGATTTTCCACCCACATTCATCAGCTCAATAATTCCTTAATGACTTCCTAAGACGTGTGTGAAAAAGAAAGCCCGTGGTTGTTCTCACTCTGCTGGTCTTTTCCACCCTGGGTTAAGGACCTCGTTGTCTCCAAGTGGCAAGGAGCTGCCTGGAATTTAGGGGAGAAGAAATCCACTGCGGATGGGGCTCATGGGGACTTGTGGGTCAAGAATAGCCATGTCTCTGTCTTGACTTCATCATCCACCTAAGATAGAGAGATAACCTTAATTGCCGCCCGCCTGCCTAAATCACAGGGTGTTTGTGTGGCTTTGAGGGTGGCACTGCCTTGTGTCCTGCCTGGTTCTGTTAAGAAGGTTAACACAACTCCAAGTGATCTTCATGCCGCCAAGAAAACGGGGGGTGGGGTGGGGGGAGGGTCTCTCGAAAGCCCCAGCAACACAGTAAAGAGACAGCACGCATCTGACGTCTCAGAACTGAGCCCTAAAACTGTCATCTATTTTAGTGTGAAAAATGCAGTCAAAAATTTGTCTTTCTAAAACAAAATAGCAACATCACACCCCTAAAATAGAAAAAAGCCACATCTAATGCTGTGCTTCAGACACAGGAAGCACGGCTCCCACGTGTGCGACAAATCTGGATAGTCATTCTAGACTGTCCCTCGCTGCTGTGCCAAGACCAGGAAAGAGAGGCAACTCTATAAAGGAGGAGACAACAGAACTACACTCACCCAAGTGCAGCCTCTGAGAGAAGACTGGGGTGCACACTGCTATGATAGTATCCACTCCTCCAGAAATCCCTAACCCCTAAGAAGCACCAAGTTCTCGACCTGTCCGTTGTGACCCTTAGAGGGGTCACATATCAGATATCTTCCATATCAGATACTACGTTATAATTCATAACAGTAGCAAAACTATAGTTATGAAGTAGCAATGAAATAATCTTATGGTTGGGGGTCACCACAGCATGAGGAACTGTATTACAGGATCACAGTGTTAGGAAGGTTGACGATCACTGCACTAAATAAAGAGACACAGAAGAGCTAGGGGGCTCTTACCTGTGGACACAGTATTAGGAGGAGGTTCTCGGCTGGGTCTCCTTTGTGTAGCATACACATCTCCTGGGCATCCAGGAAGATAGGTATGAGTGATTGACAGCATGAGTATAAGATCTCAAAAGCCCCACCCCACACCCACCATCTCTTAACCAGAGCGCTGGAACAGGAGGACTTGGAGACTAGCATTTGCTTAGCAAGTTCTAAAAATTCTCAAGTCAATCTGTATCTGAGCCTGGACCCTTAGCTATAATCCTAAGGTGCAAAGCATAGCAAATACACACACACACACACACACACACATACACACACACATACACACCAAATCACATGCTGAGGGAAATTATTGAAAGCCCAAAGGCCTTCAAAGGAGTAGACCCACTGGGAGGTGGTGAAATCTTTGGGATTGGGAGGAGGGGCTAGTGCCAAGTGCTCCAGTCATGGAAGGCGTGTCATAGAAGTAGGCTGTGGGGCCCCAGTCCCTCTACACCCTCTCTTGCTTCCTGACTATGAGATACACAGTTTTCCCTGTCACACACATCTCCCTTCACTATCTGTGTTTTATGCCAGCGACCAAGAGACGACAGGGGACCTGCCTAATCATCAACTGGAACCCCCAAACCGCCAGGCAAAAAGAACCTTTCACTCGGAGGTTAATCATCTTGAGTAATTTGTTATAGTGACAGTGAGCTGACAAATATGCTTTTTAAAAAGAAAATAACTGTATCACGGGTCAAATGAACTCAGTGTCAATGAGAAGCAAACTGCTGGATTTAAAATGATTTTACTGAACCCCTGTCAGAGATGGAGTCATCCCTCATAGACTGCTCACCAGCAACTGAGCGTGGGTATAAACATGCACAGCCAGTCACGCACACAGACACACACACAGACATACATACACACGTACACACATATACATATACACTCACACAAACACACACTCACAAACATGCACATACATACACACACACACATGCACACACACAAACATACACACACACAAACACATGCATACACATACATGCACACACACAAACATACACACAAGCACACAAACATATGCACACACACACATGCACACACACACATACATGTGCACACATACACAAACATACACTTGTACACCCATATACACATATACACATACACGCACACACACATACACATATACATACACACACACACATGCACACACACACAGAGGAGTCTGTGCATATGGATGTGTGTGTACACATTAGACACCTAAGCACAGGCACATATGCTCAAACACACCTCCCCCAGCATGCCCCAAGGCATACAGTCTGACTGGGAAGTTGTAACACCAAAGGGAAAAGGTAGGGGAGACAATAGTGACTGGAAAGTTCCCTAGGGCAAGGAGGAGGGAGGCTCCCTCTGAGATGCAGCTGACTGACCCTTTAAAGGGCAGAGATGGGTAAAAATAAAAATATCATCATCGGAACTCAAAGGAAGTCAGTGTAATGAGTTGCTGGGCCTTGTTGCTTCCCATACAGGAAAATCTAGTCAGACTCCAGCTGGTTAAAAATGGGCTAATCTGATGAGAGAATTTCAAATTTGGATTTACTGCCCAGTTCACCACCAATACACGACAAAACTAAACTAAACTAAACAACAACCTCAAACCTTGCCCTTAAAGCTCTTTTGCCAAAGTGGCCCATGATCTGCCAAGCCCTGAACTTCGGCTTTGATGAGAGAAGTGCTCAGAGGATTAATAAGTACTTGTAGCTAAGCCCCACCCCCACCCCGGAGACGAGGGAACAGAAAGAAGTCTAGACCGTTCTGGGCATCAAAGAGCCTCAGAGAAGACACAACATTGGGTGTATGTGACAGCAAGAGGTAACCAGGAGAGAGATTGCGCCGAGCTGCTCAGGGAGTACTGTAACTGATGGAGAGATTCAGAGAAGGAAGAGACTGCTAGTGGTAGAGATGGGGTATCCTTCACCGGCATATGAAGGAAACAAGACTTGGATAAATACAGAGAAAAGAAGCTCACAATTGCTCAACACCCATTCCCTTATCCAGCTGTTTGGCCCATTATCCAGATGGGGCTCTGGGTGAGGAAAAAAATACCACCGCCACAACCACCAAAGATCTATTTCCTGTCACTTCCCAGGCGAACTATGCTCGGTAAGTGTCTTCCCCTCTGTAACCCACAGTCAACTATCCGCTACTTAGGCTTTTGTGAAAGCAAATAGGTTTGAGATGGGGGGAGAGAGAGAGAGAGAGAGAGAGAGAGAGAGAGAGAGAGAGAGAGAGAGAGAGAGAGAGGAGAGCACTCGTGTTAGATAGTGTCATGAATGTCCTACTCATGAAATGTGATAGGTTCTGGGCTGGTCCCTCGTAGCCCATCCCCCGTGGGGCGCACACAGGCTGTGTCATTTGGAGTCAATCAGATGCCACTGGAGATAATTAGAGTCAGAGCAGGAGAGGGCTCAGGAAGAAAGCACTCCCCACGTGCACAGTTGGCAACACAGCGGCTCGTTGGACGAGGTTCTTTGTTGCCTGACTTCCTTCCACTACCAGAAATTGTCAAACTGACTGTGAGGTCACGTCCACCCACTGGGAAACATCTGGCTGAGGAAGGTGTGGAAAGCCGGCCCTCCTCCCAGGCCCTTCTTAGGCATCTGCGATGCGGTAACTGTCCACAGGGCCTGGCCCACAATTGTGCTGCTCACCAGGGCGCTGCTGGTTCTGCCAAGGAACAGCTCCTCTCCAGACTCAGCCCTTGCAGTGTTAACTTCTCTACTTTGAATCAGGCTCTTTGAATCTACTCTTCCCAGAAAAGTTTCCTATCACGTGGAGGTGTCGTTCCATAGGATCTGGAGATACTTGAGACTGATGTTTGAAGATGATGGTGACGAGAAATAAAGAGCCTTAGCTGGGCGTGGTGGCATGTACGTGGAATCCCAGCACTTGGGAGGCAGGAGGAAATTGCAAGTTCCAGACTAGTCTGGGCTACATAGCAAAAAAACAAAAACCACCCCACACACACACACACACACAAAACAAATACAAATGGAGCATAAAAATCCCTCCTAAAAAGAAAAGTCTTAAGTCTTCTGCCAGTAAAATCATCCCTCTAAGGAATCCATACCTGGACTCTTCCCCGTGGTCATCACACACCACATTAACTACAAAGCCACAGACGCCTCAGTGCCGCTCCTCTGACCCTCAATAAAACATAGATATAACAGCTAAAGGAACAAAAGTGCCCCTGCCGTGTATCTCTGGTTATCAATTCTGCACGGAACAGAGTTCAATATTCCAAGAGCTACGGCAGCATTTGCTCCCTCTCTGCAGCGTGAGCTGGGCTGACTGCGTGTTTCCTTCCTACATAAACACCCCGAGGATGAATGAGAAGAAATAGCTAGAGCTTTGGATAAGCAAAATAAAGATGCTGAGACAATGCATTTTGCTAAAATACACACTCTTCTCAATTCTGAAAGTGCTTGAGATTGTTCAGTAAGTGGTTGCCTGAAGGGAGACATTGCTGTGTAGATGTTTCTTCACTTGTGTAAAACAGTTACAAAGAGTATGGGTACCTCCAGTCAGGGCCCCGGGCCCGTCCTCACCGCCTTCGTCCTAGGAAGAGACAATTACCCAAGAGAACTATTATCTTTCTCCCTCTGACTTTGAAAATTATTTACTCTTTAAGTTGAAAAGTCCACGTGCATGGGACAAAAATCCAAAGACCAAAGTAGACACGGCAGCGTGCTTCCCACAGGCTGAGACTTCCACAGGTACCACCACCAGGACTTGAATAGAAATGGGAGAGACACCTATGACGTATATGATACAAGAAACCCAAGATAAGGCTTTCCAACCGAAAAGTGCCCTGGCCCATTAAGGTCTGAGAATCCATCCCGAAGTTTATTATTGGAGTTGTGCCATGTTGCCGCTGGCTATTCCTACATCGTGCTGGGATTCACTGCCACTCCTCACTACCCCTCTCTGGGTCTCTGTTAATTCTCTAGTAACAGCCCTACACAAAGCAAAGCGGTAGGCGTGGAGGGTAGAGGGACACTTGGAACCAACCTGCAAATGTGGTTCATCTCCTAATTCCAGTGAGAAAGTCCCCAGGTTGGCTTATCGCCCAAGTCCTCACTCAGAGTCAACAGCGCTCTGTCCCAGCCTCAGAATGAAGTACCAGAATGTGTATTCTGCGGCTGGCAAACAACCTGTTCTTTTACTTCCTCTGACTTTTGGTTATCCTGGCCTGGAGTCTGGGGTGAACAGAAGTCTTAACTGACAGTGGTGTCTACAGACCTTGCTTCTTCTATTCACTGCGGCTCAGGGCTTCAAATCCCTACAAACAGAGATTCAGTTTGGGCACCAGCCAGCACCACAAGGAAACTGCTGTGTTTGCCAGAGTATCTCTCTCCTCCATCTCCTGTATTTAACTTTCCCAGCTGGTGCCCGGAGGTAGGGGTGGGGTCCCGGCTTGGAACCAACCCCTGCTCATTGCACTGATGTTCTTAGGTTCCTTCTGCAACTTCCAATTACTCAATGTCGTTCAATTTCCCAAACTTGAGCAGGGTCTTCTGGAAGAAGTGGGAGATGGGAGCGTGTCCAGAAGAGGGGAAAATCCCCTTTTGTGCATTAGTGTTTTAGAAGGCAAACTCCGCCAAGAGCCGGGTTCTGGGAAGGAGCTGTAAGGAGCCCAGGAGCCTACTGGGTGGCCTCATCTTTGAGCCTGGGATATGGGGGGTCAACGGTCCAAAGTTGTATTTACAGCATCATCAGAACTTCAGCCAAGATACTTGACCTTTTTTTTTTTTTTTTACTTCACAAACCCTTTCCCCCAAGTAAAAGGGAAAGGAAAAGAGGAAGAAAGATGTAATCAAGAAAGGCGGTGGCTTGAAGGCAACTCTGTTTATTAAATGTAGACCTCTGGCAGCAAAGCGGAAGAGGGGCCGCACTGCATGCCAGCCTTCTGGGGAGGAGAGAGAGCTGAGAAAGGCCAGCTCCGAGGCAGTGACCCTCAGCTCTGCTGCAGCAGGAGGTCTAAATGAAGCATCCCCTGAGGTCCACCAGGCCTCACATCTTATGATCCAGCATGCATACTCTCTGGTCATCAGTTCCATTTCTCAATAAGCACTACACTTTTTCTGTTTTTTGTTTGTTTGTTTGTTCGTTTGTTTGTTTTTGTCAAGAAAAATCTCTTCAGAAAGCCTGCTTTCTAGACTTATTCATTATGCAGCACCCACCCCACCCCCTTAAAAAACAAACCAGAAACCAAGCACTGAAGAATTAAGCAGAAACTAATTAGAAACAGATGGGTAAGTTTCTCTTCAAGTTTCCCGCTGCTCCAGAATATAGGAAAAGTAAGGCATTTTCCCCCAAACCCCGGGCTGGAAGCAAGCACGCACGGTGAGTGGCTGGTTTCAGGGCTGGCCATCGGGATGGCTCAAGGCCAGAGCCACAGGAAGAAGGGTGTGGTTCTTGTGGGATCCAGTCTCTTCAGCACAGCACGGCTGCTTCTCTCAGCTATAGAGATTTGAAAGAGGCCAGAGGTCTTTTCATCTCCAAGGCATTCAAGTAAGAGCATCAGGCAAGAGGCAAGAACGGCTCACAAACTTTGTTTAGATACAGATTGATTTATTGAGGTTTGGTCTATTGCTATGTACTATGATACTAAATAACTGTCCTGGTTGCTCCCAAGAGCTAGTAGATTCTTGCATAGACCCAAGTGATGCTATGTAACCTTGTTCACCAGTTATCCCTGATTCCCAGTCTTGTCATCTGAGGGGGGAGACCACAAGGGAGGGAGAGAAGGTGGAAAGAGAAGATGACGGGAAGTCATACTGTGGGGTTATTGGCAGGGTAGTAGACATAATAGCATAGAGGGTAAATATTTGCCCCACTTTAGTGCTTTAAAGGCTTATTATAAATATAAAAGTTGTCTTTTATTGGGATCAAAGGTGGGGTAGAAACCCCTGATCAAGATTAAATATTTAATACAACCTTGATTAAAAAAAAAGAAAGCTATAGTCTAATTTATTCCAATACACTCAATAGTACTTTTTAGTTCTAAGACAATACTGACCCTTACACTCCGCTTCTGGCGTAGAATTAACTCTCTCACTTTCCAGAAGGATTGCTTGTTTGAAGGTGAGTTTTTCTCAACTTTGTAATAAAGGGGAAAGGAAGTAGAGGAACTTGCAGCCTGGAGATGTGCGCACACCCACCACTTCCACGTCTCGTGTTTGAGCTCACCCGTTGTGCGGGGTCCCCTTCCATACACCTGAGATGGAGACATTGGCTTCATGCGATTGTAGACGCATGGGCCGTGCTTGAAGGTTGAACTCTGGTTAGAGCAGAAACCAGTTAGAAGATTAATTAGGTAATTGCTTAATCGATTAATCCTTAATTATGGCCCTACCTCAGCCTTAATTGTCTGCCATAAGCAAGTGCTTCTTTCTTTGAACTAAGATCTTCTGCCCGCAATTAGAGGGTTTTTAGTAAAACACATGTTTGGATTTCTTCAGATAAGTTGGGATTTCACCCATCTTGTATCAAATAAATGCGACTGAACTGGAGCCAGTACTTTCATTGTTCCAGCCAGATTCTGGGAGTCCCCTACAGGCCTAAACGCTAAAGGCTCAGACCTCTGCGGATTACTTTTAGGGGTGGAAAACCTTGAATGTGGGGACTCCTGACGTTCCTTAGGTCAATGGGGGTGTTCCCTTGAACAGGATTGTGGGACACTCATGTTAAGATGCCTTCCAGCAACTGCGAGTTTTCTCACCACAGGTTTTACGCCCAAGTGACCATGGGCTAGACAGCTATGACCCAGAATAAACCTTTTTGTTGTATAAGTCTACTGTCTCAGGCATTTTGTTACACAGCTGCCTGACTAACTCACTTACTGATACTCATCTAGACAAGCTTTGCTTTAAGAACTCTAAAGAAGAAAAGCAGATAAGGACGATTCTGGGTGCTCCTGACCTTAACCTCATGGTGAGAGCCCAAACACCTCTTGAGATAAACATGACAGCGATTAAAGCAATCCTCCAAGGACTTTGTTCTGAGGAGATGGAGCTCAAGGACATCCAAGTCTCCTAGTTCTAAGACCCTGGGACTCAACACACAAAGATTCAGAAGCAAACGAAGTGAGCAGGTTCTAATTAACTAGATGGACGTCACCAAAACCAAGAATAAACAAACACCCCTTTATCTGTGCACTTTGCCTTGAGATTCCTCTGTGTGTGTGTGTGTGTGTGTGTGTATGTGTGTGTATGTGTGTGTATGTGTGTGTATATGTGTGTGTATGTGTGTGTGTATGTGTGTGTGTGTGCGTGTGTGTGTATGTGTGTGCATGTGTGTGTATGTGTTTGTGTATGTATGTGTATATGTGTGTGTGTGTGTGTGTGTGTGTGTGTGTGTGTGTGTGTGTACTTGTGGAGGCAACAGGCAACCTCAGGTGTGTTCCCCCGGGTGCCATGCAGCGAGCTGGGTAGGCTGGCTGGTCAGTGAGCTGAGATCCTCCTGCCTCCATTTTCCCAAGCGCTCTGATTGCCATTATCCACCACCATGCCCTGTTTGGATTTTCTTTTTAAACCTGTGGTTCTAGGCATCACACGCAGACCCTCCTGACTTATAAGGAAAGTGCTTTTCTGACTCAGCTATCAGCCGAGTCCAGCTTGAGACTCATCCAACAGGTCTGTAAGCTTTTCTCTCTAACAGATCCCAGACCAGCTGACTTTACCTACATGTTTCCCCAGGCTCTTTCTGACTCCAAGAGTCACTGAATCTGGGCAGAAGGGAAGAGAGAGAAGGGGGGGAGCCTTGATACCAGAAGCCCAGGGAAGGTATCCTAGCAGGGGCAGCCAGAACACTAACTTGCACACTAGTTACTACAGCATCCCATGCTGAGAACCTTCAAGAAGGAAATCAGCTTTGGAGAGACATTCTCAGAGAGGAGAGCAAGCGATGGGCTAACCAAGCGACACGCGCACTTCCTGAGCTCTGCTGGACAGCAACACGTCTGTGTCTGGGCTAGTGACCATAAGGAATGTAATGAAGTCATGTCAGCCCTTTCCCTTCAGGATAAACTTGGCCTTGGCTATCTAGTGGAAAGGTCCCTGAAAGGATTTTGCTGAAAAGCCCAAGGCAAAGCATTTAAATAAGAACTACACTGGCAGAAAAAAAAAAGTTCTTTCAAGGAGACACAAACTATTCTGGACACTAGAGTCTGGGAGCCCCAGCGGCACAGGGTACTCCTTTCTAGCCTTGCCACTTTCCCATGTGTCAAGTGGGCTGATAAGTGTGTGCTAGGTTGCTAGGTAGAGTAAACAGGCAAATATGCTCCATAATTGCTCAGCACAGGGCCCGGCGTCCAATGATCACTCTATGGGTAGCAGGAACGGAACTATCCCAGCAGCTCTGGGTATGCTGGGCAAGGGCACAGCCACACACAGTGAGTCTCCCGAGCTCCCTCCTTCCCTTTGCAGGTCCAAAGCACAGCCAGGCATAAGTCTGAGCCTTCAGAAGCATCAAAGAGTAAAAGGGAGTCCTAGTGCAGAACAGTGGAATTCCCTCTGAGCCCATGGGAATGTAACTGAAGCCACCCAGATCTACAAACCCAATTCCCAAGTGTCAAAGGTCAGCTGGAAGCAAAAAAACATTTGGACTGAATGGAAACAAAAGCTGGAGTTTGGGTGTAAATCTGAACCTCATTCAGTTGGTCACCATCTTTTCCAACACAGTGGGGACAATTTGGCAATGCCCCCCCAGATTATAGTCTCTTCCAAAGGAGATAGATGTAGACTGCTCCTGGTGGCCAGAGATAACAGGAATCCCAAACCTTCCTCTTCTTCCTCCCACTCCCACTCCCATTCCCACCCCCTCTCTTTCTCCCCCTCTCCCTTCTCCTCCTCCTCTTTGATGAGACTTAATATGTTTTCACAGTAATTTTGATATGGCAAAACACAAAGCTATCTGGCAGCTACACCCCAGGAGTGTAGCCACGGAGAGCATACCAACCCAAGGACCCAGGTTGAGAGGTCAGCTGGCATGGGAGAAACCCAGCAAGCCTTGACCCTTCCAGGTGCCTAATGTGCAGACTCCCAGATGGGAACCAGGGACTTGCTGGGTGGTCCTGAAGGGAGGCTTTACAAACTGGGAGACCTGGACTCTGCTTTTATGATTCCTGGAAAGGACGAATGGGTTGTCCCATTCAGCACCAGCTGAAGGAGAAAGATTACAAAAGCCACCACCCTGGGAACAGAACAGGGCAGCCTGAAGCCCAGCAGGGAAGGTTTGAAATCAGACAGGGAGGTACTTATCTCACACAAGCGGCCAGGGGTTTGCTGGAAGCCAAAAGAAATTTGGCACAATGTCCCAACCACCACAGAGGGAAGAGAGAAGAGAGGAGCCAGATGCAGAAAGAGGGGAGACTCGGCTAGAGCCTTCCTCAGACTTCTAGAATATACTGGGCTCCAGAATATACTGACATCACTCTAAACCCTGTGACAAAGTTCAGAAAACAGGGCATGCTTCCGGAAGTCGTGAGAATGGCACAGCTATTAGGTTGATAAAACACTTGGGAACGGGGTAAATGCTGTCAATTCTGTAAGTAGCAGTTACCAATACAAGGAATAATGCAAAGCCACCTGCTAGCATGGACTCCTTCTTGTATTTCGATTACTCTTTTAGAAAAGGTAAGACTTCAAATAGCTTTCAAAGTTCTCAGGGACAAGAATGGGGACTTTATGTTCCAATTAACATGGGGACACAAAGATTTTCACTCTACACAGAACTGGTGACAGAGATAGGGCCAGCTCTGGACTCTGGCCTGGGACACGTGTTGGTTGGTTTTGCTGTTTCTTTTTTGCCCTTGAACATCAAGACACTCAGCATCAGCATCAGCATCAGCATCAGCATCAGCATAAGCATCAGTATCACGTCCACTATCCAGACGTGGCAATGATAGGGTCCAGGACAGGGAACCATGTGCTTTAGCCGGGTATAATGTCACTATGCCTACGTGTTGAGAGAGTTTCCTCTCCTGTTCCATCAGGAATGTGCCCCCTGTCTACTCTTCTAGAAAATTCTCTGGCTCACCCTCCATCAAGCCAGAGTCCCAGGTTCCAGCCCTCATCACCCCGTGAATTAGTTTCAGTGTGGCATCCCCCGTGTCGGGCCCTCTTGGCCTCTCTCAGTCTCTGTTGCTTCTTCTATGTGTCTTCTATGCTTGTGAGTCCTTAAAGTCAACTCGCACATACAAGAACAACTATAGGAGAAGACCACTCTGGCTCTCCTCGGGAGGAGACTTTCTTTTTCCTTATGAGGTGATCTGTGAAGTGAACTTGGATTTCATTTCACCCCACTGCCAACACATGCAGACAATCTCCAGTGTCGGATGAGGCCTTCTCTCACTCTTGCTTTCTGTTCTCTCTGTAGCTCAGTTTCCTATGTACATATACGGTCTTTAATGTACTCAGCGGCTTGCAGCAAGGTGCCGCCAGCCTTAGACAGAAGCAGCCAAGGCCTACATAAGAGGAAAACATTCTACTGCACATGCAGCCTCCTCCAGGAAGCCTTCCTGGATCACTGTGGGTCCCAAAAGACTCCTCCCTCCTCTGATGCTGGACGTTGCAGCTTATCTCCTGCATAGTTATTTCTCCTCCTGATTGGATGCAGGGCTGCTTCCAGCCTTTCAGCACCTCCAAACGATCTAAAGTCACACTGGAGAGACTCAAAGAGTAGCAGGTGCTTGCTAGATGGCCTCGGACCAGAACTAACCCAGGATTTCCCAAAGAGATCCTTCCCTTCTTCCTCTTGGAAGCTATTCAGGAGCACAGAGGCAGACTTGGGAGGATGATCCTCACAGAGGCTCTCCACAGATTATTCACTGGCCCAACTAGCTATTTCTGTCTGACTCTGGACATGATAACCATGCCACCTCTGTGCTTGAACCAAAGCAGACAGTTTAGATGAAAAGAAAGAGCCCTGAAGAGGCGGTGCTGCTGCCTAAACTGGGGGGGTCACCATCCCTTCCTAGGCCCTCGTGCTGTTCCCTCAGTAGCTCTAGGGGGGGCCGATCAAGTGTCCCCAAGGCTAGGCAGTACAGGCAGCCTCAAGGCACAGCCAGCCCTCCCCCCAGCACTTCCTAGCCCTGCACTGACGTGGGTAAATCAGAGCCATGTGGCTGGCTCCTCTTCTGACACATGTGTCAGCTCCTCTCGAAGGCCCCGCCCCCTCAGCACAATGCTCTCCCTCAACCCAGAACCTGAAGCTGGCTGCCTTCCATGGTAGAACGGCTATGACATTAAACCATGGCCCCACAGCCAACTCATTTGCGACAGATCAGCACTGCCTTGCGCCGGTATGTCTTCTTCCTATATTTGTATAGAACAGTGATTTAAAACTTGGGGTTAGGACACAGAGAAAAGTACGGTGCCCTGCTGCAGAGAGGAGAGTGTGGGAAAGTCCCTCTCAAAAATAGCGTCAACCAAATGGACTTCTCATTTCAGCAACAGGCACAGCATGGGTTAAGTCTGAAAAAGCATGAGCTTCGAAGGACAAAAATTTACATGTGGACGTTCATAGCACACTTATTCAAAACGGCCCAAGAAAATCACCACCCAGAGGCTAATGAACGGATAGCTAAAGTGCGCTACGTTCACTGGAGCAAGACATGGTGCAGCTGCAAAAAGGACCTGCGCTTTACACACACACACACACACACACACACACACACACACACACACACACACACACACACGGTGATGTGGATGAAACGTAAGGTCAACATACTGAGCAGAAGATACCCGACATAATCACTGCATATGATTTCATTCCTGTAGAACATCAAGGAGCAGGCAGAAAGCTGGGTTGGCCGTTGACCAGGGGTGGGAGGGACGACTGATGATCTAATGAGTGCGGCCTCCTCCGTGACTCGATGAATGCATCATGCGCACTGGGGTAACAGTCGTGTCAATGTAATTGCATTTTAAGCCTTTGAACTGCACACTTTAGATGGGTGGAGTCTGTGCTAAGTGACTTGTATCTCAATAAGGCACTGTGCTCTGTTTTCAAGAACTGGGAGGGTGCAGGTTTAACTGTGATCCCCACCAATGCATTAACAATGGAATCCCCAAGGGTGCTCATGGTTTCCTGGCCTGGAACGTTCAGGGTGTAATTAGGATTAGATGATGTTTGAGAGCTGATGCGTACGTTGGCATTAATGGCTTTAAAAGAATTAGAGAAGGAGAAGACCATTTGCTACCGCACTACACAAGGCCCCTGCCATGTTTACAGGCAGCAAGCGGGCCCTTCCCAGAAGCTAAGCAGATGCTGGTGCTATGCATGATGCTCTGGGACTTTCTAGTCCCCACTCTTTGAGCTAGATGAGCTTGCGTCACTTGTACATTATTTGATCTCAGATATTTTGCTACAGAAACAGAAAAAATGGCCTAAAACATTGACATAGATCAGAAATAGACAATGTGAAACAAAACTAGCCTCTCCTTCAGAATCCCATAATATTCCAATACTCCTCACTGGGCCAACTACAAGGAGATCTTAAACTCTTGTCCTTCAGGAACTCTCCTGTATACAGAATTAATCCATTCTCATTTGTCATCATATCTTCTCAGGTTCCACCAGGCATGGCCACGGCCACTCCTTCTCTCTTTTTCTTGGAATCTCTCCCCACACCCCATCTAGTGAGATCTAGAACCAACAACCAGGCTTGCTTTATCATGTCACACCCTGACTACCCCCACAAGACCCAGGACTTTCAGGTACATGATCTCTGTGATGTAAATAGGAAGAGATCAAGGTCCAGGAAGGCTACACGATCTGCCACAGGCACAGCAAAAATGTCCTAAGAGGCTATGAGAGCCTGCAAAGTGTACTAGACTAAACAAAGCCCCTGTCACCATGGAGTCTATAAAGCTAATTTCATTCTAGCAGGAAGAAGTTGGGGAGCCCCATACAAATAAAGGGATGCACACCTTTGCTATACAGTGGCAGGTGAGTAGATTTCCATTCTTAGTTTGGTGGTCAGCAAAGGCTTCTCTCATGGGGTATCATTTAAACCGAGCCCTGAAATGTGTGCAGAAAGGAGCCAATGGACATCACAAGAAAGACGACTCTAGGTGTTGAGCTGACAAATTCTCATGTAGGGCCAAGAAAGGAACTTGATTTCTGTACTACTGTGAGGTATGCATAATTATCATTCCCATTTTACAGGTGGGAAAAAAAAGTCACAGAAAAGTTAGGTGATATATCCCAATGTTGCCCAATGCCTGCATGCAGTATCCAGGACATAGGCAGGCAGCTTTATCTGTCGCCCTTGTCCCTAGCCTGTCCACCCCCCAGTCTTTTGTCCTGGCCCACTTGCAGACATGACCCTTCTCCACGCTAGCCTCCTCTCTGTTCACTGACACGGCTTGGTGGGTCTGCCTTTCGGTGGTCCTTCCTTCTGCTCAGTGAAGCCCACCTCTTACCCTCATCCTTGGTAATTCTCTAGTGGGCCCCTGAGGCACCACCTCTTGTTAGCTCAGTACAGGCCCCCTCCGTGTGCTTAGCTCGAACCTGTTCTCCTCGTTTCCATGAGGATGTTTGACTCCCCTGCCCCCTCTTCCCATTTCCACTGAAATAAATTCATTCCAGTTTAGGAACAGGAATGTGAAGTCATCAGCTCTCTGTACACGTTGAGTTCCACACTGGCAATTTCAATCAGGCACAGTTCAGCATTATTTTTAAAACATTGTTCACCCATATTGTGTCAGCTAGGTTTTCATCTCTACGGTAAAACACCTGGCAGTGACAACTTAAATAGCAGGCGTGTATCTCTTTGGGCTCTCAGTTCCCAAGGTTTCAGTCCATGGTCAGCTGATTCCACCACTTTTGACCCAAGGCACGGCAGAGTAAGTGGCAGAAAGGACGTGATTTTAAATATATGGGAGAATATGCACCCGTTTTATGCAAACATTGCTCCATTTTTAAGGAAGGGATCTGTTTACTCTTAGATGCTGTTACCCTCAGAGGTCATGGAACTAGTCCCCTAAGGATGTCCAAGATTCATCTGCAAGGAGCTCACACATGGCTTTTTAAAATCAAAATGCATCGAATCTCCCAACTTCCACTATTATTTTTAGCAGCTTTCATGGAATGCCCTGAAGACAGGATGACCTGAGTGCATTTAAACAGCAAGCACTGGTAAGGTTTAGCATACTCTCACATCTCATTCGCTCCAAGCTGTAAACTGCCCTGCGGCCCCAAGGGTCCTCACAGGCCTCTGTCACCTGTCCCCTGCCCCAGCACTCGACCTCTAGCTCACAGCAATCACTGGTTTACTTGTTAGCAATTTCTAGAATGTTCTATTAATGGAATTATAAGTATGTCCTTTTTTATGAAGGGCACCTGGCCTTTTTCACTCAGCGTAATTTATGGCGATACATTTATTTTTGTCTTTGTATTGCTAACTCTTTTTCGTTGTAGAGATAGGCTAGTCTGCTCATCCAATCTCTCCTGATGAACACGTGGGTTGTTTCCAGTTGGGGGAAATGCAAATGAAGCTAATGCGAGCAGTCCAGGGTAAGATGCTGAAGGGCAAACCAGAAACTGAGTAACTGAGGGCAGGAGTTGGCTTTCTGGAGGCCTTACAGTAGGAGCCGGCTGAAGGGATGGAATTTGAGAAAATCTCTGTTTGACTTCTCTTGGGTAAAGACCTAAGGAGTGAAGTGACCAGATCAGATGGGCAGTTGATGGTCAGCTTTTTAGGATGCTAATAAGATATTTTCTAAATGGGCTGGATGGCCATTACTTTCCAAATCTAAAACCTTGGAGTCCTCCGGTCTTTTGGATTACCCCAGTACTTCCTGTGCTGTTTCTTGAGCCCCTCCTCCTCTCTGCAGCTTTGGAAGTCTAAGAGCTGAGACAGCAGGATGGATCTCCCTTTCACGAGCAAGCCTTTATCTTTCTTAGTTTGATCCACTCCCACCAGCTTCGTTCACCAAAACCACAGGCGGCAGGATATTTGAAGAACTCCCCGTTCACCTTCTCCTGTGGCTGTCACCTTCCTCTGTGGCTGTCACACACACACACACACACACACACACACACACACACACACACACACACCCTGTGGTCAACTTCCACAGTTCTTGGCAGCTCAGACTGTGCCTAATACACAACTGGAAGTCAGTGGTTCCAAACTACTTAACCCCAGCCTCTTTAAGGTTCTCACCAGGGAGGGTTCACAGTCCCCTCTGACCTTCTCTACAGGAAATCTGGCCTGGATCCCCCTTCCCCATCCATCCTCCACCCTTCCTAGTGCTGGCAGAGCCAACTGGCCATTCCAACCACCTTTGGAAGGCCTTCCTGATGAAGCCAGCACCAAAACTATCCCTCCGCTGAACTCAATGGGAACCATTCTGAGCCTTTGCTAAGCACCGCCAAGCACAGGGTGACTGGTTTTGAGCACCTATGACTATGCATAAACCCCAGGGTCAGGAGGATGGAAAGAGATAGATAGTATCAGCATACTCTGTGCTCCTATGACCCAAGGTTTGGATCAAGGGTAAGACGTGGTAACAACAGAAGTATCATGAAGTAACCAAATAATGACCGTAAGACATTTGAGCTAATGCTAATGGTCAGAAGAGTTGGCATACAGGCAAGAAAATAAGTGAAACATGAGACTGACGAGTGATTGTTTCTCAACAGAGCAGCAGCCATCAGTGAGGCTGCGTAATGAAATACCTTTTGAACTCGATTTTTAACATTGTTGTCTCTATTTCTGCATAAGTGCTCTACAGCCACTTCCAGACATCCTCACCCTCCCCTCACAAGCATCTCCCACAACATGGGAATGTTACGGGTTGGATAGACTACCGTGACTCTTGGGGTTGCCTTGGATTTACCTTTTTATCATGTATGTAACCTGATTAGCTGTTAACATATACCCTATCCCTCACTTTTATGGGCTTCAGGAATATATTTGCATTTATTGAGTGCCCATGCATACCAAATTGACAAGATGACCAACATCACTGTCTCTGAAGACCAAATCCAATGCAAGTACTCTTCAGATGCTGAGGACCACAAATGAAAGTGTGAGGGTCTATGTGGCCAGCCCTCAGTGCTTGGAAGACAGCACCAGAGAACTTCATGGAACAGAAATATCACCATCATCCACCCATGCTCCCTGCGCCCCCAGACCACTCACTGCCTCTCCCCTCAACCTTCCTGTTTCCCCACTTTGAAGCTGTGATAGAAAAAAAAGCCCCCCTGAACTCTACCCTAGTAACCAGGCCTCTGTCCAGAAAAAGTCTTGGCAGCGTTGTGCCTCCACCCTCAGCCAGGCTTACCCTTGGCAGCATCACACTGTGCCATGCCAGAGGCCATATGGTGGGACAGCTGAGGCTGGGTGACACAGGACAGCCTCTCTTGCCAATCCACGTCAGCCCCAGCCCTCGGTACACTGTGGCATTTAAACTGCAGCAAGGGACCTTTGATTTGGAGGGGGGAGGCCAAAAGGGAGCCTGTAACATGTTCAAAACACCTACGTGAAGGATGAGCAGGAGGCCAGGGCCTGGGGGTGGGCACAGCCATCACTATCTGTTAATCACCCTTCTGGAGAGAAACCAGGCCACCCAAGTGGACAAGGTGAATGTGGGCTCTCAGAGCTTGAAACTCAAGACAGCACTCTCCATCACCAGAGCTAGAGCTTTTAATGGAAGGAGAAAAGAAACAAGTGGGGAAGAAAGAAAGCACAGGTTCCAAGCTCTCTCAGGTAGCTACTGCCCAGCGTTTAGGGACTGAGTTTCTCCCCCCCCCCCCCCCCCCCCCCGCCCAAGGCAATACAGCAATGAATACATTCCAACACATCCGTACTTACACACAAGAGATGCTCATGGATCTAAAAGTCATATTCCCAGCCTCTCTGCTTTTCCAGGTCACAGAAAACGGAGTGAAACAAAATTTGCTGAACAGGCAATAGAAAGAGCTCATGGCCCCTGCCCCAGAATCACCCAATCCCACAGCTGCTGTTACTACTTCAAAGGCATTTCATCAGCCCTGGGTACCTAGCAGGGTCTATTCTGAATATTGTAGAGCTCACTCCTACCCCTGAAGGCAATATTTCAAAAGGAAAAGTACTTAGCAATGAAGACAATGTGCACATGTGTCTTGCCATATATTCAACTGGAATGGCTTTAAAAAAATCTTGAGAGATATTAAATATTCAAATAATACTTAGACACTCTTGTTGGACTTGTTAGTTGTGGTCATGGCTTTGTGGTTATGCAAAAAAAAAAAAGTGTCCCATGTTGTGGGAAATACTTGGGAGGGGAGGGTGGGGATGTCTGGAAATGGCTGTAGAGCACTTGAAGAAATAAGAGACAGCAATGTTACAAGTCCAGTTGATGGGAATCCTGAGTTTATTGATCAATTCTCCTTGTTTTTATAGGTACAAACATTTAAATTAGAAAAGTGGGGTGGCTCAGCAGTTAAGAGCACTGGCTACTTTTCAAGAACACCCATTTTTGAGTGCCAGCACCCTAGGACTGGCTACAACTGCAGTCCTAAGGAACCCAACGCCCTCTTCTAGCTTCTGGAGCCCTGCATGAACATGATGTACAGACACGCATGCGGCCCAAACAGCCAGACACATAAATAAAAGCAAAGGTTTTAATTGAAGCTCTAGGTAGGGCAGAGTCCTAGCAACCCATCACCCGGGGAGAGAGAGGCAGTGGGGAACTGTCTGTGAATGTAAAATATACAGCTCAGTCAGGCTGGCTCAGCCTCACGGTGGTCTCAGGGCACCCTAAACCACAGCCAACCATGATGACAACAGCCATGATGACGATGACTGTATGTGAAGAAGACACAAACCCTCCTTCTGTTTATTAGGATTTCCGTAAATCGATTCCATCTGAAAACATGGCCAGGGACGGCTCCATGTCTAGGCACAGCTCGGTGATGTGCGGTAAAGCATCTCTGCAGAACCTCTCTAGCACACTGACTGTCCCAATGTGATTGATTACTCCTGGACCCATATCTCTAGGTATGGAAGTATCAGGCTCTGACCCAGACCTAAGTCAGAAACTCTGGGGTGGTTGGAACTCAGAAGTCCGTCTTAATTAGCTCTGTTGTGATTCTGGGCTCACCAGTCCCCGTGGTGCCAGGTGACCCAGACATGACTCAGTGCCTGACATACAAATGGCAGAGGTATATACATTCCATATGGAGCTTAGATAAATTTAGCCCTACAATCTTTGCCTTAGCCAGGAAAGCTGGTGGAGAAAGAAAGGGAAAAAGATACAGCCCTGGTTAAACATGTATGCACTCGGGGAGCACCCATCAACCTTCAGGACCCCTCCTCTTAAACCTATGCTCCAAGAAGCCCTGTCAACAACAGGGGCCCCACCTGCTGTTCAAAGGATACAAGCGCTGTTAGACTAGATGGAATCATAAATGGCTTACATAACCCACTAAGTCCCTGCTCTTCAGTACACCCCACAGGCCTCTCCCTCTCCCTCGGCTGCCTGGCAGCTTCCACAGGCCTGCGGAGGTGCAGGGAGGTACCTGGGTCAGGGTGACTTGACCGCCTGCCTGTGCGCTATGAAAGATAATACGCCTGCAGGTGCAGGAGGAGAGGGGGGCCTGCAGAAAAGCCAGTCCTCGCTTTGGTGTTTAATTCCTTAAAAAAATCACAGAATGTCCTCGATGAATAATGGAGATTGCTGAAACCAGCTCTTGGATTCACAGATTGAAAAAAAAAAATCAGGCTCAAAGAGGTGACGTGATTGTTTTGGCAGCACATAATCTTATGGGGGCAAGATCCCAGCTCCCTTGGGTCCCCATGTTGGAGATGGACTGCGAAATATGGCGGGCGAGAGGTACAGGTGGGCTGTCTCCATGCAAACGAGAAAGAAGATGAGGAGAAAGCCTCTAACACAGAGTTACGACCCTCCAGCTAGTAGATACTCTAATTACAAACCTCGTGGCTTTGGATAAATTAACTTCCCCAAGTCTCCCTTTCCTGTTTTGTAACATGGGGACAGTGCCATCTGCCTCACAATAGGAATGGCGTAGAACCTGGGTGAAGCTGGGTGAAGAGACGGCGCACAGCGACCACTCAATAAATACTAGGGGACGTGTTCTAATGCTCTCAGTGGTTAGTCTGGAGGGAAGAGGGAGAAGAACATCCAGAGGTTAATAAAAGGAGATTTTTACTCCTTTGTATTGTCAAAAATGTTGTTTTGGTGAAGTTTCAAGTCAATTACATTCATCAGGGAGGAATTAATCAAATTCTGTCTCACCAACCGAGTGCTAAGTGCTGTGGAGGAGCCTCCTTCGGAGAACTATCTTCTTTGATGTGATTAGTGGAGCCTGTGCTACACGCAGCAACTGTTTAGAAATCCAATTAGTACAGGACGGCAAGTGAGATTTTATATATGGTATCAGTATACGTAAGTGAAATAGAAAAGCATTGTGGTATCTAATAATACATATATGATATTGCATAGGTGGATAGCATTTGATTTCGATTTCATAAATACTAGGAAAGCTTTTCCCAGGTAAGGTGTGATGCTGGCCATAAATAGGGCTCTATAGAGGTGAAAGAGGCAGCCTAGTTAGGAAGGCAGATGTGTGTAAATGGTCCTGATATGATATGAGGATGGTAATTGCACAATTACCAGACATCACCCACAGACATCAGATATTACCATGGATGACGTACTACCTCCAGCATGTATTTCATGAGTTATGACAGGTGAAAATCTCAGGGGAAGGGACAGGAAGGGAAGGGACGGGACAGGACCGGAAGGGGAAGCTGAGCTCGGCCTGGCGCTGTTGAGCGGGAGTCCATTCCCAAAAGAGAAGCACCTGAGCTACGACACAGAGGCTGGAGTTGCGGGGCAGCACAGGGGAACCCAGGCACTGCCAAGGAGGACTGGGAATTCACACACGAGGAGCAGGATGAACACTGGGAAGGGAAACCAAAGAGGAAGGCAAGAGATATGCAGAGCGCCTCAGAGGCAAGTTAAAGAGTCAGAACTCTGTGCCTGCCCTAGGAATGAGGAGTTGTGGGTATTTCTAGAATGAAGGAGTAATTTTGTCAGTGCTGATGTGGTGGCAATATTCAGGCCTACCCCTGATGGAAGATGGGACGGGGAAAGACAACTGAAGGGTCTCCACGATTTCCTTGTAAATAGTATGGGCTCAGCCTACATACCGGCATCAAATACTCAACAAGATCAAGGCTTTAATGCACACTGGGTAACTCCCATAGGCAATAGTTCTCAATACTTTCACTGTATTCCTCCTTAATTTTCAGTATTACACATGCGTTCCCTATCCTACAGAGCAAACGAACGGAGGCAAAAAGATAATAACTTGCCCAAGGACCCAAACGAGGTACACCCCCCTCTTCCAAGAGCCCTGGACTCCACTCAAAGGTGGCACATAACTGCCTAGGTAACTGCCCAGCTCACTGTCTCCCACCCCCCAAAACCTGATTCCTCTTGGGACTCTGCTCTCAAGACTGAAGTTCCTGCTAAGGCTCACAGGGCAGTGGATTTTATGAGTCCATCTACACGAGAACTGAGACCCCATAAACAGCAAGCAGGACAGTAAACCAACTAAGTTTTCCAAGAGCTGCGGAAGGGAGAGATGGGCGTGGCGGCGGCCTGGTAAGTAGAGCCTTTCCTTTGGGGGTTGATAAAATATCCTGAGGCCAGACAACAGTAAGGTTTATAAAATATCTCTAGCATATGCCTAATGACCCTGAGGCATAGGATCAAGGAGTCGCTGAAGATAATATATTAGCCACCATGTAGCTTAGGGGTCTAGAAGAGTTGGCCACACTAGAAGGACTCAGGCTTTAGGCAAGTATAGTTTCCTGTGATATGGAAGATGTGGTCCTCCCAGAAAAGACCCATCCTTTCACACGAGTCCTGACCTCTGGGAATGTCTATGGAGGATGCTTGGGGGAGCTGTCAAAAGCACTTCTCCTGCCTTCTGTGATGAACCTGTGTCCCATTTTCTAACGAAAGGGAGGCTCGATGCATCGTGGGAGAGCAAAGTGGGGCACCATGGCATCCAATAGAGTCCAGATGCCATGGCCCTAGACTAGAGCTGAGACTCGGGAAAACCTGCTTTGCCTCACCGTGAATGACACCTCCACCTTACGGCACTTTCACAAAAAGATCAGGAAAATTAAAGTGTTCAAAAGCTACTCATTATGTAGTGTTCATTATATGTGCTACAATTTTTTTAAAACAGGCAATTCACGGTGTTTGAATGTCATTCCATGCCTCTCCTCAAAGCAAATAATAGGCTCTTAGTTTGTGTCAGGCACCCATCCAAGTAGCTGGGCCACGTCTTGTATCAGAATGCATCCATGGACGGAGGGCCACATGCTCCAGATGATCATTCAATTCCCAGAGTAAACGAAGACGCAGGGGCGACAACAACTCATGACCCAGAGATCACTGTGAGATTTACAGCCCGTTTCTTTCATAAATATACTTTTCTCATCCACAGCTGTCTCCCCTCCTCCTGGCCGACACAAAGGTTTGCCTGCCCAGGCCCCGGCTTCTGTGGAATCAAGTTGATGAATGTGGATGTGCTTTTCTGAGAAGACCTGAGCTAGTGACAGGAGAGGAGAGCTTATAAGAATAAAGACACAAGAGAGCTGAGCAAAGGCTCCTCCCTTAGAAAGGGGCATGTAGTAGTTAAGGGCGCTGCTGCAGCCATTAGCCAGGCACAGGATAAGAAGAACAAGCAGGAAGTTTCCCTGCACTCTCTCACCGTGGTGGTTTGAAAATGCTGGGCCCATGGGGACTAAGAGGTGTGGCCTTGTTAAAGTAGGTGTGGCCTGGTTGGAGGAAGTGTGTCACTGTGTGGGCGGGCTTTGAGACCTTCCTTCTAGCTTCCTGGAAGTCAGTCTTCTCCTAATTGACTTCAGAACAAGAGGTATCCTCCTGCGCCAGGCCTGCCTGGATGCTGCCATGCTCCCAACCTTGATGGTCATGAACTGAACCTCTGATCCAGTAAGCCAGCCTCAATAAAATCTTGTCCTTATAAGAGTTGCCTTGATCATGGTGTCTGTTCACAGCAACGAAACCCTACCTAAGACCCTCATGCAGCCTGTGGGGCCAGCAGGCAGTGTGGAGAGGCAGACTGATTGTCTCACACACCCTGGTTCTGCCATTTGCTAGGCTTTCAGGGACCTTAGTAAATCTCTGAAACTTGGTTATCCATAAAACAGAAGCGAGTCCACATACCTTCCAGAGTTGTTGTGAAGTTTGCAGGATAATGGGTATGGAAAATAACCTGACACCTATCTATAGATTAAAAAAAAAATCCTTCCAGATTTCCTGCCAGCGGGCATCTTCAGCATTAGCTGCAGATGCAGCACTCAGTCAGTAATTATTAAGGAGTCCCACACCACAAACTGTTGCAAGCCATTGTTCTGATAATGTTTAGTCAGAATCCAGACTATGTAGAGAATACCTACAACTCCATAACAAAATAGCAGGGCCTTTTGTAAAAAGCAAAGAATATTTTTAAATGTTTACTCTGTGTGTGTGTGTGTGTGTGTGTGTGTGTGTGTGTGTGTGTGTGTGTGAGATCCCTGCAGCAGGTATGGAGATCAGAGGACAGCCTGTGGAATCAGTTCTCTCCTTCCACTATATAGGTCTCAAGAATTGACAACGAGAACTCCATTGTGCCATCTCCCAGACTACAAACAACGAGTCTGAACAGACATTTCTCCAAAGAAGACGTGCACATGGATAGTAGGCACACGAAGGGATGCCCACGCCACAGAAATGCAAATGATTAACTACTATTAAGAAAGGAGGGGAAGAGAAATGGTTCAATGTGTAACACGCTTCCATTCAAGCATTAGAACCCCAACCCCCCATACACAACAGCCAGGTTCAGCAGCACACACATGTAATCCCTGTACTAGGGAGGCAGAGAGACTGGAGGGTCTGTGGGGTTGGCTGGCCAGCCAGGTCCACCAGCGAACTCCAGGTACAGTCAGAAATCCTGTCTTAAAGGAGATAAAGAGCTCATTAGAACCACATATATATTCATCCCTCCATCTCGCCCTCTCGCCCTCTCCCCCTCCCCCGCTCTACCTCTCTCATTACAATGGTACTAATTTTACTTTGTGTATCTAAACAAATTTTTTTTAAAACTGGAGAGAGAGAGAGAGAGAGAGAGAGAGAGAGAGAGAGAGAGAGAGAGAGAGAAACTAGCTCTCAGCTCTCCAGTTGCTTCATGCTTTGTGCAGTAAAGATGTAAGAGAATAAGAAAGAAATGTACTGGCCTCAAGAGTTCCCAGCCTCAGAGGAAATAAGACAAGTTCCTGAAATATGAGGCAGGGTCGGGCCCAAGATGGGTCAGCAGTAGAGAGATCTCAGTAGTGTGCACTCAGCAGGAGACCACAGGAGGTAGCAAGACTGGGGCATGGGAAGGTAGGAAGACTGTGGAGCAGTTTGGGCGGGAAAAGAGGGCAGCCTTCCAGGCCTTGGTCCAGGAGGGGAAGCTTGTTCCCGAGACAATGAGGAAGTCTTTCTCCTTGAGGAGAAGAGGTATGTGAAGCACTCGCTGCAGGGGAATGGAGGGAAGGCTCAATGGTTAGAAGCACAGGCTGCTCTTCCAGAGGACCCAGGTTCGATTTCCAGCACCCACATGGCAGCTCACAAGCATCTGTAACTCCAGTCCCAGGGCATCCTGCACCCTCCTCTGGCCTCTACAGTTTACGAGCTGTCCATTCTCCTTAGTATGGTGGCCTGGGGCTAGAAAGGATGGAAATGTGGTGGTAAAGAAGGGAGAGGGAACCAAGCAAACTAAACCACAGCAATCAAAGCTGATTCTCACACAGGTCCTCACCCCCTCACGGCACCCCTCATGGTCTCTCACCCCTGCACGGCACCCAACATGGTTGCCCAAAACTCATTTAAATATGATGTGCCCCTCTGGTTTAAGCGAGAGAACAATCTCCTGGAACACTTGGAGAAACAGATTTTAGACTAAGACTTTCAAAGGAGAAATGCCAGGATTCAAGAACCAAGCCAGAGAGTTTTAAAACTCCTCCCTGGACTCTGATGCATGACCAGAGTTGAAGGTCAGCCCGTGCCTTCTCCAGGAAAGGTTCTGGAAAGCAGTCCTTGCAGAGTCCTCACGCCAATCCCTACACTGACTGAGGACCACCTAGGGTCCTGGTCCTGAGCGTGAACTTGAGGTACATAGCGTCTGGGACTCCTCATTCCCTTTCACAGACAGAGAATCTCATCTTAGAAGCATCAAGCAGTCACCAGAGGTTGCATAGAGAGGAGCTCTTTAGTATGGCTCAGGATTCGAACCCAGAGCCCTCTGCTTCTTTCCCTATGCCATTTTTTTTTATTGCACTCACTATCACAATAACAGCCAAATCCACAATCCACTCGGCTCCTGGGGTCAGGCCTCTTCCTGTACATGCAGGTCTCTGCGCCCTTTACCAGGCCTGTGGATGAGGTCATTCTAACCAAGTCAGTTTTCTATGTCTGTGGCTCACACGCTGACAAAACATCTGTGGGGACCGGAGCCGGAATCAGGCTCTATGGCCGTGTTGGCTCAAACCGCTTGGACTAAACACAGTCTAAAAAGCCTCCTGCTTGGGGGCAAAGTTTTGAAAGAAGCTGTTGGTGGGGTGGGGGTGGAGGTGGGGGTGGGGGAGGGAGGAGGTCCCCACGCCCACAGTAGGATGTCAGGGATAAATAAATGTATACAGATGTGGCCAGGCAGGGTGGGAGCAGAGAGATAAAGCAGAGAGTTGGCTGGGTGGGGAGGGATGAGCTAACTTCCTACATCAGCTCCTCCTGGCTCCCTTTGCCTTAGAAACTTCAAAGACAACAGAGCGCCGGAGTGACCTCAAAGGCTGCCAGACCTCTGTGTATGAAGGACAGAGTAGGCAGCAGGAAGGACTTCCACCAAGTGGTCCCTTTCAGGTTCACCGAGGCGTAACGGAAGAGGAAGCAGGATATATTTATTATTCGGGGTGGACGCAGACGAAGATGTCTTAGAGTGCACACACCTAGCCGGGCAGTGGTGGTGCATGTCTTTAATCCCAGTGCTCAGGAGGCAGAGGCAAGAGGATCTCTGAGATCTGATCTATAGGAGTACACAAAGAGACCTGGCCTCACCACACACGCGCGCGCGCGCGCGCGCACGCACGCACACACACACACACGGAGAGACACACACAGAAACACACACACACCTTAGACATGGTTGCCTCCAATAAACCAACTACAGGACCTTGTTCCATTTCTGCAGTCAGATCTCCTAAGGTGTTAGTCTCCAGCAAGTTTCAAACACGCCATACACTATGTTTAGTTACAACTGCTGTGCTATACACTAGGTCTTCAGAACTTATTTATCTTATAGCCACAAGTTTGTAACCTTTGACCAATATCTTTCATCCCCATCACCCCGAGCCCTGAGACCTACTCTTCTACTCCGTGTCAACAAGTTTGATATTTCTCTGTTCCACACATGAGAGATTATACAGAATTTATTTTCCAGTAAGTGGTGTATATTTTTACCTAGCAGTGACCTCTGGGTTCGTCCCTTTTGTCATAAATGGCAGGGTGTCCTTACTGATGCTGAATAATATTCCGTGCTCTAAACCTACCACACTGCTTTTATCCATCAACACTTGGATGTTTCTACATGGAAGTGCAGATGCCTCTTGGAAGCAGTGATTTTCATCTCGTATGGCTGCATACCCAGAAGTGTGATTATTGGATCCTGTGGCAAGTCTAGTTTAAGCTTCTGAAGGAAATATCACTCTGCCTTCCATCATGGCTTTGCTGAGTCCTTTCCCATCAACACTATTGAAAGGCTTCCATAGCTCTGCATCTTAACCAACACATGCTAACAGTATCCCAACACGTGTGAAGTGGTAATCCACCACAATTTTAATTTGCATTTTCCTGATGATCAGTGTGACTAAAAAAAAAAATCTCTTCAGATATCTGTTAGCTATTTATCTTCTTTGGGAAATGTCTTTTCTGGTTCTTTGCCCTTTTATCTATCTATCTATCTATCTATCTATCTATCTATCTATCTATCTATCATCTATCTGTCTATCTATCTATCTATCTATCTATCTATCTATCTATCTATCTATCTATCTATCTATCCAATTGAATAAATTTTGTTTCTGTATGTGGTAGGCACAGCTAGAGCATGGAACCCCTGAATGGAGACTCTGGTTTGGTTTTGACAACATGGGCAGTGAACCCCTGATAGAAAAATGTGGTGAGCACAGTCTTCTTCTAGGGGCCATGCAGCTCTAAGATTTTTCCCTTTTTATTTTCACTTTAAAAGATTTATTTGTATTTTTGTGCATGAGTATTTTGTTTGCATGTGTGTTTGTGCATTACATGCATGCAGTGCCTGTGAAGGCCAGAAGAGGGCAGGAGAATCCCTGGAACTGGAATTATAAACTGTTGTCAGCCTCTGTGTGGGTGCTAGGAATCAAACCCAGGTCCCCTGGAAGAACAGCTAGTGTTCTCAACTGCTGAGCCTTCCCTCCAGCCCGTGGATTCTCCCATTTTAAAATTATTTTTGCTTGTTTTAGTCCTTGTTAGTGGGCTTTATAGAGTTCTTGCGTCTTTTTTTATAATGCTTCCCTATAGTGTATACAGTGGGTAAATATTTTCTCCCATCCTGAGTTGCCCTTCATCTGGTTGGTTGTTTCTTTTCTGTGCAGAGCATTTGGTTTGATGTGATCTTGTTTGTACCTTCTTGCTTTTCTTGTTTGAGCTTTTGGTAACATATCCAAAAACTCCTGGAGGAGGCACCTGGCGTCAGGACAGAAGAAAGCCCTGCACTATCTCACCTCCACAATCTCTCTAGCATCCCTCAGCACACAAGACCGACATTCAAGTATGCAGGGGTCTGAGCAGACAGCAAGTGTTCTCAGGGAGCTTGATGCTCAATACTCTCCAGGTAGGAGACCCTCTGAAGGCCCACAGGGAGGTCGGTTGCTGGGGCAGCAAAGCCCTGTGCAGTTTCTCGGTCATGGCCGCCTGCCCAGAAATCCGGCACATGCTACATTAGCATTGAGCCACCTCCTGAACCTGCCCTTGTGAGACCACAGCCTGTCAGCAGCACTGGCCAAGCCTGGGCACAAAACCAAAATGTGCACATGGCATCTGCATCTGCTGGACTGTGTTGGCAAGGTCTCCCGGCCAATCAGTGGGGTCTGGCTAGGGACCCAGCAAATGCTGGAGAGTGTCTGTGCCCCAGCAGGGCTTGCTGGCTTTACCCAGGCCTTCCTCCTTTGCTAGAGCATCTTAGCCAGGACCCGGTCTTTCAACGCTTTATTTGAAAAAAAGGACCTGACATTTGTCCTCAGGTGGCTTGAGACCCCTGTCTCACTTCCTACCACTGAAGGGGTGTTGTGTACAACTTTAAAGCCTAGAAGTGTCAGGTCTGTATATGCTGGAAGCCAACTATAAACAACAGTGAGGAAATGTTTCTTAGAAGCTGTATGTAACTTGGGTGTCGGCCCTCCGCCAGACTACGCTGCTCCATCTGGGTTTCCAGCTCAGGGAAAACCACCTGTCCTTACTGCATAACTAAGAGCCTGTCCAGGCTCTGGGTCTCACCTGCTCCTCATCAGGAGCCACCAGTGATTCCCTACAGGCATACATGGAAACCATCACATCTGGCATCCTTGAGACAGGCTTCCCAGCACCTTGTTTCTACCCCAAACCTCTCCCCGTTTCCTTGGAATAATTGATAAACAATGTCTCTTTCCTTGCAGTCCATTTCAGAAAGAATACAATTGTTTGCAATTGATGTATTTTTAATCAGCTGTCAATCAGAAAATGCCACGTGCACAACTGAAAGCATCTATTCATTCGCTTTCTGTCGGTGAAGACTCAGAGCAGAAGGCAGCTGCATTTCGGAAACTATGCAACCTGTGTGTCGCACGGCATCTTCTCTGGCTGCTCAGCATTACTGTCAAGCAAGCATCTGTGTCAGAGACAACAGCTCCAGGCAGCAATAGAACTGGGCAGGAAGACACTGTAGCATTTGAGGGCTCAGAAGTGCATGACTGAATCTCCATGCTAAAGCACAATTCCCAAACTTTTCGAGCCAAAAGGAACCAGGAGTTGGAAAGGGTGAAGAATACAAAGACCAGAGAGAGAAAGACTTGGAGGAGCCCCCTTAGACTTCCTGGGGGAGTGGCAGTGGGCAGAAGGAAGGGAGCACCTAAGTTTATCCTAATCAGTCTAGGATGACCTGTTGGCGGGATAGGCAGGGGTGGGCATGACAAAGGGGAGTGTTGGGCACCTCCTTTGCCAGACTTCTCCGAGCTCCTCCCATCCCTCAGCTGGCCGGGAAGCATTCATCACACAGCATTGCAGGAGTAGAGGCTACGCAGCTGCCTCCTGAATCTTTTATCTCTCTGAGCTCCTCCACACCACGCTGTGCCTAAGCCCTCTGCCTCCATTCCAGATGCTACACTTCCCAGATAGCTTCCACCTCTGAGCTAGCCCAAGGGAAGAGGGTTGTGGTCCAGCATCGTGGCTGGAGTAGGATGGTGGTAGCCTCAGAAGGGCTGCCGATGTATTCATAATCACTTTCCAAGGAAAAGCAACCTATCCTCAAATGGCTCTGATACTCTGCGGTTTCTTGGAAATTAGATTACAGTGGCTTCTCCAAGCTTTAGCCCATCACATGCTACAGTTGTGATGTTCATTAACTTGTCAATTCCACTGTCACCGACACAGCCAAACCCTTGGACTGTTAACATTGGGTATAGTTTGGACACTATAAAATGGGCCCACTGTAGAGTACAGTTTCAAAGACTTTGATAAATATGTGTAGTCTTGTCATAACTACCACAATCAAGATAGAAAGAAAATGTCACCTAAAAGATTCCGCCATGTTCCTTTGACATCTGGCCCACCCCATCCTGGCAGCCACTCATGTCTTCATCACTGTCCTTTCGTAAACACGGGATCTGGCAGTATGTGCTTCTTTCACTTCGGGATGCTTTTAAGATCCAAATCAAGCTTTTAAAGAAGATGGAAAGAGAGGGAATGTGAAGGAACTGGGCACTGAGTCTTCGGGCTGCCAAAGGGACCAGGAGGGGGAAACCGAGAAGACACCGCTGTTTTCTGCAGCCTTTGCAACAGACTGAGAGCTGTCGCTACATTGTAAAACAGGTTGGTAATTTAGCTACAAAAAGACACCGACTGAGCAAAGCAGCATTGAGTAATTCAAACAGCACGGACTTCATTCTGCTGATGACCTTGGATGATCTCAGTTTTTCTGGGTTTATGTTCCTCCTCTCTGTTAGTTGAGGGCCACACTCGACGCCACACAGAGTCTGGGTACCCTGGCTTCCTCTCCTCACTCAGCTCTACACACAGTCTTGGTTTCACACACAGTCTGGGTACCATGGTTGTACTCATTGACTTTTAGTGGCTGTCAGGAAAGACACACTCCTTTATCGTTCTGTGTTCCCTAGAGATTCATAGCTAGATGTACGAGTGGGGCTGGTGACAGTCACTTCTTTTTCCACCTGGGATAGTCTCACCTGAGGATATAACCAACCCTAACTCAGGAGTCTAGACAAAGATAGCAGCATGGTGCCCTCTGAGCATGTTGATCCAACACTGCGGCCATCTGTCCCTGGACCATTACGTGACCAATAAAGTCCCTTAATTTGCTCCATAAAAAACAATACATGAGCAACAAAGTCAGAGGTAAGGTATAAGGTGCTGGAGGATCATGAAATAACAATTGTATTGGAGCCACGTAAGTGACAGATGGGCAGGACTGTCAACATTCACCTCTTTAAGTCTCTAGAAACATGATTTGCAGCCCCGTAGCTTTAGGGCTGTCATGCCGTTGCTTCTCCCATGTCAGGGATGAGACCCATAGCCTTGCAAATGACAAGCTGGCAAGAGATGCTATATACTTGCTACATAGAACTCTTAAGCTAAGGGCAAGAGCACATGACATATAGGCTCTGTGTACTAACCAAATATCTAAGATTCATTAGCAACAGTTTAAGCTTTCTTAAAACCTCACCCCAACTTCCCAACATTCGTATAATTTCAACAAGAAGTATAAAAGCAGAACCATAGTTATAAAAAGATTAAAAAATTGTCTCCCTTATCCAGGCAATCAAAAATAAGGGGGGGGGGGGGAAAGCCCTTGAAGGCTTGCCTCTAAGGAGAATGAGGAGGGAAGGGGGGCATTTAGGGAAGGCCAAGGCACATGCAAAGGAACCTCAAAGCTTACATGGGAAACAGCAAATAAGCAATTTTGACCAAGGTCTGCTTTATCTGTGAGTCTAGAGACACTGAATTAGAAAGGCTAAGCCAACTCCATATGGGACAATCTTGGAGATTTGAGCAAGAAGATCCCACCATTAAATCTGTATTAATTAATCACACAATTAATACTAGAAACCTTGTGAAGAGTTGTCGAATGAAGCGGGAGGTAGGGTAGCTGGGTGGTCCTACGGCCAGGTAAGAGGAACTTCTTAAAACACTAAGAAAAGGGCTCTGGGAAAAACAGGTGACACTGAGGCTTCTGGGAACCAACAAAGGGACATCAAGTGACAGAGCAGAGGGCCAAGGGACAGAGCAGAGGGCCGAGGGATGCTGCAGAGTCCAGGTAGTAGAGGCTGGGCAAACAGAAGTGCAGCTGGATACAGGAAGAGAAACTCGATGAGCAATGGGCTAAAAGCTCGTTCTTTGCTTTGTTGAATCTGAGGCGTTGGATGATGGCCACAAAGCATTTGGAAACATGCACAGATTCCCAGATGACGAGACTGTTGGTGCCCAGAACAAAGGTAGGCTGATCTGAGAGTCAGAAAGGTAGTCAGAAAAGAAGCAAGGAGCATTCTCGGGCAGGCTAGGGGAGGCCCCAGTGTTGGCAGATCCCAGGAAACATCTCCATGTCGAGGAAAGGGGACAGATGTCCAGGAAAGTCACAGCAGAGCCCAGAATCCTCTGCAAGGCAACGAGCAGGAGAATCCCAGACTCCTGGATAAATCTACCCCACTCTAGGTCTCCTGTCATGTGGATGAGATCGCTGCTTACCACTCTGTCTCCCCCCACCCCCAGACTGCCCACGTGGGACTTGGACAGGTGATGTATGTGTGAGCGCTGATGAGAAAGAAGCACAGAGCGTTCTGGGCCTGGCAGCAGACACAGGCCAGGTGGGGAGGGCAGGCTGATTCCAGGAGGAGTGTTCCGAGCTCCTGATTTATCCAAGAGATGAAGGAAAAGCTCCAGCAAGCAGGCAGCCTGTACGCCAGCCAAGACGTGGGCCACGGGCAATTCATTCTCGCTCACTGGCTGGCTCACCCACCTCCCCGGCAGGATTTCATGTGGAAGACAGCTGTTAGGAGGAACGTTTGGTCTTAAGTTGGCAGCGCTGGCAGAACCATGCTTCCTCAGGGAACCGTCCAGGCCCCCACAGAGTACTGGTAGAGACTCTCACGACCAAGTCTCTAAGAGCACACAGAGGCTTTAAATGAAGGACAACCGTCCTTCCCCAGAAGGTGGCAGTTGGCTTTCCAAATACCCACGCTGAGCTCCTGTCCCACCCCAGTTGCTTCTATTCTCCAAGATCTAGCTGTGGGTCTTCCGTCACCCACTGTTCCTCTCTAGCTCCACAGGATCTCGGCCACACCAGAGGCTGCAGGTTCTGGTCTCTCCTCTGTCTAATGCTCCTCCTGGTCCATCTCTCCCTCCGCTTGGTGGAGGACAAAGTCCAGGACAGTGAGAAGAAAGGGGTTTGGCCTTCTGCGTTCTCCAGGAGCTTGGCAGTGTGGTAGGAACGAGGATACCGCATCCCCATTAAGCAACCACAGGACCAGACAGAAAATGGGAGGAGCTTAAGCAACCACACCACCTGATAGAAAATGGGAGGAGCTTAGTATCAGTTGCAGTGCAGGCCAACAAAGTGAGAGTAATGGGCAGGCCCCAGAGCATGAGGATTCAGGACAACCTCCAGGAGGAGACAGATCCTCTGTGTTTGCCTTGTCGCACACTGGTTTCTTCTAGTTCCCCCTAACACAGGGGGAAAGCACTTTTGGTAGTGTGATCCAGTCACAGAATAATGGGCCCTGACATACACAGGCCTGCTTCACTTTTGTCACATGGCCTTAGGAAAGTGAACTGGTCTCTACCAGCCTCAGTTTCCCATCCATAAAATGGGAATGGAAACATGTGTTTAAATTTTCCCTCTCCCCTTCCATCTCCCTGTCTCTGCTTACTGTGAGCTGGGCGCCAGCCATCAGTGCATCGACCCCAGAGTCTCCTCAGAGGGTGAAGGTGGGTCGCACAGGGACGAAATGGTTCATCCACCACGGTGGTCAGAGCTAACACACGGGGAGCCAAGAATCACCCTTGTGTCACCAAGAATCAACCCCTGTCATCTCATGCACGTTCAGCCCCTCCCAATGCTCTTAACCAAACTAAACAGCTCTGAAGTACTTGTTCCCATGGAAGTGGCACTCCCTGAAGATTCACAGAGCCAGAGGAGGGTCCCACAGCAAGAAGAATATTCAACTCTAAGATACAGAGCTCTCTACAGGGAGGGAGAGAAATACCAACCATGCCACAGAGACAGAATGCCCAGGTTCCAGGGACTGTCCATGTCGTGGGTGTAGAGAGCTGTACAAGGGGTTTCTTGGGTACTGTTCCAGGATTGACCCCTGTGGGAGGAGGGGGGGCAGCCAGAGGGAGACAGCAGTGATTGGTCTCAGCCAAGCCAAAGGGAAGCCCTGTGGCAAAGCTGGCCTTGCAGAATTGCCTCCGATGGTGTGAATGGGGTCAGCCTTTGCTCCCACCCCGCCCCACACCCCCACACCCCACCCCCGCAGTCATCTTCCTGTGTTAGCTGCTCTCAGATGTGACGAGGAAGGAGGAGCCAGTGGTGTGCTATCAGCAGGACCTACTTCTTCCAGCCACTGGAGGATGAGTGCTTCAGACTCACAGGAGGAGGTGAGCTGTTTATTGAGACTCTTAATACACAGGCTTCAGGGTGATCTTGACACGCGCTGCTGTGGGTATAAAGGCTTGCTGTGCCACCCATGCAGGCAGGGCACCCAGCCCTGAGCACCTGTCTCCCCTTAGGCTTATCTGGAGCGCAATCTGTACCACAAAGCCATCTCTTCTCTTTTGTCACTCCCTGCCTGCCATCACTCAAGCCACTTGACGTGGAGGAACACCCTGCCTTTCTAGACTGCAAATTCTACGAAAATGAAGCTTCAACTAGACATGTGAAATTTCAGAGCCAAATGCTTTCCATTTGCTGCACACTTCCTATACATCTGAACAGCCTGAAGGATACACTCTCTCACCGATCTGAAGCTACTCGGCCTCAGCCGTCTGTCTGTCCCACACTGAGCCGCCTAAGCAGGATTCACTGAAACAGTTCAGGAAGTATACCCAAGAAACAGAGGCCCCGCGAAACCTCTGCATCCCAGATGCCACGTGGGGGACTCCGGGGAAATCACTGTTCCCAGAAGGAAGAGTCAGCAGGTCCTGGTGGCCTTGTGACTCAGAGCAGCAGAAAGAGACCCAAGATGTCCAGGCAGAGGCCATTCCTCCCAGTCACTTTGGTGGAGAGAATGTCTTCTCTGAGACATGTTGTTGTTGGATTGAAGACAGGTTGGCTGCTTAGCCAGCTCCGTCACCTCCATCTATTCATTGTTCATGTACATTAATATTTTAATGTACACCATTCAAACAGACTCGAGACCTTTTCTAAAGAGATCAATAAATGACACAATCCTAAGTAACGTGAAATGGCTTCAAGACGGGAACTCCAAAGCATGAAGTGGTGTGGAAGTTACTACCAATACACCAAGGGCCCCAACATCCAAATACCTTCCATCTGATTGGCTAGATAGATTTACAAAGGCATTTGGGGCCCACTGACAGGAAACTCATGTCTTTGGAATACACCTGTCCAGCATTCCCATTTGAGGCCCGATGCCTGCACCAGGATACACTGGAACCCCTATATCGTCTCCTCCCCACCAATAACAGTCTGTCTCAAGTAAAGCTAACCAACATCAGGCTCATTTCCAGTGCTCTTCAAATAAGTGGTAAGATCTGTGGCTCTTCCCTGAGACATCTGTCATTAACACCTCACCATAACAAGATCTGAATTCCAGGAATCGCTTCTTAAGGGTGGAATTCCAAAGACTGTGACAGACTGCTGGAAACAGCATCCCCGTTGAGCAGAGGGTCAGAATCAATGCCTCATTTGCATAATAGAGCGAACCCTGCACCTCACTTACATAAGGTCATAAGCAACACCTCATTTGCATAATAGGCCACACCCTCTACTAGTAGTTAAAAGAAAAATTTTATAGGAGTTCAAAGACCCCTGATTGTTAGGTCTCCTGCATAGTAATGCTATATTCAGGACCACTTAAGTCTCTATCCCTCTGTCATCCTTAAAATGTGTGAGAACCAAAGAACCGTAACTTTCTGTTTCCAGGAGAGCTAGAGTAAACAGAATCTTTCCAGACAAATGTTTGCTATTCATCTTACTCTACCTCCTCATGCCTTTGGCCATCACTCCCAGGACCCACTTCTGTGCACCAAGCCTGCACAGATCATGACCCAAAAGCATGATGGGAAAGCCACAGGGAGCAGGCTGCTTTCTTGTTGAATTGAACCCTCTGGGTCCAAGGAGTGAACTGCAAGAGACGATCTCTTTACCGCATGACTGCCGTCCTTACACAATGGGAAAGCGACACGCCAAACAGCAAAACTGTCACGCATCCTTCACTAAGCCACACCTTGGTCTCTGCTAACAGCATCCTCCTCTCCAAAATTAAAGGCAAGTGTTCAGTACTCATAGAAATCAATTAGCCTCAAATCTCACTTCCTTCCCACAGTGCCCACAGCAGTTCTCTATAGTTCCCGGCTATAAAGCACCCAGGATGCCAAGGCAGGCAAACGTAAGGGTTAATTTAGCAACTTGGACTCCATTTGGCTTGGGCTATACATATAACCCTCTCCAAACAGTGCACCTAGCAACCTGTTGGCAATACAGGAAATCACCTGCATTGTATTAGACTATACATAAACACCACTCCAAATACTGGAATACATATCTTTTTCCCTTATTAATAATAACAATGTCAGGTAAACTCTCTTCAGTCATACTTTCCTTATGTCCAGGTACAACATCAGGATAGGAAATCCAGCACGACCTGAGAGCATAAGGGAAAGCTGTGTCTCTAGTACAGAGGGAGAATCCCACAATCATCGTCTTACATCTATACATAACTGGGAATGCATATGATCCAAATCAGATGCACTATGCAAGTAGAGAATTGCTCATATAGCCCGATATATCTGTACTGACTCAAGTAGAGACTCACCCGACCACTCTATTTTCTTTATAATCCATAAAAAGAGACCCCCGGCAGAAATCTGGGGCCTTAGTGTGTTCATTCATGAGGGCTGCTGTTATTCCTGACAGTGTCTTCCTTTCTGCTACTTACTACTGCCTTGCTTAAAATACAGTGGCTTCACACTTTGTAATCTGTGTGGGTTTTTTCTCCCATTCTTTATTTTATGCATGTGAGTACACTGCTGCTATCTTCAGACACACCAGAAGAGGGCATCGGATTCCATTACAGATGGTTGTGAGATGGTTGTATGGTTGCTGGTAATTGAACTCAGGACCTCTGGAAGAGCAGCCAGTGTTCTTAACCACTGAGCCATCTCTCCAGTTTTTCTCTCATTCTTGAATAAGATGTCAAGAATCTGGAAACACCTGACCGGACTTTGGTCAGTGGAGACATCTCTTATCCTTCCACACCCCTATTTATTTTATCTCAATCTTTTCCTGTTTACCACCACCACCTGCTCCTTTAAAACCCATGAAATTTGGTTTGCAGACTTTATGTTTCATGAATGCAAAAAGTTTATCTCCAATTTACAGGCTTGGAGAGATGGCTCCATGGGCAAAACACTTGCTGTACAAGCCTAAGAGCCTGGGTTCAGATCCCCAGCACCCGTGTGAGACGCATCCTGGCAGCATGTGTCTGTAAGCCCGGCACTGAGAAGGGAGAAAGGGATGTGTCTGGGGGCTTACTCACTGGCCAGACTAGCTACAACAGTGAGATCGTGTCTCAGACAGATAAGACTCATGAACTGATGGATATATACATGCAAACATACATGCATACATACATACATACATACATACATACATACATACATACAAGACAGACAGGATAAGTGACAAATGAAGACAAACCGGTATCACCTCTGGCCTCTACACATGACTAAATGGGTGCTTGAGCACACAAGTCTATGGACACACAAGGACACACACACAGAGACACAATTACAAGTGACAGTTCTCTTTCCCCCATGATTTGTTGAACAGACACACAATGTATTTTTGTTGTTGTTGCTGTTGTTGTTACTACTTTTATATGAAAACTTTCTTGGCAGGAACTTATCAAGAGAAAACCGAAGTGGTCGCCTTGACAGCTAAAATCACACATGTTCTCAAGCCTCAGGCAGCTCCTCCTCTGGCCTGGGACCCTCAGTATCTCTGTCCTAACTCTAGGTTAACCAGGGGACTCAACCATCTTTGTCAGGATTGCTGAACAATAAGATTGTGACTCTCAATACTATCTTTAAAAATATTAAAAATTCGTCTGTGACCAACAGATTCGCTCCATATTTATCTATGCTTTTCCTTAGACCCCAGATGAGTCTAGGATTTGGACCTTGTATGGATTTCACACCCTTGCCAAACCGAGTCCTTGGGTGAGGTGCAGAGAACACTCCCCTTGTAGCCGCAGCAATGCCGCCCCGCCCCACCCAGGTCTGTACAGAGTCGGCATGCAGTCCTGTCAAGGAGATGATGGGGGTGCTTTAGGATATTTCCTGTGGAGACTTGAAAACTTAGCTCCTATGAAGGGTAAAGCCTGCAGCAAAGCTAGGGACCAAAAGCACACACGTCCCCTGGTACGCAGGTGACCTCAGTGCTATGTAAAACTGTCCGTGAACACAACATCACGAGATCTGGGTAGGATCCTTCAAGATGCTCCAACAGAAAGTGAAGGATGAAAACAGAAAGAAAACATCTGCAAGGGAGACACACATGTCAGAAAGGCCAGCTCGGAGGACCTTTGGCACGGCAGCCCACCTGCAGCAGCTGTCCTGTTGGGTAGGAGTCCACTCTTCAGTAGCTGAGCTCTCTAAGCGGTCCTGAGTCGAGGCTGAGGTATGTGCTCTCTTCTATCTCGTTTCTCTTCACTCTGAAGCTCAGTCTCCCAGAAGCCAATTCACAGAGGAGCCAAATGCACTGTCTGGCTCTGAATTAACCAGCCATTGGCTGAGTGATGTGGCCTAAACTCCGTTGGTCCTCAGATAAGGATCCTGAACCACAGGGCAAGGCTGCCCCACACTTTCTGTGAACCTCACCGTCACCTTGGCAGCCACAGTTAGAATCCTACGCTTGCAAGGATCTGATGAAGAAGGGACGGAGAAAAGAGATCCAGGCAGAAGCTGAGGAAGGAACGGGAGGGACATGGCTGCTTAGGAGTCCTGTCCTGCGGCCGCTGCGCCTGAGTCCAAACCCTCACAGTTTCCTGTGGGTATCTAAACACCCCTCAGCCTCATCAACCAAAAAGAAGAGCTGGTGGTCTCCTCACACGCTCGTTAAGAAAACTAAATATTGTGACACAGGAGATACATTCAACACAAAGCCTCGAGAGGAGGTAGCTGAGAAAGCCGATTCAGGCCCTACAACCTCATTCTCAGTTCCCTGTGTGTAAATGTGACATTCAAAACGAGGGTTTCCACCCGTCTGGAACCTTCTGGAAGCCTGTGAGTGAGAAGCAGAGAGAAGAGTGTGGCGTGGACATTACAAGTGCAGTATAAAATATTATCCTGCAGAACATTCACCATGGGAAAGGGAAGCACCGGGCACTGGGGCTCGGGTGAAGTGTGTGAGGTTTTGGTGTGGGAGTGTTGGGGCTGCTGCTGGGGAAGGGGGTGGTTAGCCACAGATGCCACTGCCCACAATGCTTTGCTTTGCTGCTCCAGCCTCTGGGGAAGTTGCTGGCCATCTAGGTATTGACTATACAATTGGGTCTCATTTAAAACAAACAAACAAACAAACAAACAACAAACAAAAACTTCCAACACATCTTAACTTTGATCTTTGTTCTTAAAGTTAAAACTGATAGTACCTTTAATCTGTTTAGAATAGCTTTTCATAGATTTTTTTCCCGAAACAGTATTAAATCAGTTTCTCTCCAAATGCCTCTACACAGAGAGCAAGGCATGATACCTAGACGATACACACCTTTGTCCAGCCAAGTCTAAAGCAGTGGGGTCTGCAGCTTCCTTCCTTCCTTCCTTCCTTACTTCCTTCCTTCCTTCCTTCCTTCCTTCCTTCCTTCCTTCCTTCCTTCCTTCCTGCCTGCCTGCCTGCCTGCCTGCCTGCTTACCCAGGCTTCCAGTTCCCTATGGAAATGTATGCCCCAAAGTGCAGCCAGGAAGCAGAAACCAAAGCAAATCCAAGAAGCCAGTGTCAACAGGGCTTGGACAGCCAGCGCATCTGGATGCGATGACAGACATTATGGGAAGCTGGGTCAGATTCTCTAACTATGCTTCCTAGAAGGCCCTCTGTCCCCGCTGTCCCCTTGTCCGGCTGTATGTTCCTCTTTCCTTTCCAGGCAGAGTTCAAGCCTCTATCCACCAAGCAGCTTCCACTGCTGCTCCAGCCTCAGACTGAGGCGAGGAACCCCCTGCCGTGTGCCCTGGCTGGGGCAAGCAGAACATTCTGCCATAGCTCATCCCCTACCCTCAGTTCCCAGCTCATTCCCTTGAGACTTCCAAGGTGTCTGAGCGCATCTCTCAAATCACCTTGCACTCAGCCCAGGATGAGTGAGTAGCTGTAGCCTAAACAGATACACAGCCACTCTTGTACTCGCGGTTGGTTGTCTTCTCAGAAGATGCCATGTGCCTAACCCAGGTCAAATCTGTAACGAAGTAGATCCTGACTCGGTCTTAATGCATGTTCTTAGTCCATTGCCCAAAAGAAAATGGGGGTACAGAGAGGTTAAGTGATTTGTATAAAGTCACCCAGTTAGCAAGCAGCAGAGTCGGATCTAGAATTAGATCTAACTCCCTTTGTATCTCCCATGACTAGCCCAGAGAGCGCTCGCTCTATAAAACCTAGACAAATAAGGCACCCGGGTTATATCTGATGTCCTAGATCAGCAACAGTTGTATTAGAGCAATGCATCGCAAATTTAAACTGTAGAGCTGGGATTCCAGCACTGCTCAGCATCTGAAGCCGCACGGTGGCAGGCGGCAGAAGATTCCAGAATGCTTAAGCGTCTGGAAAATAAGAACCCTAAGCCGGGGCCCCTAAAGGAATGGGCCGTGTCATCACAACATGAAAAAAATTCAAAGTACATGTGCTGGAATGTTAAAGTGAAACCCAGTGAGCTGCCCTGAGAAGCGGAAGTCACAGAGGTGGGCAGAGCGAGCAGTGACTGATGCCCCCTGACAGGGCAAACTGGTTAGGAAAGTGCACAGAACTGCCGTGGGTAGCTCCAAGCACTTGCCCAAGGACCCTAAAGCCCCAAAACACATCTGGGCTGAAAATTAACACTTCAACCTCAGGCCCTACAAGGTTCCTGTGGCTCGTGACAGGCACCTCTAATTACTGCCCTGGAAATGCGCGAGGAGGACTCGACTCTAGCCCATTCTTCCCCATTGCATTTTTTAACAGGGAGGATTCATGGCATCTTCTCCTGAGGATCTCCAGAGCCAGAGAAACCACACATGGAAGCCATGTGGACTGAGAGCTCCGAGAGGGGAGACACTGCCTTGCAAATGTCTCCCACCATCAGGAAAGAGAGTAACCGCTTTCCACCGAGCACTGCAATGCATACGGGGTCTTGAAGGAGACAATCCTGATGTCCCTTTGTTACATCCATAAGCCAGGATCAGAACTCCCATTCTGAAGTGGTCAAATCTGTCACCAGGGTCAGGATGGTCAAACTCCAAGACTACTACCAGACAGACCATCTGCTTTCCTCTTGTCCCTCCTATCCAAAGGGAGATCCATCAGGCCCCAGTTTCCCACCCATGTTCAGCATCCTCTTTCTGCCTTGGTGAAAAGTAAAGCCTCCTGTGTGAGTGGATGGATCCCTGAAACCTTTTCAAAGATCTATGAGGTGAAAATCATTATCCTAATAGTTGCAATAGACTTTTTTTTTCTGTCTTCTTCACTCTCTGGAGACTCCATGGGCTCCAAGATGGGTGATGGATCAGAATAGTCTAAATGCAGAAGGCAACTTATACATCTATCTGACTCCCATTAAGCCAAATTCTAGAGGAGTTTTCAAAAATACCAAACAATGCACTGCTTCTATAAACTTTTCTTGAAAAACATATATATGTTTCCTGAAAAAAAAAAAAACAGTTTATGTTAACATCAATCAATGGGGTTAAGTTTAATTAATTTAAAAATGTATCCATTTTCATTTTGTGTGTAAATATTGGCAGGTATCACCAACAAAAATAGACTCTCTGAAGCCTTCAACTCTGGAGTCTTCAATAATTTTGAAATGTTGACATTTAAATAATTTAAATTTTGGTCACAAGACCTGAAAGTTTTAGAACCATCAATTCTTAAAAATGAAAGACACTCACACACTGTCTGTTTCTTGAGAAGCTAAATGTAAACCACCCACTGCTTTGTGTCTACCATCTAGGGTCTGGTCCAAGTTCACCGAGATTTCTTGATGGCCTAGCTCTAACCTTGGAACATTCTACCTTCTGAATTTGCTGACAGTCATTTTTCTACCCCAGTTACCATGTCGTTGCACAGTGCCTGCAATGTCTGTGACATTCTCCACATTATTAGCCTGGGTTACATAACCTCTGAGGTTATTTAACTTTTCCCTGAGGGTGTGTCTCGCTTCCCCAGGACGGTTCAGGACTTTGAAAATGGGTCTGACTCTAAACAGTGGGCTGACCTTGGGCAAGTCACAAGCCTCAGTGTCCTCCAGTCTACAAAGGCAGGTCAGGCCAGGGCAGGGCAGGGCAGGGCAGGCCAACTTCCTGAGAAACCTGTTCTTCTAAGACCACTCAGCTCATGATTTTTTTCTGAAAACTAACTGTGGTGACAATCTTGAGCAGTAAATTTGGGGCTCCTGTCGTAAAGATGACCAATTTTCCTCCCAATGGCACAGCCACCCCCACCAGGAATGACCATGATTCATCCCAGCAATGATGAGGGGCATGAATGAATGATCAGTAAATTGTCTCAACAAATAGAACACTGCTTCCCTACGGGGACAGTTAGAGATACTTGGGCCACTTGACCCCTGGCTTTGAATGAACAGCAACCATTCGTATTTATGAACTAAAGATCTCAATGTTAGGGCACTTGCCTGGCATTCACAAAACCTGAGTTCAACCCTAGCTCTTCCATAAAGGGGAGGGGGGTGCTTAAAAGAAAACAAGTAAAAAAGACTTTCTTGAGATTCAGTGTGTAAGGACACAACTAAGAGACCACGCGACCACATACCTCAGATGTTTTATCATCTTTATGATCTGATTATCTGGGTCCTCTTTCTTTTCTTATCCATAGAAAAGGGGGGGAAGCTTTCCAATGCTGCTCCCCAAACCATTAGAAAGAGAAGTGCCGGGTTCCTAAGCTGCCATGTGGTTCTTATATGTCAACAGGCTGAGACAACAATGGCCCACTGCATTTGACACAGCTCCCAAAGGGATCAGAAATGGTCACTTCCAGACTTCAGAACGTATTCTTTTTCCTAGATCACCTTGATGCATTTCTTTACACTCTCCACCCTGTCTTTGTCTGTCTGTCTTTCTGGCAAGCAACCCCTGAAGCCATCAGTGAAGGTTGGAAGGAGGTAAAGGACGTAGTTTTCTGTGTGGACTCCATGATTCTGGGGAAAAGACTTAAGCCAATAAGCCCTGTGAGAGTTCGCTAGAGGCAATCTGGGCACTTGAACTGTCTTTGGGGTAGAGGGGAGGGGGATCATGGGTTTTGTTTAATCTAGTTTGTAAAAGGATAAAGAAAAATTTTTGCAAGATTGGTCTGTGTACCATGTGCATTTAACATCTGCAGTCTGGAGCACACACATGTGGCTCATAAGAACCATATTCTGAGCTATTCTTTAGAGCCCTGACCCTACCTTTCAAGTGTGGCTTATCTCCTCCCCATCTGTGACAGGGCAGAAGAGGCCACTGCTCACCACTGCCTCCATGAAAATGAATAAGCCCAAACCAGCCCTTTTCATGGTCCTTGAGACACCTTGGGGCTATCTGCTAAAACGATATACCCAATCAGACCTCTCCACTGATATCCCTATTAAACTTTAGAATAAGACCCATAGTTTGCCTTCTGGGAATAAAACTGTAAAGTGAGCATAATGAATTAGTGGCCAGATAATTGAAATCAGCCACTTACACTAGATTTCAATCAGATTAAACACTTTAGTATAATAACGTTGAAGCTTGAGGCTGGGATGGGGTTGGGGAGGTGAGGGCAGGACAATCAAGGCAAGAAAGAAGAAATTCCCAGACAACCAATGGCACTGTTCTAAGTCTACCTACAGGCCAGGGCATTGTATGATGAGGATTCCCCAGGCTTTCTCTGCCTGTTGCTTGTTAAATGGTATCAAGAGGCGTTCCACAAGTTTTAGTAACGCACACTTATGTAGAAGCCTTGTAAGCCACATTAGCATATTAAAGGTCTTACTTAGTAAGTTTCAAAATAAAGAAATCGGTTTGCCTTTAAACTTAATGTTTGCAAACTCATTGGAGCAACCACAAATGGTCCCTGGGACTTAACGTTTCTCAGAACTCCATGAAAGCACTGAACTTATCTTCATTAAGTCTGATTCTGGCATTAGAATTAGGCTTTCTGTATAGCCTGCTTCCGAGGATTAGTGAACGGATTCTACAGTTCAGATGGTCTAACTTGAACTGATATGCTGACTTCATAAAACGACAGGCAAGCACTTGATGGCCATTACCATGCCCCTCTCAAATGACTGGAGCCTCTCCAATATGCTAACCAACTGGACAGAGAAGTTTCATCAGGGCTAGAATGGATTACTCAGTAATCTATAGATGCTACTGTTACAGCTAGAGGAGAGATCTCCTGGCATCTCCTAGGTAGAGAACCATGGATGCTACTTAACATGTTTCTGAGCACAGAGCAGCCCTACAACAGTCAACTGGCCCAAATATCAGCTTTGCCGAGTCTGTCTGTAAACCCGGCAAACACATCATGTCAGTCTACAAGCTTGACAGTCTTTGAAGACAGACAAAGACAATGAATGTTGCCTTCAGGGGATGCTGAAAAAGCAGTCTTTGGTTTCCTGGGCTAGGGTGGAGGAGATACACCTCTATCTCTGCCTTTCTTGAAATCAAAGGAAGGTCCCTGGGTCTGGGGCATAAATGCATCCTCAGAGAATGAACAGGGCCTGGTATTCTGGACTGGGTTCCCTCTGTCCAGCCTCTCCCCTCAGTTAGCTAGCTACTGATTGATGTCATTCCTGGTGCGTGGCTCTCGTTTGTTTAACTGAGAGATGATGAGCTTGAGGAAGTGGTCAGGCCAGTGGGAAGTGGCAACCTCGGCTGCCTCCTTGACATGGGAGTCCCCAAGCATAAGCTGGGGTGTGGTCACCTCCCAAGCCACCTTCCCTAACTTCGGCATCACCGTCCCCATCTAAGATACAAGCCTCCCTCAGGATTTCCTTTTAAAGACGAGGAACCCCAACATAAGGGATCCACGACGTTCCATGGGCTTCACGGACGTGCACTGAGACTGGAAATATATTTTAGGGTGAACTGAACAGCAGCTCTTCTGATGCAAACAAAGCTCCCCGAAATGCCAGTGCACCTGTGCTCAGGCACATTTGCCCAGTTGTGGGCAAGCAAAGGATGAGACGGAGATCAACAACTGCCCTGTGACTGAGAGAGAGAGGATAAAACATTGTTGTCTGAGAGTCACTCCCTCACTCCGAGGGCCAGAAATCCCTGCCACTCAGTGTAAGACAGACCACTTACAGACCTGCACTCTGTGGGAAGAACCCGGGAGGGACCCTATTACCCTCCTCCTTCCCGGCAGTCACGTGACGCTGGGGTGTGCCAGCCTGTCCCGAGACAAACACAGCCTCTCTCTGGTCAGGTCCATTCCAGCAGGGCTGTCCCGATGGCACCCGCACTGACCTTTGAAAGGGAGAGACAGTTCTTGCCAAGGATTCTAGTATTGCTGGCTGCCTTTCAACAGAAGGTAAGAGGAAAAAGCATGGCAAGTTGAGCAAGAATTGAAGGATTTCAGAGTCACTTCAGACGTTCAGAACTGCCACAGTGGCTTAAGACAGAGGCTCAGCTCAGGCCCAGCACTAGGAACAGAAATTAAAAATCCAGACCTCAGGGTACAGCTGGGAGGGAATCCCCAGGGTGCTGGAGATGAGAATCACTGTAGGAGTGCGATAGACAGTAACGTAACATCAGGCCTTACCGACACTGGTCCCAGCATCCTCCCATACACAGGCCTTCCTTTCCCAACTCACCTCCTCTTCGTCCCCTAACCACTCAGGTTTTCTGACAAGATTCAACTCCTGAGACTATACTAGACTGTTGCTATGGAAACTGTACTTGTTAAAAAACCCTAGAAGAGAAGCCAAGTTTGGGGTTGGGGTGGGGCATGCGGGAGCTTTTTCAGAAGACAATGAAGAACAATGATACAGGAAATGGAAACTGGAGAGATTTCATCTAAGAGGAGGAGCCAAGATTCACAGGAGAGAAAACAGCATGTGACTGAAGACTGAGTCCCCAGAGACTCCAAAAGTCAGTGAGTGATATGACTCAAGTCCGTCGGCACCTACCAGGGGTGTCAAGACATCAGACGGGAGGGGGAAAAGAGGTGTTCTCCCAACTAGAGTCTATTTCTGGCACAGTGACAAGACCAACCAAATGAAGATAACCCAAAGTGACAAGCCAAACGTGAGCAAATGACACCCAAGTCCCCATGAGAGCAAGAGTCCAAGAGCGCTTATGGAGCACCATGAGGCTCTGCGTCCCAGTCCCAGGACTGCAAAAGGTATAATAGAGCAACACTGCAGCAATAAAATAACAACAGTGTGCATTGCTAAGGGAGTTGTCTGCTCAGCTGGCACTTGGAATTGGCACTTGTTGCCAGCTCTGTGAGGCCCAGACTCATTCTGTAGCAGAAAAAAAAAAAAAGTTCCAGATTGCCTAGGGAGAGGAGCAAAGGCCAGAAGGACCTGAGCTACAGGTGTGGGAGTCTAGAAACTGAGAAGCGACGGGCCAGTGGTTATCTGTTGACACAAATGCCCACGCCGCCAGCCACGCATCCACGGCCTTGTTCACACAGGAAAGTCACTGACACTCGGGTCAGGGACCATTGCTTCAGGCGCACCTTGGTGCTATTCACACAAATTAGATTTCAAGAATGTCAGAGAGATTCCACGAGGAGCCTGACAGGCTCATGGCCCATTGTCCCTACACCTGGAACAATTCATTGAGAGCAAGCTGGAGCCTTGTATTCTCACACAGTTCTTACCCTTCCAACATATAGGACAGGGCTTCTGGAGTCAAGAAAGCCTCTTACTGGGCCACAGCCAAGTCGGGGAGGGAGAGATGAGGACATTAGTGTATGTTTCCATAACTGAAGGTATAGAACTTTCCCACCTCAGGACCTTTGCACATGTCACTGTGCTTGAACACCGACCACCCCCAAGTCCTCCTGCCTCCTCAGGTCACTGTGCCTTCCTGAGGGTCCTCCCCAACCAAGCTGCCAGAAGCCATGCCTCCTGTTTGCACTTGGATTTTAGGGCCTCTATTCCCTTCAGTGCTCTTTATACAGGGACCACAGCTGCCTTTTACCCAGCCACTTAGTATAGTGTTTGGGAACACTGGCTTTTAGTGACGAAATATTCAATTATTCAAGCAAATGTTCCATTTGTTCATGAAATAATTATGGCAGTAAATGTATTCCTCTACTTCTTCCTTGGCAATAGAAGAAGAATTCAGGGGTTAACCCCCACCCCTTTTCTCAATCTGGGAAGACAGGGACAGCAAGGGACATTTTACATTTTACAAGAAACAAGTTTACAAACCATGCTGTACAGAATTAAAGTCCTTTTGTGTAAACAAAGATTCCTCTGTTAAACCCACAGACCTGTTTCCTAGACAGGTGCTGTTGAATGGGGGTTGGCAAGCCTATGCCCAGCTTCGTGTCTCCTTTGCCGTCAGGAGACTTCCCTTTGCTGGCCTGCCAAGCTCTTCTTCATGGAAGTTTTCATCTTTTGATCTATAAATATTCATGAGTTCCTTTAAAAAAAAAAAAAGAAATCTCGTTGAGCTTTTAGGAACAAGCCTGCGCTGCGGCATTAGTCTGTTCTCGGGCTGCAGTTTCCTGCAGCAGGATCACCTATGTACACCGGCTGGCACTCCATGAGTCTAAAGCCCATTCAGGAACACAGGAGGAGAACACACCGCCCTGAGCTAACAAGACACAGGAGTCTGTACAGCTGTCTGTCACTCACCACCAGGCATTTCCTACCTATGCCAGGCATGGGAAGTGTATGCTCTCAGCCTCCCTCGGGCTTCTACTCTCCTTATTCATCTAAGGACAAGATGTGCAAAAGCAATGGTTCCCCTCTGTGTGTCTGGAGATCCATTCCAAACATTCTCACATCCGTGTTTGTGTCAGTTTTCTAAGACACTGGTGGAGAGGGTAACTTTAGATCAATGGGAAAGCTGAGTCCTAAAGGATATGGCTTGTGTATGAGAGAGAATGCCTCAGACCGGCCACTGTGCAGGCCACGGATGCATAGCAAAAGTGGAAGGGCTTTGAGATCCCGACAGAATGGCAGACAAGGCGACAATGATGCCATCAGCACGAGTCCCCATCTGTTCAAAGCCTTTGGTCATCAACCATATGTCAAATGTACTTCCAGGCTCAGAGAAGGAGACCACATGGAGTGATACAAAGATAAATGATAAAAGACCCCTGCCCATCAAGCAAGCAAAGACAAGTACCCTGGCAATGCTGAAAACCTCCCCACAAATGAGGACCCTACCACAAGTACAGAGGCAAGCAGACGGAGCAAAAAGAGGACACCCAGTGCTGTATAGGAGCAGAGATGGCTTTGAACTAGACACAGTAGAAGCAGAAAGCATGTCCAAGCAGAGGAACACATCCAGGCCCTGGGGGGAGGGGGTGACAGGTCATGAACAAATGCAAACTGACAAGAATGTCCAGAACACTGGGCCATGGGCCCCATGGACCCTGCTAAGGAGTCTTTCTAGGGAGCCACCCATAAGTCAGGCTCCTGGGGGAGCGTCTTTAATAGCAGGTCTCAAGGGGTTGTGGCTCAGCTGGTAACATGCTTCTGTGCAAGTGTGAAGACTCTCACAGAACCTCAGCACAGCAGTGTGTCTCCCTTAATCCTACACTGGAGAAGCGGAGGCAGGAGGATTCTCATCGTCTGCTTGCCAGCTGGTCTAGCTAATAAGGGGACTTAAAATTCAGTGAGAGACCCTGGCCCAAATAATAAGGTAGAGCATGTGGTAATCTGAATGAGAATGGCCCTCCTAGACTCATATATTTGAAAACTTGATCTCCATTTGGTGGAACTGTTTGGGAAGGATTAGGAGGTTTGTCCTTGTTGAAGGAGGTGTGTGTCACTGTGGTTGGTCTTTGAAGTTTCAAAAGCTCAAGCCACTTGGCTCCCTCTGCTTGTAGATCAAATGTAAGCTCTCAGCTACTGCTCTAGCACCAAGCCTGCCTGCCTGCCTGCCTGCCACCAAGGTCTAAATTCCCAACCATGGTGCTCATGGACTTGACTCTCTGCAGCTGAGGGCACTTACACTGAGTGCTTCTGGTATAATTTACCTTGGTCACGGTGTTTGGTCACAGCATTAAAAAGGTGATCGAGACAGTGAGAGAGACAGACAACCAACCAATACTCACCTCTGGCCTTCACACGCGCACATAAATAAATAAATAAATTAATTAATTAATCAATTGATTAATTAATTAATTAAAGCAAGCGATTCCTAATATTATCCAGGCACTGAGAAATACAGACAGTGCTACCCTACAGGACACAGAGGCTTGTATGAAGATATCATTATCCAGATATGTAACATGGAGTTAAACTAGAGATGTCCCTGTTCTTTCATTTTCATCTACCCAGTGAAATAAGTGGGGTTTTTTTTTTTTTTTTTTTGGTTTTGGTTTTTGATTTTGTTCTTTTGCAGCTGTTATAAAGTTGTTGCTGATGGGATGATGGTAGAAATGAGAATCTGTAGGTATTGATCACGTACATGTTTTCTTAAGTACTTAGGCACCATTGCTCCCAGGGCTTCACAAATACTGATTTATTTAAATCTCACGGTGAGCCTATATTATAAAGACTTTGAGTTTATTCACTTTATGTAGGAGACGGAGACACAGAGATGTTAGGACACCTTCCCCAGGTCACACAGGAGTAAGCAGCACCGCTGGGCTTCACAGTCAGGAAGTCTGGCCCGAGTCCCTGATTTTGGACACACTAAGTCCTCAGCCCCTTGCCTACACTGTGACCAGCACTGTGGAAACTTGCCTAAGGCTGTTTGTGGCTTTCCTTCTCACAGTATTTCCTCGAGGCAGATACTCTTTTCATTTTTTTTTAATCTCTGTTTTATAGATGAGGACTCAGACAGTGCAGATGGGGATCGTGCCCAGAGCTGCACAGCTAATAAGTGGGTGGAAGGCTAATTGGCCTGTGTGGCTGCAGAATGTGCACCCCTGCCCACTGTCCCCACTTTTTTCATTCCTGGAAACCACGAGCGAGACAAGAGCATGGAGGAAGCTTGGTAAAGGGGCTATCGGGCAGGATGATCTTCCGAGTCTCGCTTCCCCACCTGACGTGAAGCAGACGGAAACCAACTGTTCTCCAAAGCTAGCCCCAGGCGTGTGTCCCATGGGCTGTGCTACCCCTGGTCGCTGGCAGGTGAGGTTCTGCAGGCTTCGGAACAGGAGGGGAAGCAGGGCCGCCTCAGTCAGGCCCTGATATTCCGATAGGTTCTGGCAAACACAAGGTATCAGTCATCAGGGCTGTAAATCCTCCCGACAGCAGCTCTGTGGGCTCGGGCAGACTCTGGGCCATGCTGGAGCCACACTGTCCAGAGCCTTCTGCTGCCACTTCTTGCGCCTAGGAGTGTTGGCATGGAGCCTGGCAGCGGGGTCATTAATCTATGGGCAGGCTTCTTACAGAGGAAAACATGGGAAACGGCTTTTCAAAGAACCACCAGGGCTCAGCTGGTACAGACCATCTAGAGCTGAGATTCGAAAGCAAGAAAAGCCCACATATGCTATGTGCTTCGGATGATGAGCTCTGAAGAGACCCAGACGAGAGGCTCTGTATCCTTGTGGCCTAAAGTATGGACAATGAAGCCAAGCCTCCCAGGTTCAAATCCCAGCTTGGCCTCTTGCTTGGAAGACTTGGGACTTGCTCTGCCAGTCTCTTCGGACTGTTTTCTCGTTGGCATATGACAATACAACAGTAGCTACACCATCAAGTTGGTATAGGGAACGGAGGGGTCAATACACAGATAGATTGCCCAGGATCTCAGCAGTGCCCTGAATGTGCTAATTAAATAATATACGTGGGCTCAGTGGGCACAGGTACCATCTCTTCTCACTGAAGGAAGTCAAAATACTATTCCAGTTAATCAATCTAGAAATTGCTTGTGATATGTTTATTATTTTTTGTGGACATTTGTGTTCACGTGTGTGTTCATGTGTAGTACATATGTCAGTAGGCATGAACTTGCATGAGTATGTCAGAGGCTGATATTGGGTATATTTATCAATCACTCTCCATCTTATTTTAATTTTTAGATGTATTCATTGTATTTCATGGGTATGAATGTTTTGCCTGTGTGTATGTGCAGTACCATATGCTTGGTGTCCACAGAGGTTAGAGACAGGTGTCAGGTCCCCAGGAACTGGAGTTAAAAGTCGTGAGCCACACCAAGGATGCTGGGAATGAAACCCAGATCCTCTGTAGGGTCAGAGTTCTCTAAACCGCGGAGTCATCTCTCCAACTCCCATCCTACTTCGTGAGACAGGGTCTCTCACCGATCTAGAGCTTGCCAATTCAGCCAAGTTCACAAATCTTCCTCCCACACGCTCTCAGGGCTGGGATCGCAAGCATATGCCTAGCTTCACATGGGCGTTGAGATTAAATACAGGTCCTCATGCATGTGAGGCAAGAACTTTACCAACAGAAGCACCTTCCTACTTCCAAGACGCTATTTCCTTAAGAGAATTTGGGTTTGAAAGTCGATGACTTGGGGTCTCAGGGGATTGGAAAAGCTCATCAGTCACTTGGTGGGGTGGCTATCCTTGGCAATCAATCACATGGTAGGGCAGCTCTCATGTGGTAGGGCAGCAATCCTTGGCAATCAGTCACATGGTAGGGCAGCTATCACATGGTAGGGCAGCTATCACGTGGTGGGGCAGCTCTCTCGTGGTAGGGCAGCTCTCTCATGGTAGGGCAGCTCTCTCATGGTAGGGCAGCTATGACGTGGTGGGGCAGCTATGACGTGGTGGGGCAGCTATCTCGTGGTAGGGCAGCTCTCTCGTGGTAGGGCAGCTATCCCCAGCACAGCTCTGGCTTGGGAACCTGGGGTAGAGTGAGGTGGCCTAAGAACTACTGAAATTGTCAGGGATGCGTGGTGTGTTGGTCTGCATTAATGCTTTCAAAGTTGACACAAGTGTCAAAGATTACCTAGTCCACACCCAGCAAGGGAAAGGAACTGTGCTGAGAGCCAAGGAGGGACTTTGTCCAAGATCAATAGCTGGTGGGTATGGTTAATGCAGCAAGAGCCAAGATGGCTAGAACTCTGGCATGGTCCAACACATCAGCTTTCTGGATTTCACTTTAGAAGGCCTCTCGAGAGCCCAGTGTATGAGCGTCAGCCTGGTTAGAACAGCTGCTACCCTGACCTGGCAGGGACAACTGAGTGTGCTCTGACCGTCCACAGTCACCCAGTCCTGACCGGACCTGGCGGACTCAGCACAGTTTCCTCTTTCAGAAATGGGGGACCCAAGTCCTCGCCCCCTCCCTCATACTTTCCACACTCAAAAGGGGCTCTAGGCAAGAGCAGAGCCAGGAGATCCAGCTCAAGGAGATCCAGACTCCACCCTACTTGCACTGTCCTGGCTCCAGCCAGCTTCTCTGTTTCTGAGACTGTAATACTGGGTGACAGAAGAGGCTCCTTCCATCATGGGAGAGGAGACCTACATTCATCCCGCACCGAGTTTGTCACCTTTACCCCATGGCCAAGATGGCTGACACAAGCCAACCATAAGGAAATGCTTGCCCAGGAAGAGACTGTGGATGGGCTAAGAGGGTCCTTTCATCCACATCCCACTAGCCAAAAGTTAGCCATGTGGTCATACACTGGGCATAAGTCAGGTCACGGGCCTATAATGCCAGCAGTAAGGAGTCTTGGCAGGAGGTGGATGGTGAGTTTGAGGACAACCTAGGCTTGTGGAGGGAAGGCAGAGGAAGGAGAGTAGAGGGGAAGGAAAGAGGAAAAGAGGGGAGGGGAGGGGAGGAGAGGGGAAGAGAGGGGAGGGGAAGGGAGGGGAGGGGAGACACAGGTTTCAGTAGACATGTGTGCTACCTTTGTTGCCAGAGACAGTGACTTTGCTCCATGCCATTTGATGGTCCTGGACTGGAGCTTCCAGGTAAGTCAGCAACTAGCTCTGTCCAGGAAAATATCAAAGGGAGTGAGTCTTGGCCCTTCATGTCCAGTATCTGGTACGCAGGAAGGGTGGCGGGGATGCTCTGTGGAGTACACTTTGAACTGGCTGCAGCCCTCTGCAGTGTCTATCTCTTACACACCACTTGCCAACAAACGAGGCCCACAGTGTGCTTGCTGACCTGGAGAAAGGACTCAATTGTAACCTGTAGGCCAGTGGGCCTGACCACTGCTGTGAGAGGCTGGAGCTGGGCTGACTGGAGGATCAGGCCTGGGATTCTAGGTCTGCTCCCCGGCTTGGCAGAGCCACCTTCCCATCCCCACGGGCTCTCACGTCAGAGGCAGCGGCTCAGCTCGCCTGTGTGGGAAGCAAGCAGGAGCTGTTTCCATTTTCTTTCATATTCATCACGAACTGTGGCCCACAGACAGGAGAAGCCACAGAAACAATGTCCATCCCCCTCCAATGATCCTGGAAAACAGAGGCTAAGAGGGGGCTGGGAGTAGAGGGAGCACCTCTGACATCTGTGAGCAGAGCTGGGGGAGAGGGAGCACCTCTGACATCTGTGAGCAGAGCTGGAGGGGTGGAGGGAGCACCTCTGACATCTGTAAGCAGGGGTGGAGGGAGCACCTATGACATCTGTGAGCAGAGCTGGAGGGGTAGAGGGAGCACCTCTGACATCTGTGAGCAGAACTGGAGGGGTGGAGGGAGCACCTCTGACATCTGTGAGCAGGGGTGGAGGGAGCACCTATGACATCTGTGAGCAGAGCTGGAGGGGTAGAGGGAGCACCTTTGACATCTGTGAGCAGGGATGGAGGGAGCACCTATGACATCTGTGAGCAGACACAGCCTCCATGAAAAGAGACTAGCGGTGAAGGAAGAGCAAAGGCCAAGACCTTGCTATCCAGTCACTGTGTGACCTTGGGTCAGTGACACACTCTGCCTGCCACCAACTGCCCCCTCCCCCCATATGTCAAATGGAGATAATAACAGCTGTTCTGAAGTTAGAATGATTTAATGGTTTAATGTTTAAATGGTTCTGGAAAGCATAGATCTTTATATGGGGATATAAGGTGTGACCTGAGTGGATAAAGGTGAGCGTTCTCACCCTTCCTGCCTCTCCATTGAATTCAGACGTTTGCTAACAATTACACTCTCAGCTGGGAGTCTGTGCTGATGGAAGGTGCGCACAGAAGAAGCCTTCATATTCCAGAGATTTCTCTACAGCCTGATCTCAACTGCCTTCCAAGCCCTGCTGGGAAGTGCTGGAGCCTTTAAGATCAGGACCTAGTCAAGGTGGCCAGGTCATTAAGGACAGGTGCCTGGCGAGTACTGTGGGACCCTGGTTGCCTCTTCTTTTTCTCTTTGTCTCCCAGCCATTAAAGGAGTAGATTTTCCTTCCTTGTACTCCAGCCTTGATGCCCTGACTCAGAGCAATGTGGCTAACAGGCTGTGGGCTCAAGCCTCCACGATCTCAGGGACTTGCAGTCACACCAACAAGTGGGGACTGGGACACAGGCCTGGCAAGTGCCGGGGTCACATGGTCTGAGCTGGCACTGTGGGACTGTGAACTAATGAGCCGTGACCCACAGGGACTTCCACTGAGCTCATCAAAAGTCAGCGAAACTCTCAGACATGGGTGTGGGACATGACGGACTACAGGGAACGCAGTCACAATGTCACAGTGTTCTGCTGATGAGATCCCTCTCTAGAAAGGGTTTCTAGCTCCCAAGTATAAGCAGGATGGGACTCTATTTCCCATCAGCCTAGGAAAGGTATACTAAGTTAGTGTGTGCCGTCACTTACACACTTGGTTCAGAATCATGAACCAAATCCTTAACTGCTCTCTGCTCCAAGTTCTTCCTCATAGGCATGAGAAACAAGAAAGCAACCTGCAGAAGACTCGGCTCCAACAAGCAACTAGTTCCCTCTGTTGATCAAATCCTGCGGTGGTCTCAAATGTTCTTACACTTAGAGGACAGGGCCCCCGTTTGCCTTCTGCTGGGATTTCAATCATGTGGGTCACTGGGCCATGGAGATAACATCAACTTCCTCCTCAGGACCAAGGAGGGAAAGGAGGCTGCAGGCATGCGCCATGGAGGGGGGGGGGG
>LR749916.1:1141523-1243924 GCA_902729485.2 Mus minutoides
GGCCAGAGCATGGTGGGGGAGGGGTACGGCCAAGGAGAAGCTGGCCTCTTAGAGCCTCGTTTTCTCATTGCTATCATCGTGCTTTTATTTCCTTGGTTGGAAGGGAGGTTTTCCACAGAGAGCCTGAAGTGGTGTTTCTCAGCCCTTCTAATACTACAGTTCCTCATGTTGTGCTAACCCCCAACCATAAAATCATTTCCTTGCTACTTCACAACCGTAAATTTTCTATTGTTATAAATCATAATGTAAATATTTGATATGCAACCCCTATAAAAGGGTTGCTTGACCCCAAAAGCGTCTAGACCCACAGGTTGAGAACCACTAGTCTAAATCAATCCTGTGTAACACTTTTTCTTGCAGGCTATAAAAGCATCTGGGACTCGCTATCTCCCGACCAGGCCACGGCCTTTCCATTCCAGTTTCCATACCTTCCCATCCCGTCTAAACCCCTAGATTTCACTTCAACAGGTTTCTGCAAGTGAAACCCTAATAGGGATGTTTTATAGTCCTCAAACCCTGTCAAGTTCAAGGACCAACTTCCAAAACCAAAGACCCTTTCATCTGCTCCAGTGACCGCTGGAATGGAGTGAACAGGGACAGAGAGCCACGCACAGGCACCTAACCTGGAGCATCTGACGGCTGGCATCAAAGCCCTGCTCAGCACCCAGGCTCAGAACCATCTTCAAAAAGCCCTGGGGTCTCAGCAGCCACCGCAGTGGACATACCTCATTCCCCCTGGTCTCCAAAGCAAGACAGAAGGCTGAATCAGGTCAGCAGCTTTTGATCTGAAAATAGGAACCTTCTCGACACTCTATGGATTATTGGAATTATGCCTTAGAAAGCTACCTACTCCAGCGACCATCATGCCAGGGTATCCAGGGGTATTTGGCTGAGGGAAATAATTACATAGCCAAATGTCATCAAACCACAAAAACTAGAGCAAGCCCACCCATCACACCAGAAGCCAAAGAGCCTTGAGGTTTCTCTGACAATGGAAATGAAACAGCTAAGCCTCAAGATTCCCCATGCCTCTCTCCCACCCACAGGGCTTTTATCTAGGAACTAAAGAGGCTGGGGTGGTCCAGTGGGACTGCACCCAGCGTCTCTGGTGAGTACCTAAAGTCCTACCCAGTCATTCCCGCCTTTTCTGATAAAACTATCATTTTCAGCTAAAAATTTTCCACTCCTGGACTCAGCCCAAAGGTAAATTTATTTTGGAAAGTCCCAGCCAGATTCTTCTGCAGCCAGCGTCTTAAGCAGGTAAAAACAAAGGCTATTACTTCTCTCCACATAAAATTATGTCCTGGGAGTACAGTAATAGATCAGGGCCCCAGTGTCACCTGGATCCAAGCTCCACAGCTCCAAGGCCTCGGATGTATTAAACATGCTGTATTAAAGATCCTACAAAATGATCCTGACTGAGTGACTGAAATTTCACGTTTGTCATTTCCAAACAGGGAGACTAGTAAGTCTCTGGCAATGTTAACATTTAGACATCTCAAAATACTTCATTCCTCTTATCTGATCCGTGCCTCCACAGCTGCCTGTTGGGGAAAGAAGTGACCAAGCAGGCTTCAGCTTGACTGGTGGTAAGTGAGGAGCAAAAGGCAGGCTGAGAATTCTGAGAGTTACATAAGGTAGACCAGACCATGAGTTCACTGGCAAGGTCAAGACAACTGCTTAGATCTTTCTTTATTCCAGCGCCACATATGAGAGTCATCCAATAAGCACAAGCGTTAAGCCAAGTCTTCCAACATGGTATTGTAACCGTTCATTTGTTACCAGACAAAATAGATGGGACTGGGTATTCTACAAAGCTCGCAGTATTGGGGGCTGGGGGAGGGGGCTCGTTTCTTCAGCCTCTAGTGAGAATTCCTGGCAACAGCAGAACATAACAGGCAAGCAGAAGGGGAGCAAGCGGCCATATGTTAAAGGGGCGGAGTACATGGGATGACCCCATTTCCTGAGAACACACTCTCAGAAGAACTAACTCCAAGAGCACAGCACCCTTCAAAGGACAACACACCCGATGACCTGATCACTTCCCAGTACGTGTGCCTCTTGATGGTTCTACCGCCTCTTGGGCAGCCATCTTGGAGACTCCTTAGACACAGGGAAGGAGGGAGGGGACATACCTAATCCACGTGTACTCAACTACCCTGGGCATCACATTTCGGTGAAGCCTACTGCCTGTTACATTGAAAAGTAGAGGGGAAGGAAGAACTGGTATTATAGGGCACCCACATATCAGGCACAGTACCAAGCACGTCTTCCTTATAAAAACTCTACAAGACTAACGTACCACATTTACTTCTCAGATAGGAGACAAGAGACCCAGACAGTAACTGGCAGAGTTAACATTAGGAATAAAGTGAACCTGCTAATACAGGCCACGTCTTTTATTTCCGTAATACTAAGGCTATGGAAGCCCTCCAAACTGCCATGTCACGATCTATACAGAAACGTCGTTCAGGATGTGAGCTCTGAACTGTGCTCTACCCAGAAGGAATGGCAGAAAAGCAAGGGCGGCGGGTCTCACACGTCCTTCTCCAACTAGCCAAGCACCGCCGAGGGAGGGTTGTGGAGCTACTGAAGGTTAGCTAGTGGTGGTCCACGGAAAGTGGGGGTAGGAGGATCAGGAGTTCAAGGCCACCTTTGACTACACAGAAAATTCAAAGCCAGGCTGCATAGTACATGGCTCTGTCTCGAGAAAAAAAGAATAGAAGGAAGGGAGGGAGAGAAAGAAAAGGGAAGAAAAGAAAAAAAAAAACCAGACAATCTACAAACTCCTTGAGATATAATACACTTAAGGAATACAAATATATTCTTTCTATATTAGTCATAAGAACAAGGAAAAGTGCTGAATATGGTGGCATCTGTAATCTGTAATCCAAGCATCTGGGAAGCAGGAGATTAAGAAATTCAGGGCAACCAAGGCAAAAGAAAAGAGAGAAGGGTACTGTGGTGGGTGAGTCGGTGGGGTGCACCCCACAGCTCTCAGGACCTGTGTGCAGTCCTCTGAAACATACAGTAAATCAACCTGGAGACAATGTCTGTCAAGGGCTTGTAACATTGTCAAGGGCTTGTAACATCAGCACTGAGGAGGCAGAGACAGGTAAACAAATCCCTGGTACTTACTGGCCAACCAGCCCAACCTACTTGATGAACTCAAGCCATTAAGGGACTCTGATTCAAACATCAAGGCTGAAGGTTTCTGAAGAAAGTTGATCTCTAGCACACCATACACACACACACACACACACACACACACACACACACACACACACACAATTGGGTTAAGGGAAGCCAAGAAAAAACAATGATAGTCAAGAAATAATAAAATGCCAGTAATCTACATACTATTTTAGGGGTCCCTAACAGGATTTCCCTGACCTTCTTCTATGTGGGTATGGCCTACCCATACATCGCAAGACCTTGCACTAAGTAAATCATGGATGGATGGGTCGGTGGATAGATGGCTGGACAGACGGATGAGTGGATGGATGGATGGATGGATGGATGGGAGGAAGGGTGTTATAATAATGTTCTCCAAAATAATTCTCTCTACTGCAAGTGAAGTTTAAATCTGTACCACTCTCTATTTGATATTTGAAAGCATATTTGTCATTTTAGTACCAGTAATAGACAACTTATTCTGGCTTCTACCTTCTGTAAGCATGTGGATAAAAGAAAATGGTTTTTGTTGTTGTTTGTGAGGAATGAAGAGGCTGCATAGCTCAGATTGTTTCCAAAGGAATGCAACAGAAACCCAATTATCGTTTTTACATGAGACACAAAATAAATGTTCCAGAAGAGAATTTTCATAAAAAGTAAAGACTTCTATGTAGGACAATAAGAGAAAGTATAAAGAGAAGGTGTCCCCGAGGACATCAGGCAATGTGTGTCCTTCTGGAATATGGAAGATTTTCCTAAGGTTCCACATAAGGCCTCTGCCTTAAGGGAGCTTCTCTCATCCACTTGGAGGCTCAGATGCAGCAGGAAGCACTGTGCCCCCAACTCAGGATGGAGAGACAGAATAATCATGATCAGAAGCAAACCAACCAACCAACAAACAAACAGAAAACCATAGAAATTCAGGTCTACAAGTTCCACTTCAGAGGCTGCTTCATAGACCGTGGGTCACAGCCAGGCCCCTACCCACCTGACTGGCTAACTGTCCCCTAACAGGGGATCTGAGTAACCCTGGGGCTCAGAAGTTTTCCTTAGAACGATTTCTTTCACTCAAACATCCATTTCCAGCAGTGTTTGGTCTCTGTTCACCAAACAGAAGTTATTCAAATGGTTCCTTCTGGGACATCATCTGAGGGAAAGGGACAGAGACAGGTGGTTCGCATCCTGCTTCAACACCAGAAGCTCATTTTTCATTTACACATGATGCTGCCCCTCCCCAGAGTTTTATGTAAAAAAAAATAATAATAAGAGATTCTACTAAGAGAGAGAATTGTAATTTGGATGCCAACATAGCTACATCTTGTCCAACTGCTATTAAACAAATCTGTATGGGAGGAGGTGCCAAAGCAGGTGCAAACCCAGATAATTCAGTTAACCTCAGATCAGTAGCCAAGGCTAGCTAGCTCCTGAGACCAGGCTAGTCCCCACAACCCTACATCCCCCACATCTTCAGCAGATGATACCCGCTCCAACTGTATCCTTCATGTCTACATTTGCCTGGTGATGCCGAGTCCGAAACTTCATAGGCTGAGAGGAAGAAAGGAAACGTGCTCAACTCACTGGCGGCTCTGAGAATTCAGGTGAAAGAGGACCCTTACCAGTCTAACGTTTAAGTGGACCGTAAGGAAAACTCTGCTCCCATCTGGATCTGTGCCTGGCGGATCTAAATAAAACTTGCTCGCTCCACTGTACTGCCTCTCAGATGCCCCTGTGCACGCAGGCCATTTTACTCCACTAGCGTCTAGGCTAGACATCCCGACATCAAAACTGCCCCTGAAGGAGGATCAGTCGCCTACCAGTTAGTGTGGGGTGTGTGTATAGTATATGAACATGTGTGTGTGCCCATCACACACACGCACTGGATGGTACGTTCTGTGACTTTCCACCCCGCTCCCTTAGGACAGGATCTCTCACTGAACATGGATCAAGGCTGGAAACCACTAAGCTCCAGAGAGCCTCCAGTCAGTGCCCCCGCGCAGCCCAGTCAGTGCCCCCGCACAGCTCAGTCAGTGTCCCGCGCAGCCCAGTCAGTGCCCCCGCACAGCTCAGTCAGTGTCCCGCGCAGCCCAGTCAGTGCCCCCGCACAGCTCAGTCAGTGCCCCGCGCAGCTCAGTCAGTGCCCCGCGCAGCCCAGTCAGTGCCCCGCGCAGCCCAGTCAGTGCCCCGCGCAGCCCAGTCAGTGCCCTGCGCAGCTCTGTGGTTACAAGTACACAGGGCCATGCTTGGCTTTCTACACACATGCTGATGATTGAAACGTGGGTCCTCATGCATGCAAGGCGAACATTCTTACTTAAGGAGTTATCTCCACCGTCACCACGCCAGAGGCTTTCTAAATCTGAGATTTCTAATGAAGCTGCAGCTTAACCCAAAGGTGTTTCGAGCACAGTTTAATAAAGGATTCTCTGTGGTGGCTACCACTGCCAAGTGTGTGTGTGTGTATGTGTGTGTGTGCATGCAAGAATTAGGAATTCTCTTCTGTTTGGTTAATCTGGGGTTCCAGTTTGTTGCTCCTTTCTTTGTCTTGGTTTCATTGCTGCTGTTGCTTTGCGGGGGTGGGGGAGGGCGGTCTTAATGTGTAGACCAAGCCAGCCTCAAATGTTAGATTCTCCTGCCTCAATTTCCCAAGTGCCAGGATTCACAGGTGCCAGGTGCATGTTGTTATATGTGGCTGCTCACCTTTACATCCTGGCTCTCAGGAAGGACACCGAGACTAATCCTCTGCTGCTCGGAAAGAGAAGTCCAGCACTGCATCCTGCCCAAGCGCAAGCTGACTAGTGTACTGCAGGAATCCGCTTTAAAAAGACTGTGTGTGTGTGTGTGTGTGTGTGTGTGTGTGGACATACGGTACACATACCTGGTGTGTGTGGGAGACAAAAGACAAAGTCAAACCCCTAGGACTGCTGGGGTTACAGGAACTGCTGGGGTTACAGACAGTTAGGAGCTGCCATGTGGATGCTGGGAATTGAACCCCAGCTCGTCTGCAAAAGCAGCAAATACTTCATTAACTACTGAGCCATCTCTCTAGCCCGTTTGCAGGTATCTACTTTATGGTCTTAACCTAACAACTTCATTAGGCTAACCTGCCCCCTGCCTCTGACAGGTCCAGGAGAGCCAAAGAGAGCCACCTCCTGCCCACCTCCTGGACTCTTCAGCTCCCTGCACTGCCCCAGTCCTTCACCAGAGTGCTAATCTTCACCCCTGCTCCAGTCCCAGGGAGAGGCATCCACACCTAGTACTTCTATGATGCTGAGGTGGCAATCTTTCTTCCCACCCTCCACATCAAACAGCAGCTACAACCAGCAGGCCATAAGCTTTCTTGCTTCCCGAGAGTTGCACATCAGACCTGCAATACCCTCATTGTTCAATGTTTTATAACAACTCCTCTAAGATGGAAACATGCCTTCCTACAGGAGGCTCCTTAAACAGGCAGGTAAACAAATAAAACTACCCTCAGGAAGTCCCTGAAACTGACCATATGCTAGTGAAAGCAAGGGGCAGAGGAGACTGACAGCAGCCACCGGGAAGAAGCAGAAATCAGACAGGCTGCCTGGAAGAGCTGAGGACACTCCCCAACCTGTCGAGCTGCCTGTGAGCTGTGCAGTGAGCTCCAGGTTCCCAGCTTTGTGATCTGTCACCCATGTCGGCGTGGCCTCGGTAGGATAGCTATCTTCCAGTCCTTTGGGCTCCTGTAAGTAACCCCTCACCCATATTTCTCTAAGTAACCCCAATAAAACTCATTGGCTCACCAAGTTGGACTTTGATGGTATCTGTACTTTGGTCTGCTGTGGGTTCCCTATCTGTGTTGAGTAGACACAGTGTGTGTTGTGTCTCCCCAGGGAAGGTTTTGTCACACAACGCCACACTACACACTATACACAAGCTCACATGTGCCTAATGTGCTATTTGAAAAAAAAAAATCCTTCAGGACCATAAATCACACACGCCAGGCTGCCTTAGAGTCAGCTTTTAAAGCCGTCTTGGCTTGTGTACAGAGGCAGGCTATTGAGCCATGTCTGTTGGGAAAACTCTGCAGGCCTTCACCCTCATGGAAGCCCCTCGACATACCGGGACCCTGTGTGCTGCCGAGAGAAAGGCCACCTGGCCATTCCCCCACCTTTGCTTAGTAACTCGCTGTGAGTCCTTCATTCTCCTTAACAGGCAATGTTTCTGATTCTGTTTTGATAGTGTCAGCACCACAAATGGGGACACTGGGAGTGACTGGGAAAAAGAGGCCCATTTTGACCCAAAGGGATTTGCCAGCATCTTAACCCTGAGGAGAGGCAGGCAAGGAAGGAAGAGAGGAGAGGAGCGTGATCGTGGCCAGCATGGTGGCACCTAACTGTATCCCCAGCACTCGGGAAGCTGAAGGGTTCAAGGCCAACACAGGCTACCTAGAAAATCCCAGACCAGCCTGGGCTATACAAGTGAGACCCTTTTTTGAAAGGAAGAGGCAGTAGTAATTGATGCCCCAAAGAAGGACAAATGTAAAGCCTGTTGTGACCTGCAGAGGTCTTTCCTGAGGAGGAGGTTGTAAGGAGGAGCCGGGAAGGTTGGGAGGAAGAAGGAAGTTGAATGGTGTGAGTCAGAGCTTCTAAGGAGAAGGGGGAGACGCTGCATTGTGGAAAGAGCAAACCACAGCGCTCTGAGGTGTGGGCTGTCTGTGACAAATAAGGTTGGCGAAGCTACAGATGCAGCCTATGAAGAGTGAGGTAATGAGCCGGCAAGGTGTGGCTTGTTGCCCTCTCTCAGTTAACAGGCGAATTGAGCCTTCTGTTAGACCTGTGTCTCTAAGCTCACAAATGAGTCCTGCAGAGTCTTCTCCACCACAGACAGCTGTTCTGCACCCTCTCTGCCAGTGCTTGCTCCACCCACATCTATACACAACAACCAAACCCAGAGAAAGCCAGACTCTGCTCACACTCCGCCTGGTGCTTGGCCTCCCTCAGGGTAGTCTCAGCCTGGCTGTGTGTCCACGCGGGCTCCTCTAATGTATTTGTGGTCATACCTGGAGCTGAGAAACTGGATTCAAAACACGAAGCTCATCCCTATAGCTTCTTGCTTGAAAACGGCTATCCTCCCACGGTCCTCTCCCTCCTCTTCCTTTCTCTCATCCTCCTCCTCCTCCTCCCTCCACCGCCCTCCTGACACACACCGCTGTTTACAGCAGCAGCTGCTGGATCTCACATATCTGGGAAGTCCATTTGCTGGCTGTTTACCCGCATCATTAGTGGAGCTGTTGGGCAAACTCAAGCCACCCAACTCCATCCCCCAGGGAGAAGCATCCCCTCTGGTTACAGGCATGCCACCCTCCACCCAACACCCCGTTTTTGTTTGCTCACTCACCCAACTGGAGATTTATATTTTATACCAAGTCAGACTGTTGATTTTGCCAAAATAAAACTCTAAGTGTGACCAGATTCTGGAAGAAAACAATACCACTAAATTCACCTAATCTGGGTCCTTTTTTTGAGATTGTATTTTAATTACCTTTCTCCCATCTCTTCCCTCCCTCCAATCCCTCTCACATATCCCCTCTCCTTATCTGGGTACTTTTGTATAAATCCATAGCTGTACGTCACACACAAAGCCCTGGTTTAGCCACTTTTCCAGAAGCTTGCCCACAAAATGAGCATGGGTTGCCTCAAGTGCAGCCAAGCGTCACACGTGAATGTGCCACCCAATGGAGCATTTGTGGAGAAGAAAGCCAACACCAGATGATGTCTGCTCCAGCCGTAGCTGCCTGGAAATTGAAAAGAAGTCTACAGGGAGATGACATAGGCTCAGGAACTCAATGGAAACTGCCCTCTCTCCCTCTCTCCCTCTCTCCCTCGCTCCCTCTCTCCCTTTCTCCCTCTCTCTCCTGTCAGATGGCTACTTTCCATTCACTCTGCCTGGCAATGACGCACACATGAGTTTAAGATGCTCAGTTTCTCTTGATGTAAAAAGAAGAGAAAAGAAAAAGAAAAGAGAAGAGAAGAAAAAGAAAATGTATGCGGGTTGAGAATCCCTACTCTGACTATCCAAAATGCTCTGAAATCCATTTTTTTTCCAACTTGCATAACTTGGAATATTTAAGGGTCTGGGGTTTTTAATTAGGAATATTTAACCTTGTAGAGTCCTCGCAGAGATTCCAATCTAAGGAGCTCCAACATCTGAAACATTTCTGGGTTCCAAAGATTTTGGAAGAGAAATACTCAACCTGTATACAACCGAAGGATGGGGGACAAATCCCAGCTCCCTACAGAGAGATCTAGGTGCTGATTCCACAGCAAAGACTTGCTGGGAACTGGGGTGGTCGAGGAACCCCTCAGATCATTCATTCCGGAAAGAGGCAGCTCCGGGGAAGGGATTGGAAACAATCCTACCAGTGAGCTCTGAGGATGGAGGTGGGGGGTCCTAGGACATCAAAGTAAAATGGCATCTGAAAGGAAACCACCCAACCAGCAAGGTCATCCGCCCATCAGAACAGTGGGTCTCTGCCTTCCCAATACCTCAACGCTGTGTCCCGCTCCCAGACACAAAATTATTTTTGTTGCTACCTCATAACTGTCATTTTGCTACTGTGATGAATTGTAATTTAAAAAATCTATGTTTTCCAGTGGTCTTTTGGGGGTTGTGCCCCACATTTTGAGAACCGGTATGCTAATGAAAGAAGCAGTGTGACAGCCTTTCTAGTGCCAGTCAGTCCATAGGGAGTGAAGAGCGCCGGCTGACTCCGCCCTCCACTCCTTTTTTTCTTGCTTCAGGAGGTTCCAGTTGCCATCTTTTACTCTGGTTTTGATTAATAATAATTAATAATAATTTTGTTAAGATAGTTTTCAACCCACATTTTAGTCAAGAACCCTACAGAGTCAAAAATATCATTTCAAGAGGCAGATAGTACAGGGCTGCCCTGAGGGCTCTTTAGTGGCCCCACCCCACCCCCAACCCAGAACAAGAACAAGCAGGCCTGGGGCAGCCAAGAGGGCAAGCTTGGTAAGGCCAGCAGGGGGCGCTCTCCTCCTTACCGAGGCAGGTGCACACAGGTAGTGCACCTTACATTACATTACCAGTGATGTAATCAATCACTGCCCTGTCACTGCCACGTACATCAGGGTGGTCCATTTTATTGGCAGCTTCTTGATCAGTAACATCCTCTCCTGGTATCGGAATAAATTCAATCTCAGGGATAGATAATCTCCATTATCACTGCATCCATTAAAGGAAGAGCGGTCATGAAGAAATTGCCTTTGACTTTGGAAACAAGAAGGAAGTGGGATAGGTGCTAGAAAGATAGCTCGGTGGTAAAATGTTTGTCTTGCAAGCACAAGGGCCTCATGGGGAAAGGTGGGTGGGGTAGCCCATGCTCATATTCCTACTGCTGGAGAGGTGCAGGCTGGGGAATCTTTGGGGGTGTGCTGTCCAGACATCCCATGACAAATTTAGAGCTCCAGGCTCCAGGGAGACACCTTGTCCCTGACACCAAGAATGATGGATGGTGACTGAGGAATGACACCATGGTTAGGTGACCTGTGGCCTGGAGAGGGAGAGAGGGAGAGCGAGAAAGAATATCACACCCAGGAAAAGAACGAGAGGTCTATGTGACCAGCCACATGTGGACTCTAGAGTCCTGAGCATTTACCTCCTGGTCCTCAACTGCCAGATTAGGCCATTAGAGCTGGAGTATCTATATGAATCCAAAATTCTAATATTAGAATGTGATATCCTAATATTCTGATTATTATTGATCCTGTTCGAATATTATATGATTCTAGTTGTTCTGAATACTATTCTAGTCGTCTGGAAGAATGACCTCCAATGTTATCCTAATACTGTAAGGAGCCACATGGTGGCCAGACTTCACTGCACAGAACAATCTGGAAAGCAGCCTCCTCTGTTTCCCATGAGAACTTTCTCGCTGGATGAAAAACTGAGAATCGGGTTCTCAGGGCCCCGCTCGCCCCCACAGACTGCTGTCATGTCTTCTGCTTATTCAGAAAGGCCTAAATGTTTCAAAGCAAATGAAAAGATGACGCCTGCCGACTAGGTTCTTCGCCCACCCCCGCTGCAGCCCTGAGGAAAGGATACCAAAATGAAGACACGAAATGAAGAAATCCAAGCAAAGGCGTAGAGAGCCTCGACAGAAACTCCGTAAAAGGGCAAGGAGAAAGGCGTGTGCAGCCACAGCTTCCTGCCAAAACCTTCACGGGGATTTGGGGGGGGAAAAAACGAGGTATCTCTGTCAGGGCCCCAGCAAATGCCGTGTGAAAGAGCTGCGACTGGTATTTAACAGGGCCCCTGAAAGCCTTTTTTATCATTTTTTTTAAAAAGGTAATTATTTTAACCACTGATGTGTATAATAAACTCTTGTCAGCCTGACATTAAAATCTGTTTCTTTTCTTTGCTCCCCACCTCTTCCCTGCGAGCCCTGCAGCCCACGAGCATGGCACATGTTCTATTGTTATCTCACGGTCTCTTTCGGAGCTCCTTGGTGGGCAGTTGTTCCGTGAGGCTGTGGTGTGTTTGCTTCGAGAAAGACAGCATCTCCCTGCAGGGATGGAAAGGAAGACTGAACGTAGGCAGCGCTGAAGCCGCAGTACAAGACTGGGTCTCTTCTGGGGGTGGTGAGGGCTTCGGTACAGTCATTGTAGCAACAGAGAGAAATGCAAAGGGGAACCTTACCAAGAACCTTGGAGGCTACCAGCAGGAGAACACAGTTGCAGAGAGAGGAGAGGGGGAAGGAGGGAGGGAGAGAGACAGACAGACAGACAGAGGGCTGAGAAATCTTTAGGTTTCGTAAGGATCTGACTTTGACAAGCGTGAAGAATGAAGCTTATAAGGAAGTCCCCTGCCTTTCCAAGGTGGACACAGTAGGAAAGGGCTCCTCACCTCTTCTGTGAGTTCCAAAAAGGTAGGGGACTTGACCAAAGTATCTTTCTTGAGAACGTCACAGGCACACTGAAGGCCTGCAAAGGCTGATCCTTCAGACCTTTCCTGTCACTTTCAGTAGCTCCTTTTCACTATCAGGAAAAGCAAAACCCTCACCATCAAGCCTGGTAGGCAAACCTCCGAGCAATTCGGGCACCTCACCTGGTCATAGATTCCTCAACCCCTGATCACCAGAACAAACAAATCCTCGCTTACCTGGCTGGCCTGGTTGTATCCCTGCTAGCCTGGATGGCCCTGTCATATCCCCTCATTTTAATTAGTTTTTCACAAACATTACACATTATGTTTAGAGCATACACACACATACACACACACACACTCAATTCACTCCTCCCAGATCCACAGGCCCCTTTTTCTAACCATCCAACTTTACGTCCTCTTGATTTTGATTTTTTTTTTCTTAAATCCATCAAGTCCAATTTGTTTTGGGTATGTTCTTGGATTGGGACCTTCCACTTGAACATGGTCAGTCTCCCAGGGCTATCCTTTATAGAAAACTGACTCTTCCCCTCTTAGCAGGTATCCATTGCCAATAGCTGTTTAGCTGCCGGGTGGCACTTTGTATCCACCCCCATCCCCACCCCACCCCTGCTCCATGTTGAGTTTTATCAGGATTGAGTGAGTATGGATTTCATGCATGCCGTTATAACCGTTGGGTAACTGCCATATCTTGGCTGAAAGATGGTAGTTTTGTAGTCTACCTCTGGCTCTTAAAATCTTTCTGCTCCCTCTTCTTTAATGATTCCTGAGCCTTAGGATAAAGGGGCATATACACTACAGATGTTTCCCAATGCCCTCTCTTAATCACATGTCCTAACGACTCATTGAAACCCATTCACACCTTCCAGGAACCCTTCTCTATGACTACTGCCAACACTGACTGGGATTCTCTTTTAGGAATTAGACAACAATACATATGCAAATCCCAGAGAACGCTTGTCTTCTCTGCTAGGCCAGAGCAAGCTGTGGATCGTAGGAAATGATAATCCCGGGAAAACGTCTAGAGATTCTGAGTGAGCCTCAGTCCCCAGGTCTGCTCCATGAGTCAACGAGCCCGTTCCCGAGCCTTCTGGAACAGCAGAGGATCATCTGCAAGGGTGATCCTTTTGGACTAAAATCTCCACCATTAAGACTGCTCTCACACAACGACCCATATCTAGTATCCCTAAAACTCCCATTCGATTTCTCTCTCTGCCGCGCACCCCACATCTGTCATCTTCTCTAGACCTTGCATCACCCACTCATGGTCCTCTTTTCTGTCTAACTGAGGAAGGCGTTCCCTCTTTCCCTGCTTCCGCTCCTTGCTTCTCCCCATGATATTTCTCAAGAGTAAGCTGGTCCTGACCTAACTCCTTCCATCCCACATCCCCGTGACCTCCCACAGTTCAGGCCCTGCCTTGGTCAGTTTTCTAGGAGTTTTCTCAGCATGGGCCTCTCAGACAGATCTGACAGCCTCCTCCTTGGCACACTTCTCAGCAAAATTGAGGTAAGCCTCCTGCTCCTCTCACCCCAATCCCTCTACCTGTCCAGCCTTCACCATCAACTACCCGTGTCCACCTGGCATGCTCCCCCGGGCTTCAGCCTGGCCTGGCCTCTCTTCTGCTTCTGTCCACTATGTCTCTAGGTCACCTCAGCCACTCCTGAGATCTCAACTGGCACACTGGCAGCTGTTCCACAAGTCTTGGCCTCTCTTCCAGGGTGCCAAGCTCAAGTTTCTAACTTGGTGCTAGGCACCTCTCCCTGGAGCTACAATGAGCTCAAATTCAACACATTTGCAAGTACACTATCTTCCTTTTCAAACTCACCCACCTTCTGAGTCCTTTAGCCTACATGAAAGTCCCGCCACCCTTCCAAGCAGCCCTGCCAGAAATGACAGTGATGTGTCCTCTGACCAACTCTCCCCTACTGGTACATTGTTCCCTTACATCAATCTCACCACCCCAACACACACACACACACACACACACACACACATACACACACACACACACACACACAGAGAGAGAGAGAGAGAGAGAGAGAGAGAGTCTCTGTGTCTCTGTCTGTCTGCCTATCTATCTCTTTCTCTCTTCATCTTCAGCCTCTCAGACCACCACTATTCCAGAGTCCAGGCTGTCTAGAACTACCCTGATACCCTGGCCTAAGGAAGAATTACACAGGTCTCCAATCCTTCCCCTCTACTTCTCTAGAAGCATCTTGATTTTTAGGCTTAACCAAGGTGCTTTTGCAATTTTGCCCATGGTCAGCTGATCAGCTTTAAATGATCCTTCATTGCCCTCTCTATCACCAAAATTCTACCCATCCTTCAAGGCCATGATCCAAGGCAACCTCTACAGAGACTCTGTAATTTAACAGCTTTGCATTACACTATAGGCGCATGCATGATGCTGGTGTACATATGTTAACAAGCATTCATCATAGCATGTACATACACACACATGAGTGATCCCTTGGGGTCTGGCAGCAGCTCCGTGCTTGCTCTACCCTCATCTTTTTGTATCAGTTTCCTTACTAACTTGAAAGTTACTATTCTGAGATAAGTTGTATATTCCACCCTCCTCAAAAAATAAACAAACAAACAAGTAAGTAAGTAAATAAATAGGCTTTGCAGTAACCCTAACCCTCAGTATCAGCGCTTGTGACCCAATTTGGAAATAAGGCCTTTGCAGATATAATCAAGAGAAGAAGTGGCCATTAGAGTGAGCCCCATATCCAATGACTGGCTGTCCTTACAAGGGAAGATAGACAGGGAGAGGAGATGACCATGCAAAGACAAAGGCAAGTACTAACCGTGAGGCTGTGCTAACAAATGTAGTGGAGAGCCTGGGCTAGCAAGGCTGCAGTCGACCGGGATGGATTTTCCTCTGGGTTTCAGCAGGGCACAGACCTACCCAAACCTTCACTCTGAATACCTTGTGGCTCCCAAGAACACACTTCTGCTCCTGTGAGCGGAATAGTTTGTGACACCTTGCTATGGCAGCCCTGGGAAACAGAAACAGGGAGCAATTTGCTCTCATTGGCTTCGTGGTACCTCGGTGTCCATAGAGTCCTTGAAACGCTTAGTGAACTAACTTCTTGGTGAATTGGTAAACAAAATAAGTCATGTGCACCAAGAGACTTTTGTCATGAGTAAAGATTTTATAAAAATTGTCCCTTCGATGTGACCGTCCCAGGGTGGATCTTGGGGACTGCCTCCTACCACTGAGTCTTCCGTCCGCATTTTATTTTGTGTCTTAGCTGACCAGGTTGGCCTTAAACTCAGTCTATAGCCAAGCTCCCAGATAGCTGTGATTATAAACGTGTACAAGACCCACCTAAACCATCTTTTTAACAAGAAATTATCATACACGTTCATGCATGTGAGTGTGTGTGTGTGTACATGTGCATCTGTGTGTGCCACGGTGTGCATGTTGAAGTCAAGGATGCTTTGAAGGTCCGTTTTCTCGTTCCACTGTATCAGCTCTGAAGACTAACTCAGGTTATCAGGCTTAGCAACAAGTGTCCTTACCTACTGAACCATCTTGCTGGCCCTAAAATATCTCTTTTTAAAGGTGTAACTATTGGTGCACAATTAACAAAACCTCAGAGCTGGCCTTTGTATCCAGAAGAAGTAGAATTAACTGCTTTCGAATCACCTGTACCTCAGCTCTCTCTCCTGGCCTCTGCATATCTCCGGAAACATTATCATAGCAGGTGGCTGGCCTGCAGGTGTCCACTGCAAGAAAGAGACTCTCTGACCTTGCAAAACAGTGGCCTTGTCTCTGTTAGCATGACACTTAGCCACACAGCTTAATGACCTCAAATACTGGCCAGTAGAAGTTAGATTCCATGAAAGGGGCGGGGAGATGGCCAGCTGATGCCGACTTTCTTCGCATGCCAAAGGCAGAGGAGCAGAGATGTCACACCAAGATGCACCAAGGCTGAATTGATTTCAAGTCAACGGAGAGGACATCTGAACCGAAGGCCTGTGCAAGAAGGACAGCTGTAGTGAAGGCTGGGAAGATCATGCATACTTCTCTCGTTCACGTGCTGAAAACCAACTTGTGGTGAACATTCCAAAAGACCCTTTGATGGGCAGAGAGGAAACACTTCTAAGTCTGACTGTTGGTCTCCACCAGTAGGGTGGCCATAAATAATATGTCTGAGTCATAGCAGAAATCCACTGTCCCTCTGGGGACACAGCCAACCAGCAACAGGTGCACCTAGCCTGCTTCTGTGAGGAAGTCAGAGCTGAAGGAGGGTGGCAAAGAGACTGTCCATGCCATGAAAATGCAAATGGTGCCTATTTCTCCCTGAGCCAGAGACACAGAATCCCCAGGCCTGGCTAGCAATGGACACAGTCCTTGATTTCCCAATGCCACTTCAAGGCCTCGGAGAATCTTTTGTCTCCTACTCAGAAACATCATGTTTAATGCCGTTGATTTTAATGGACTACAGGCTCGGCCTCTTCATGCATGTAATTTTAAATAAAAGTAGTGCTAGGCCACAGAGATGGAAGTTTCTCATGGTTCAAGCTCTTCAAATGATGGCTGTCTCATCAAACATAAAGTACTTTCCAAAAATAAGTTTGTAGTGTCCTTACTGGTACCCTCGGGGTAAATCCAGTGTGGCCTGTGCCAAGTTGGTCCTAAACCCAGGGAATGGCAGTGTGTTCTGGAAGCTTCTCACTGTCTCCCCATCCCCATCCCCCAAAGTACACCAGTCTCTCTACTGGAGCCCACTGAGTTTGGAGGAACCATCACCAGAGCCCCCTGCCATTGTAATTCCGTCACCCTCTTGCCTGTAGCTCCTGACTTGATCCTTTGTTTTATGTGCACTGGCGATTTGCCTGCATGTGTGTTTGTGTGAGGGTGTTGGATCCTCTGGGTCTGGAGTGACAGACACTTGTTAGCACCCATGTGGTTGGTGGGAATTGAACTCAGGATCTCTGGAAGAGCAGCCAGTGCTCTTAACTGCTGAGTCATCACTCTGGCCCCATTTGAGCCTTTGTTTAAGGGTTCATCTGTAACCCATGGGATTTTGAATGATATATTTAAAAAGAGAAGTCTGTTACACACCTTTTGAAAAACCATGGCATTCTTCATCTATATCTTGATGGAGCCTTTAAGCAGGGACTTGTCAATCTCAGGACAGGCTTCCCCTTCAGGAAATCAGCAAAGTGAAAGCTCTGGTCCGCTGTCCCCACCGCTGTCCCCACTGCTGGCCCCACTGCTGTCCCCAGCACCAGGGAACACGTGTCCTTCCTCCAGCTGCTGTTCTGCTGACAGAGGGACACTTGTATCATCCTTGCCTTGCTCCACACCTAAGTGTGGTCAGAAACGGATAACATCTAGATCTGTGTTTCCCAAGAGGGTGACATATTTGTTTTCTAACAACCATCCCTTCTTGCTCAGTCATCTCCGGCATCTCTCTAAATTAACTGCTGAAGTCATAGAGACCAAGAACTGCAGGGAAGTAAAGAGAAGATCTACACACACAAACAAAATAAACACAGGTTAAAGTACCTACTGAACCGTGGGTGGCTGCCCTGTATGGAATCACTACAATGAAGAAAGTAAATCGAGATGGGTGCAACAATCATTTCTTGAGTCTATAGATAAGAGGGGAAGCAAAGACACACATGTAATCGGCCTGGAGTATTTCTGGAACGATACCCAAGGCGCCAGCCTCTTGGGAAGGAAGGGAGTCTGCGATAAGAGCAGGGCCAACTGCCGACCACTTCCTTTTCACTACTGAATTCCTTGTGGTATTCTTCTATTAAATTGCTAAATAGTAAAAATATAAATATAATTAAGAAATTGCAGATCTATTGCATTTAACCATATAAATCCTTAATTAAAATCTACTTTAGTAGCCAGACACAGTAATTCATGTATGTATGTAACCCCAGCATTTGAGAATTGGAGACAAGAGGATCAAAATCTCAAGGTCACCCTCAACTATAGAGAGAGACTGAATCAGTCTGGAGTGTGTCTGTGTGTTTGAGTCTGGGATATGTGTGTATGTGTGTTACTGTGTGTGTGTGTGTGTGTGTGTGTGTGTGTGTAATATATGTGTATCTGTGTGTGTCTGTGTGTATATGTATATACATATATGTGTATATACATGTTTGTATTGAATTGGAAATTTCTGGTTTCTTTGGAGACTCACCCAAAAGTCTTAGAATCTGGATTGGCCACTTAAGAAGGTTTGCACATAATTCATAGGAATTGGTTAAATTATCATGAACAAGACAGTGTCCAATAGATTACCTGCGTGCGACCAGGAGAGAGAACAGGAAAGGGGGGGTATGAAGTGGAAATATCTGGTTTCTTTTGGGACTTGGTATATATATCCTACTGGCTTCAATATATATGATATAGGCGATATATATTTAATATAAACAACACACACATCCCTGTCTCAGAAGATAAAAACAGAGCAAATCACATCAACTTTTAAATTAACTTGTTCTTTGATGCTTTCATTCACATGTACAGTAAGTACATGCTTTCATTCACAGTATAGTACATGCTTTCATTCACATGTATAGTACATGATTTCATTCACATGTACACTCACATGATGCTTTCATTCACATGTATAGTACATTCTGGTCAAACCCATCTCTCAACCCTCTTTTATCCCTCCGTGCTCAGTAACGCCTCCTTCCTCCTACCAAGTCCCCATCTCACTTCCATGTGGTTTTGACTTTGTGACCCACTGGGTTTGACAGGAGCCATGAGTTTGATACAGCACTACCCACAGAGGCATGATTAGTGAGAAGAAAGCCTGAGTCTCCAATGCTGTCACACCACCCTAAGGAAACCAAGGAGAATGAAAGGCCTGACCCCCTGGCCCTTAGGTTCACGTCAGCCCTCTCCTCCTGTGTCCATGCCCACATTCTGGCTCCCCTAGTTAAGTGGAGCCTGGATGCTTTCTACTTCATTTACATGACATACTTTAGCTTGAAGTCTATGAGATCTATGTCTGTGAATTCATCTCTGTCGCCAGTGTGCTTCGTTTCTTGTAAAGCAGGAGAGAGGCTCACCGCTTCCACGGCTGCTCCAACCCCTCTCTTTGATGAGGTTTTCCCAGACAAAGAATGCCCCATGGCTCATCTGTGCCTACCCCGACGCCATGCTCTTTTTTTCCCTTGTGTTCTTATGTTTTGGCCACACCATTCCATGTGCTTTGAAATGTGAACTCCTCCCAAAGGCAATGACTCTCATGAATCGTGCCCACATAGGTCATTCAGGCACCTTCTGACACAGCAGTCCCTTTAGCTATGACACACTGGCTGAGGGATCAAGGAGCAATGGCCACAGGTGAAGTTATAAACTCACCACAACAGTGCGAGCGTGAGGTCTTCAGTCAGAAGCTTTGCTCCCTCCTGCTCTCTGCCCCTTGCTTCCCCTGACTTAGCAACGCAATAGCTGCGCTGTTACATAAGTCAGGGATCATCTACATTCTTGGTCTCTTTCAAGAAACACACAAAATCAACACAATCATTTGGTGGTTTAGGCACTGGCCATCATCGAAGCCCAGAATGATGCTCTATTTGTTATATGTAAGATATTCTCTTCATTTTTTGCTAACATCTGTCCTTGACTGTTTATAAACCAGTTATTTTATTTAACCTTACTTTGGAGTTGTGTGGGGAAGCAAAAGTAAACCTAAATACACTTCAAAATAATATTTCAAAGGAGAGAAAAGCTTAAAAACAAAAGTTTGAACATCAAACTTCCTTTCTTCTTTTCTGGGCAGGGGATGGGGGAGGGTAAGAACTCTGATATTTCACTTGAGACTTTTTAAAATGTATATTAAAACTTTTTAACCTACCCACTCATTAATTAATTGAAAAGATTTCCTTCTGGCCTCTGACTGCTCAGGGACCTCCCCTTGCAATTTCCTTACCTATAATTATGTCGATGGGCTAAGTAACAGGTTGTATTATTATCCAAGTCAAATTGATGTGGGCGTGAATGTCCAATCAGAGGGCTTCTCACCTGCTGAGACCCAGATGACAAAGGAGGTTTTGCCCTCAGGCATTCCCATAAGGAGAGAGCTGGAGTCCCGTCCCCCTCCAATTAGGGGCTAAATATCATCTGAGTGTTAGCATTCCATCTCCAAGGGGCAGGGCCATAATGGCGGCCAGCGACCCCCTTCACCCTGGCTTTCAAGCAGAGCCCTGGACACCAGGACAGAGATAGACTGAGAACTGAACTGCCCTAACATAGCTCTTCTTTTCTTCTTTTCTCTCTTTCTTATTTTCCATGGTATGGGGAACCAAAACCCAGCACTCAACAGATACTAGGCCAATACTCTCTCGCTGAAGTGAAACTATAGGCTTCTCACCTTGGCACGGCAAGGCACAGGGTGACTGCCCGACAGGAAGGATTCTTCCCTTTTCTGAAATACAAGGACAAGGTCCAAAACTGCAGTACCTTTTTTGTTTCTGGGTAGTCTAGCTCACAGCTGAGCTGCTGGTGCGTCTGGAAACTAGAGCGCCCTTTCCCAGCTCCTGGGTGAGCAGTATGACCCAGACCAACAGGGGCCACTCAGACACTGTACCTAACATGCTCATCTTGTCTCTGTGCGTGAATATTTTCATACAACATTTAGAAGTGGGATTATAAGCTAAGGGGTATGTGTGGCTTTCACGCCAATCACTGCTGGTAGATAGCTTAGTGGTTAGAGCGGCCTAGACTCTGAACTCCAGAGCCTGAACTTGGCTTACACAGCAAGGGCTTCCATGTGCTTGGCCATCTCACAGCCCCTGGTTTGCTGGTTTTGTCACTGCTGCTGTTGTCTTTCTTTGCTTTTTATTATTTTATTTTATTTTATTTTATTTTATTTTATTTTTTGCTGCAATGTACCATGTAATCCCAGCTGGCCTCAAACTCCCTACATAGCTTCCAAAAGCCTTAATCATAAAACTCCCAATCTTCCTGCCTCTGCCTCCCCTCTACAGGTATCACCACCACCACCCCCAGTGTATGAGTTCCTGGAGGTCATACAACCTAGGGTTCATTACCCCACCACAGCCCTTCCCCAACTGAGCTATATCCCCCATCCCCAAGAACAACTCTGGCTGGAAGAAGTGGGAATGCATGCAGGAGGCCCTGAGTTTGAACCCCTGGCGCCCATGTAGAGAGCTGAGCAGGGTCGTGGCACTTGTAATCCTAGAATCGGGCAGCAGAAACAAGAGGGTTCTTGGAGCTCACTAGCCAGACAGGTGACAGCATGGTGAGTTCCAGGCTCAGCAGGAGACCCAGACTTGAAAAATATGATGTGTGCAATAGGCAGAGATGCTGACATCTCTCTCTGGCTGCCATACCTATGCCTGCTGGAACGAGCGCTGCCAGGGGCATGTGCACAAGCACATGTGCACAATAAACAAACAAGAACGCCTTCCTTGCCTTTCTCTTAGAATGAATGTGTGACAGCTGGAGTTATGGCAGCCTTCTGGAACAATGTCAGTGAATGCCATACCTTAGAGATGGTGGAATGGAAAGGTATATAGAGCCAAATGCCTAATGTTTCCATGGAACAACATAGAAAGTCCACCTACTTGCTGTCAATGAGAAATGTGAGGGCTGGCAGCGTGCTGGCTGGAGGGACTGTCACAGGTGATGAGAGACCAGGAGGAGGCTGCCCTCACTACTCCTGCCTCCCCTTGGCTCCCTTCCCCACTCTCTGAGAACCAGCCAACAACGGGCAAATGTCAGCATGACTTCCTGCTCACTTGGCTTTTCTCCTCTAGGCAGAGCACTCTAACTTCTAACTGGCATATATTAAGTGGCACCCTGCCTGAACACCATAGAAATAAGTTTGAGGTCCCCTCTTCTGTCTGTGCAGCGCCTTATTTTCCCAACGCAACCCCGCCCCAGGGACGTGCCCAATCTGCTCCGTCTCTGGTGCCTAATCAGTCACGATGGAACCTCAACAGGTGTCTGTCAAATGACAAACTTGGTGTGACACAAAAGAAATGGCCGTGCTTTTCAGGGTGTTATCAGGAGCATGAGGGGAAAAGAAAACTATTTTTCTTGCCCTGGGAAACCTGCCAGGTGTTCTGTTTGCTGTAATTAACTCCCTGGCACTCCCTCCTGGCGTGGTGGCCATTATTTGAATCGGAGCAGTTGTGTCTTCTCAACTTTCAGGAGGTATCTGCTGAGTAATGAGCTGGAAGAAAAGTCGGAGAATCCTCAGCGAGGGTGCCATGCACATGAGCAAGCTTAGAGTGAGGGGTGAGCCCCCAGGGCCTTGGGCATGCTAGCAAGTGTTCTACTACCAAACCATACTGCCTACCTACACTCCTTATCTTTTCCCTGTTTGTTTTGTGTTTGTGTGAGAGAGTCCTGTTGGGTAGCCTAAATTAGCATGGAACTCATGGTAATCCTCCTGCCTCAGTTTCCCAAGTGCTGGACTGATAAGCATGTGCCACCTCACTAGGCTATCATCCTCCCCTCCCCCTTTCAAGTTAGGAACCACTGTATCCCACAACAAGTGACAGCACATACTTAAACAACACAGGATCTGCCTTGGTCCCAGGGATGGTTGTCAGTCAACTCCATAACAATAACTTCCATTTCCAACACGGGAGTGATCCCATTTGTCTTTTACAGAGAGAGGAACCCGGCTCTTCTCTTTGACCCAATGTGAGTTACCTAAGAGTCCCTGGCAGTGTTAGGTCGCCTGGGCCTCTGCTTCTCAGTTCGGCTCAGCTCAGCAGCCTCCCCTTTATTGGCCAACTTTCAGACCACAGACAGCAGCAGAGAAGGGACTGAAGGGAGGCCAGGAATAGCTTCTGTAAGGAGTGCCAGCGCCAGCCGTGCAGGCAGCCGGCCTCCCGGCCTCCTCTCACCTGTGGCAGGACACCCTCTGCTCTTCCTCATGCTGCCCTGCAGGCATACTGCCAGCCCACACATCCATCTGTGATGTCAAAAGGTTTGCAGGGCACACAAGTCCTGTGCCTCCTCATCGTGGACACACAGGCTACCCTGCGTGTGTTATCAAAAGTACTATCTGAATGGAGTGTCCAGTTGGAAAGAGAAAAGGCTGTCAAGGTTCAGGACCACAGGTCTGCACACATACACCTTGCCCCCCCCCCCCACACACACACACAAACTGCACAGCCAGGTGTGAAAAAAAAATCCAAAGCCTTAGCTTGGCTGTGCCTGTCGATCACATGCCACTACTGGATGATGAGATCGATTGATATGGACAAACAACACCTTAATAGAATAATGATGGGCTATTAACACTGACAGAGGCCTCACGTGGCAAGGAGTAGCCAGGAGTCCAGGCCAGCTTCCTAAAGTCGGGTCTCCAGCCTGCCTGTGTACTTAGGCAGCCAATCCTGGGCCCAGTTTCACAGTCTGACTGCCTTTTCCCTCGCGGATTTCATTTCATTCACCAGTGGCCACGACGTTCGTATTCACTACACTCAAGAAGACAAAAGTTCTGAACGGGGTACTCACTGACTGACGCTCAGATGCTAAGTGGCCCCTGTGGATGTCCCTGAGAGCACGTGCCTTAGACAGACGGAGACCACCATCACTAAACTGCTAACAGGGAATGCAGAGGTCATCCGTCCATTCGTTATGGTCATACTCTGCCCCACCCTGGTGCAGCCTCTTCTTCCACCCAACCCCTAGGCGGCTGCTCTCTAGCTGCAGGCTAATCATGTTCTGGTTGATTGTGGTTTTAACGTCCCAAACTTTTTCAGTCCCCATCACAAATAACCAAGATCCAGCTATTGCTGAAATATGTGTGTTTAGACAAGGGATGGGAACCCAGGAACACCCCATTAAAGGCAGACACTGGATTCAGGTGAGTGTGACTTGGGGGACACTCAAGACTGTCAGGGGACTGACAGTTCATTTACACAGCATTCAATCGACGTAAAGATACAATCGTAGGTCTAGTAACTCATGCGAGGTTAAAAGGGTGCTTTCTATGATAGCCGTAAGTATTATGTCTGAGAAACAATGCATGAGCCAGGGATGGTGGCATATTCCCATTTATCCCTTCACTGGAGACTGGAGAGAAAGGATAGTGAACTCCAAGCCAACCTAACTTGGTAAGTTCCAGGCTACCAGAAGACCCTATCTAATCAAACAAAACTATGGGTTGCGGATGTAGCATACAAGAAATCCTCGGGTTCAATCCCTAGCATTGGGTGAACCAGGTATGCAAGTCCCAGGTTTGCAGACACAGGGAGGAATAGTTCAAGGTCGCTCTTGGTTACATAGCAAATTCATGGCCAGTCATGAAAACATGGAATCTTGTCTTAAGAGGGAAGAAAAGAAAAGAAACTGCAAAGGCCTGGTTACACCCCACCTCTCATTATTTCCAACCAGAGACTAAGGCCTGGAGACCAAAGACCATGGGTCCTTTCTCTGCACTCCTTGGCCCGCTGTGAAATCTAGGATGTTGGTGTCTGGTAACTTCCTCCTCAAGTTTGTCCTTCCTTCCTTCCTTCCTTCCTTCCCTCCTTCCTTCCTTCCTTCCTTCCTTCCTTCCTTCCTTCCTTCCTTCCTTCCTTCCTTCTTTCCTTTATTATCTCCCTGACTCTAAGTTTCAGGACCCGCAGAAACAAAATCTGAGAATAGTTTCACCCTTTTGGTGAGTCCAAAGAAAGACATCTCACATTTCCTAAAGCCACTTGGCAATGGTTTGGGGAAAACTGTTTCCAGTCCACAGGGGTGCTAATTAGAGTCAATTAAAACTCAGCTGGGCTGCCCTGGCACTGAGCTGCCTTGCAGGACTTGCTCAGCCCTGGTGAAAATCAAAGAGAACTCCCGAGAGAAAGAGATCCAGTGGTGATAGAGAGTCTGCAGTGATTGCCCCATGAACTTATTTACCCTGACAAACCTTTCAACCTCACCAAAGCCAGCCAACACCCTTAGGAAGTCAAATCTTGGCTGTGTTTGTCAAGAGGATCAAGGGCCTCTAGTTACTGATACCATGATAAACTCTTCCCTGATTTCAAAAAAAGTAAAGAAATAATGCTGGCTGGGAGTACAGCTCAGTGGTAGAATACTCACCAAGTATGAATGAAGCCCAGGGTTCAAGTCCCAGCACTTAAGGTAGGTAGATGAATAGATAGATAGATAGATAGATAGATAGATAGATAGATAGATCAGTGGGTGGGTGGGTGAATGGGTGGATGGATGGATGGATGGATGGATGGATGGATGGATGGATGGATAGATAATGGATAGATGGTTGGAAGGTTGGATAGGTGGATGAATGGATGGATGGGATGGATGGATGGATGGATGGATGGATGGATGAATGAGTGAGTGAATGGATGATAGGCAGACAGACATAGAAACTCCATGGTTTTGTACATGTGTCTACCAATGAACAGTCTTTACTGAATGCTAGGAACAGCTGTCTCACTACAGAAGAAAACAAGAATAGGGTTGCTATATGAAAGCCATGTTATGTCCTCTAACCCAAGTATCAAGGTCTCTGGCCCTCACTGTGAGACACACAGTTCATACAACCACTAAACCTACTATGGCTTGTGGCAGGCTGGGGTGCAATGAATGAGAAAAAAAAAACCAGTTTATCAAGTTCAAACGTAAAAATTGTGACTTTAAATATGTGGTTCGTTATATGTCGGAGATGACTTCATAGAGCCATTTTAAATTCAACACACCAATTCATAATTTTTGAGTATTAATAAGGCTCTCACCCTCATTTTGTAAACACAAAAGAAACCCAAGTTTGCTCCCCACAAAGAACTTCTTGGAAGAAAACTCTGCGTCCACACTGCTAGAGCAGGGCGGCTGAGACGAGAAGCCAATGTGAGCCAAGGCCGCTAGTAACCTAAGATGGGATGTCATGGGGCGGAAGAGCAGGGCAGCTGAGACGAGAAGCCAATGTGAGCCATGGGGCGGAAAGAACGGCTCAGACTCTGTCTCACTAGAGTAGGGATTGCTAACTATGCACAGAGGGACACCAGACATTTTGGGGTACAGACAGCACAGGACCCCCATGTCTGTGCACGTGTCCCTTCTCAGCCCCCATTTGTGTCCACTCTTGTGGTCCTGGCCAGTATGACACTAAGAAGTAACCTGAGCCCTGAGCCCTTCGGTCTCACCTCAGGCAAGGGAAGGGACAACCAACGGAGCCAGCCATACTCTGGAATACTCTCCCAGATGTGATTTCTCTAGCAGTCTGGTGGGGCCTGTCTCACCAGCATAAACACAAAAACCAAAATAGATACGATATACCTCTGTTTACGAACATCATGAATTCCTGTTTGTAAGTTCTGAGGGTGTCAGAACTATTTATAGACAGGTCTAGTAGGACCGCTTTCCAAACGGCCATTTCAAAAGCATCTGGTGTAAGGTTTGGGTAACCCACTGCCTTGGACACACAGCATGACAGCTGACCCCCATCAAGAGATAGATGAAGAGTAGCCCAAGTGATTATGTGAAGAAATTGTTCTGCCTGCAATGTCTAAGTTATCAGAGCTTTAACAGCTAATGCAGGGCCTAGAACACAGTCAGTAAATATCTACTGAATGAGGAGCCGATGTGCTGCAGAACTTCTGAGGATCTGTCCACTCTAGGTGCTGGTTTGAAAGCCTGTTTTTCATCTTCAGTACCTTGAGACAAGCTCTATCTTCCTTAGATGCATAGGCTGAACTATATAGACGGTGCCAGAAAGTGATCACAGTATCCGCATCTGTTGCCAGCTTTCACTGTTCACCTAAAAAGCATTCGCCAGCAAGATGCCTTCACCCCGCGGCGAGAGGTGGAGTGCGCCTGCAAACGTGCGCTGGGCAGTCAGCTATGCTATGTCAGACTGTCTTTATCTCTCTGTCTCAGCTTGGCTTGCCATGTTCTGAGCATGTAAACAGCCTGGTTTTAATGTTTAACTCTGAGTACCATAAAAATATCAGTCAGAGGCACAGACTGGAGCCCAGAGGATGAGAGCTGGCATACCACACAGGTTAGCTCCTATTCAAGAGACCAGAAATGAGTCCCTGATTTTCCACCCCAAATCCCAGTGGAGACCGGCGGAATACACGGGGCAGCATTCTGTCACCCTGACATGCTAGCGCTCCTAACCTGGAAAGAACTCCAGTCCTTGATGGTTCCCCTAGGACAGCTGTGCTAAGTACCCAAACCCCACAAAGTTACACAGCACCAAGACCAAAGCACCCCCACACCTGGCCTGGCCGCTTTTATGGTTCCGAGCAGTGAGTGATGGCCTGTGTTAGCCCAGACCCATGTCCTAACCTTTCACTCAAGCATGCTCCTGTTTATCGGAGTCCTTCACTCTGCCACTCTCGAGAGTTAGTTACTAATCTCTCTCAAAATATCCTCCATATACAGGAGATGACTCCCAGATTCCGAGTGAGTGCCAGAAATGGGCCAAGCCTGGACTGGGAGAAGAAACTCTTCATGTCCTTTGCTCTACTAGAACTTTACCTTCATACTGCAGAGTCCTTTGGTCACACTTGGAAGCGCTGAGTTGGGCCAGTCCTCTCTGTCCAGCCAGAGGGAAGCTAGATAAAGAAAAAAACAAAGTGCCTACGGAGGCCAAGCCAGAAACCCAGAGGAGGGCTTAACATGTGTCTTCAGCGCAAGGCTCTGGGCCCTTAGCAGCAGCCCTTCAGGTAAGCGCTGCACCTACACCCCTTCCATGCACTGTCCATGATTCCCATTCAGCTGCAGCGGGATGGCTTCCTAAACTACCAACATCCACACGGGAACCCGACCTCCTCGGATCTGCACTACTTCCCACCTGCGCCACCAGCTTGGCCCTGAAGCAGGCTTGGTTTTGAACATGTGTACTATTTATTCCCCCACTCGCCTTGCAGACTGAACACTGGGCACTGCCTTGCAACAGCGCCCCTTTTCAGAGCAGGCTTGCTAGAAACTTCAGTTTATGAATTCATATGCAAGGGAGGAAGAGCATTAATGCTAGTTTTCAAAGGAGAAGAGCCTCAGGCAGCGGGAATCAACAGGCTCCCAACTCCTTGGTTTTCTTTTGGAAATGACAGGTGTGTCTGTGTCTCTGTGTGTGTGTGTGTGTGTGTGTGTGTGTGTGTATGTGTGTGTGTGTGTGTGTGTGTGTGTGTGTGTGTAGTTGGGCCTTGGCAGTATGGCATCAGAAGGTGATGGAAAAGAAGATTTATCACTGCCACGTTGTCATTGGCTGCTCCCATAGTTATGAAAAATTAACTCTCTCTCTCTCTCTCTCTCTCTCTCTCTCTGTATGTGTGTGAAATTTGAACAATATCCAGTCAGCTATGTAGATGTCAGGCATTCGTAAAAGCAAAATGAAAAGAAAAAAACACAATGACGTGTTTTGTCCTTCAAAATCAACATAAGCCCCTTTACAATCAACTTAGAGACTAAGAGACTTCGCTCTTGTCTGGGCCTCTGCAAGGATGCGGCTGGCTGAGATAATGGGATGGGGACAGAACACAAACAGAAGGCACGTGTGCTTCTTCCTTGTGCGGGCCTCACGGTTCACACATTCCCAAAGCTGTGCTCTTGCTCCCCTATCTGCTAGATTTGAAAAGTTTGCTGTATCCACAGAACTCACCGAGTTCACCGAGACCAAGCTAAAACTCGGGGAGGTGGGGGTGGGGAGCTCTAGATAAACCAGAGAACTTATCAACAGCTCTCCCCATTATCCTGAAGGGGAGGTTTGCTCCAGCTGCTCCTTACCATGAACTAAGACACACACACACACACACACACACACACACACACACACACAGATAGATAGATAGATAGATAGATAGATAGATAGATAGATAGATATAGATATAGATATAGATAGATATAGATAGATATAGATAGATATAGATATATAGATATATATAGATAGATAGTGTCCTGGCATATTGGTTTTAAGACCCTGACTCATGCCATGTACATTCTGATGTTTGTAAAACAAGAACACAGTCTGGGGCTGTCAGGTCACCTTAGCTAGCAAATGCATTTTTCATTTGGGAATATCAGTTACAAAACACTTGCAGTCTTCAGAGCAGACGATACTGGGGAGACTTGGAGACTTTTAAGACTTTCTTTCTTAGTGATGATCCCGGAACCCCACATCACAACAGTGACAGCTGCCAAAATACAATCTGCCAGTCTCAGCTTCGAGTCTAGTTTCTATGAGAGACCCTTTGGGAACGCTTGGGGGGGGGGAGGTCAGGGGGTGGAGCTTAGCAGTAGAGTTGAGCTTGAGCAAGGACCTAGGACGGATGCTTAAACCTTAGCACCAGGGGAGGGCGCCTGGCATGATGTAGTTCATGGAAACTGCATGAGATGTGAGATGTTTCTGAGTACATTTGAGCATACATGCACCACTAATCTTCACTGCAGATTTTTAAAAGAAAACCTTAAGTTTTGACATGATACATACATGTAGTTCAAACCACACAAGAGAATAGATCAAAAGGGGAAATTTTTGGTATAAATTCCTTGTAGGGGGGAAAAAGAAAAAAGAAGAAGAAAAGAAAGCTTTCCTGAAGATCAGTAACTTGTGAGGCTGAGTTCTCACAGGCGCCTGGGCTGCACACAAGGTAAAGCTGAGCTGACCTTGTAGAAGCAGCTCTGAGGGCTGGACTCACACCGGGTCCCACAGCTCAGATCCCACCCCTTCACTCATGCTCCTGTTGTCTCTGCTGCGTCTCCAGTCATATCTCTGACACAGACTATCCCAAACATAGCTAAAGCTTTGACCAAAGAAGTAGCTTACATTATAGCGGAGGGGACAGAGACGAGACACAGAGGGCGATGGAGAGCATGATTGTGTGTGTGTGTTTGGAGACAGGGTTCAATGTAACTCAGGCTGGCCTCACCCTCCTACATGGCCTAGGATGACCTTGGAATCTAAATTAACTTTGCTTCCTCCATCCAAAATTCTGGGATAATAGGTATGTACCGGCAACCCATCTAGGCCACAGTATTAGTAACTAACCAAACAGCCTTTACAGAAAAAAGTTCTACCACTAGTCTAGTCTCCAAGGAAATAAATAAAATCTGGATCTAATCTAGTTATTTCTTTGCCTTATAAAGAAATCCTTTCTTCCCCATTCCTCTATTATTCTCAGAATACAGCCCAAACTTCCAAATTGCTAGTCACCTGAAGCGGCCCCTCTTGATTCCACACTGAAGTCAGGAAGAAGAGGGGGAGGAGGACAGATTCTAGGTGACAAAACTGACTTGTCCTTATGCCTCCAACTCCCTCCCGCCTACACCCACCACAGCTCACTGCGCTGTTCTTCTGTTCAAGTCTCTGCTTAACGCCGTCTCCTGCAAAACCCTCCCCAGTCCCACAGACTGTGCTGGACTCCTTTAAGGGCTCTGGTGACATCTACCACAGTGTCTTTCATGCTATGTGAGAGGTGCCCCTTTGCTTATCTGCTCCTTAATGTAAACAGATGCAAAGGCCATCTAGCCTGCTCGTAGCCACGTGCCCAAGGCTTAGCATGAGAGCACATGGTGGGTGCTCATAAGTGGTCAGCTGAATGCTCTAACAAGCAGGAAGAGAAAGGAAGAGATGGCCATGCTTGATTCCTTCCCTCAACAGTGATGACTGACCCCACCGGGATGTGCTGCCTCAGTCCGTCAAGGATGTGGAGTATAGACTCAGCTGTCCACTGACCTTTGCATTGTAACAATCTCTCATCATAATGTAGCAGTAAGCATGCCTCATTAACAGACGGTAAAAGAAAAAGGAAAGGAATCTGAGCAAGCACGTGATATACATGTATTAAAATGTCATAAAGGACCTCACTAATGTGTATAATCAATACATGTTTATGACAACAGCGAAAGAGCTGGGGAGTTGGTCAGGCGTGTGCTGCCACAGAAGCACAAGGACCTGCGTTTGAGCCTCAGCACCTACATAAAAGTATTAACAGGCCAGACGTGGCTGTGCTGCCTCTAGCCCCACAGCTGAAGAAGAAGAAAGAGAAAATTCTTAGGGCTTGCTGGCCAACCAGTCTGGCTGAATCTGCATGCTCCAGGTTCAGAGTGAGAGTCGATCTTTAGAAAAACAAATGAGATAGAGAACACTTAAAGAAAAAAAAAAAAAAAAAAAAACACTTAAAGTTGACCTCTGGCCTGCTCTGGCTTTTGCCCTGGGCATGGCTTGGAATTTGCTTCACAGAAGAACCCACACTCTCTGAACCCACACTCTCTGTCCGTGCTCTAGTCTTAGATTTGGTTTTCCTCTTTCATACTGTGGAATTCAGAACTGTATGTGATCAGAGGGGAATCAGGTTCACATGCTCTGAAGAGCTGGTAAGATGGCTCAGTGGGTAAGAGCACCCGACTGCTCTTCCGAAGGTGATAAGTTCAAATCCCAGCAACCACATGGTGGCTTACAACCATCCGTAACAAGATCTGGCTCCCTCTTCTGGAGTGTCTGAAGACAGCTACAGTGTACTTACATATAATAAATAAAATAAATCTTTAAAAAAAAATTGCAGGTTGTTCTGCTGTAAGTGTCTTGATTGATTGATTGATTGATTGATCGATTGATTTTGTTGATTGTGTAGGCAAGCAGTAGACTGCTATGGGTTGGAAGAGGTGATTCACTGAAGGTCCACAGAGCCCTGTGCCCTATAGAGAAACAACAAAGCCTGGGAAACCCAACCACTGACCAGGGTTAGGCACCCACACATTCACTGAGGCCATCTTGGAGCTCACTGAGCTTCTCAGGTCCAAGAAGATCCTCCTACTCTGGTGCTCAATTTCTCCAAAATAGAAAGCAAATCAATTACTAAGGGCTGTCCATTCACCACCGTAATTGTTGACGTCAAGTAGAGAGTTGGTCCAGCAGCAGTGCAGCATGAGTGACCATCAGAGACAGGAGTATCTCCACCCAATGCATGAAGCATCTGAGGGGGGAACGTACGATACAGGTCTACTTTCATCTCCCGAGCCTACCTCTCCTCAGCCCACCCAGGCTGCCAGCCTAGAGGCTTCCTGGTGGGGGCTTGCACCGTAACCATCCCAGACCCATCTGTGAGCTTCTGTTCAACTTTAAGGACCCCTGAGAATCCCAAGTGGAGGCAGATGAAAAGCACAGCCACAGGCCTGAACTCTTGGTGCCTCCATCACCTTCACCCAGCCAGAAGCCATCTTCCCCGGTGCCACACCTTCAGTGACTGGTGATAACATTGCCCAGTAGACCAGCATGCTGGGAAGGAGCAAGGTCAGATGGCAGTTAAGTGGCAACCCGGCCCAGCTATGCACCACTGAGTTCTCCCCAAAACGGACTTTGAAACTTGTCAGACCAGTTTGAAATTAGCTAATGCCCAGGAGAATCATTTATTAAATGTATCTTGGATGATTCATTTAGAACCACTCCAGTTCTGCGATGATGAATGGCAGTGAAAATGACTGTATTTATCTCCCTGAAAGAGGACCACAAATGGTCTCACTGCCCGCAAGTGAAAGGTGGGATAAAGAAAGCAAGTGAAGGCTTAAAACCATTATCCAGGGCCAGGAAAAGAGGGCCGAGGAGAACCAAAGGCATGGGCTAAGATGCTAAGGGACCCCCTGAGTTTCCTGGCCCAGGAAACTTCTACTAGCAAGAAGACTGCGTAATGCATCTCACCCCAGTTCTGCGCGCCTCAGTTTGCAGCTTGTAATGTTTTGGAAAGATGGTGGAGCCCAGTCCCCAGAATCCACCTGCTTTCTCTGGGGTTGGACAAGCTCATGAACCCTCATCCCACCCCTTCCTTTCTCCTTCTCTGATAAACTACCAAATTAAAAATCAGGTATGCAGATGACCAAAGGCAAGTGGAATCGCAATGCTAGACAGGCAGAGCGTGGGTAGAGTTCTATGCGTGCACAAGCACCTGAGCTTAGATCTCCTTTTCCCCATTAAAAAGGCCGGGCATGGCAGTGCGCGCTTGTCACCCATACTGACAATGGTGCGGAGACAAGCGGATCCTGGGATGAAGGCATCTGCTGCAACATAGTGTCTTCTATGTTACCACAGGGAAGCTGCACCGATGAAGTCTCAACAATGTAGTCACCTAAACATTGCCTGCACAATGGCCACACCAGGTGGCATTTCAATGTGCATGGGACGAAATCTCACAAGGTCCTGTCCCTAGATGAAGCGCTACAGGTGATGAGCATTTGCTGAGAATCAGTCTTCTCTGAGGATGAGTCCCCTGATAGGTCCCCCAATATCAAGAGGCCAACCTCCCCAAAACACATTAAAGCGACTTTAAATGGGATCAGCAGGCGGGAGGAGGGGCATGGGAGGGAGGAGGGGCATGGGAGGGAGGAGGTAGCATGGGGGGGAGGAGGAGATGAGAAATGGTGCAGACACTGTGTCACGTGGGAAAATTTCAAATGGAAAGAAAGAAAGGAAGAAAGGAAGGAAGGAAGGAAGAAAGAAAGGAAGGAAGGAAGGAAGGAAGGAAGGAAGGAAGGAAGGAAGGAAGAAAGGAAGAAAGGAAGAAAGAAAGAAAGAAAGAAAGAAAGAAAGAAAGAAAGAAAGAAAGAAAGAAGGCTTGAAATAAAGCTAAAGGTCAAAGAACGAGAAGAAGAAAGAGTAGGAAGGAGGGAGGGAGAGAGAGAGGGAGGAAGGGAGAGAGAGGGAGGAGGGAGGGAGGGCAGGCAGGTGGGCTTTGTCAGGGACCCTGAAGCAGGCACTGTTGTGAACTCTCTCATCCTCTGACTCCCAACAACTGCCTTCTCTTTTCTGTTTGACTTTCCATCAGGAAGCTGAAGTTTTCTTTTTCCTTGGCTTCCAATCTGAGCTTTGGGCAGAGCCATAAAATTCCTCAGTCATTTATGGCCTGTTTTTCCTTTATAGTGGAAAAACACTAATCCTTCAGCCCTTAAATGCGATGTAATCAAGAAATGTGGGCATCAAGCAGAGCTAGCTGTGTTCTGACCTGCCATTCACAGTTTATGTGAGGACCCTATAGCACTTGATCGAAAAGTAGTTTCAGAGTCCTGTCACAGTGAGGACCTGGTTCAAAAGTCCCCTAATAATCTTTACCTGCCACTGGTAAGTGACAATGCCAAAGGCTGAAATGCTGCTCTCTGGGAGAAAGAATATGCCCTCCACACCTTTGCAGGGGGAGGGGGTGTGGAGAGAAGGATCAGCAGTTAAAAGCACTGGCTGCTCTTTCCGGGGATCCCCGCTCTGTTCCCAGCACCCACACAGTGGCTCCAACCATCTGTAACTCTAGTCCACGAGGCTATGACACCTTCAGGACAATCAGGCATTCATGGAATGCACAGACATGCACATAAAATAATTTTACAAATTTTAATGTCAGCATCAGAAAAAGCCTTGCATCCATACACCTCACTGGGAATGACTTCCCAGACTTAAGGAAGCAGGAGCTCTAAGCTAGGACAGACTGGGAAGACAAAAGACAAAGGACCAAAACCCGAAGTCAGTCTGCAAGTCAGCCCCAAGGACTCTGCTCATATATCTGCAACCAAATACTGACATCCACCTTCACAGCAGAGTTTGCACCATGCCTGGCCTTGGCCCATGTCATTCTATATGAACAGTCTCCAGAAGGGCAGATCTGGCTTTGCTTTATAAATGTCACTGCCAAAGGCACAGCAAAGATAAACTCCTAGAGTATCATTGCAAAGTCCTGCTAATCAGGACTCTGCCTGCACTACTATTACATATGAACAACTACACAACACAAACTCTTCTCTGTTCCTCGTGCCCAGAAGCCTGTACCAGCACATGGAAGTCTACTTTTTTTTTTTTTTGAGTCAGGGTCTCACTATGTATATAGCTTTGGCTGGCTTGGAGCTTGTTAGGTAGACCAGGCTGGCTTTGCACTCAGAGAGATCCACCTGTCTCTACCTTTTCAGTCCTGGGACTAAATTTGACCACCACTACACCTAGCTGGGACTCTACTTTAAAAAAGAAAACAGGCCAGTTAGTGGTGGTACACACATTTAATCCCAGCAGAGGCAGGCAGATCTGGTCTACAGCCAACCTGGTCTGCAGCCTGGTCCTGTTGCAGGACAGCCAGGGCTACTCAAAGAAACCCTGTCTTGAAAAACAAAGACACCCCCCCCCAAAAAAAACAACCAAACAATAACAAAAACTGAGCAGACCATTAGCCTTTAAGATAAAAAAGGAAAAACAACAAAACACTAGCAAAAGATAGATAGATAGATAGGTGATTGATAGATAGATGATTGATAGATAGATGATTGATAGATAGATGATTGATAGATAGATGATTGATAGATAATAGATAGATAGATAGATAGATAGATAGATGATAGATAGATAGATAGATAGATGATAGATAGATAGATAGATAGATAGATAGATAGATAGATAGATGATAGATAGATGATAGATAGATAATAGAAACATAGATAGATAGATGATAGATAGATAGATAGATGATAGATAGATAGATGATAGATAGATAGATAGATAGATAATAGATAGATAGATAGATAGATAGATGATAGATAGATAATAGATAGATAGATAGATGATAGATAGATAGATAGATAGATAGATAGATAGATAGATAGATAGATGATAGATAGATGATAGATAGATAGATAGATAGATAGATAGATAGATAGATGATAGATAGATAGATAGATAGATAGATAGATAGATACAGATGATAGACAGATAGATGATAGAAAGACAGACTGATAGACAGTGACTCTTTTCCTGCTCAGCACGCACAGTAGCCTCCTCCACACCCTAGTTCTGTACTACTTGCTGTGAGTGACAGGAGAACGATGGTGAGAAAGTCTTCCCCAGACAACACCCAGAGTTCTCAGTACTGCCCCACCAATGACGCTGCAGGATGACGAGGGCTTATAAATACTGCTCACATTCTGGTCAGGGAGGGAAAGTAGAACTCAGACAGGCTGTTCGAAGTTCTGCAGAGTACTGAGCTCCAGTCCACAGAATGATCCCAGCACGTTCCTATCTTACTTGACCGTAGCCCTAAGCATTAACTGTGTATGTCCTGTTAACCCCTCTGACCATGTGGGATGTAATCTGGGGATCCCTGCTCCAGGGGAACTGTTTCTAACTTAGATGAAGTATCAAGCCAAGACCAGGTATGGTGATATATGCTTTTAATCTCAGCACTTAGGAGACAATGGTTGGTGAAATTCTTTGAGTTCAAGGTCAGCCTGGTCTACATAGTGAGTTCCAGAACAGCCAGGGACCCTGTCTCAAAAACAAACAAACAAACAAACAAACAAAACAATCAACCAACAACAAAGAATCAAATCATTCCAATGGGCTGATGGTGTCACAAAAGCAAACAGCTGGATACTCTACAGAGGTCTAGAAGCAGGGGGAACACAAAGGACACTGAAATCAAGGCAAAACTAGAAAGTAAAACTAAACCAAAGATCCTCTTTCTGCTAGTTTTAATGCCACCTTCCTGGCATTCAGAGACCAACTACTTGTGAGCAGGAAAGGACTTACTGCAACCAAAAGATGAGTTTCAAGTTTTGTCAGTGCAGAGAGCAGTGCACCCACCTGAGCATCAGCTGAGGTTGAGCCACATACTGAGAGTGTAACTAAAATTCCTATTATACTAAACATTCTGACAAATGTCAGTGGACCAACAGGACCAATAAACTGACTGGATGGATGGAAAGACAGATGTTGGACAAGGATGGATAATGGATGGATGGGAGATGGGTAAGACTGGATGGATGGATGGATGGATGGATGGATGGATGGATGGATGGATGGATGATAGACACAGTATATTGTAACACTACAATCACCAGACTAGAAATCAGGAATCCTATACTTCCACATCTTCTATGTCAACATGTAGCCGTTTGTATTCTGATGCTAATTGTGTCCTACAAAACTTTGCATGACAGGGTCTGCAGGCAGTTTCTGGGAGCCTGCCCCCAATTAACTGTGAGTGGCGAATAAAGATGCCAACAGCTAATGACTAGGAGGAGAGAGAGAGAAAGAGAGAGAGAGAGAGAGAGAGAGAGAGAGAGAGAGAGAGAGAGGCAAAGTTGAGGTTTTCTAGGTTTGGGACAGAGGAAGGAGAAGGAGGAACACCGTGCCTGAGGTGTGAACAGGAGAGAAAAACAGAGATGCCACATAAGGCTGTGTGTGCCTTTCACTCAGGAACATAAGCCATTGAAGCAGCTAGCAGTCCTGCGTTGGGATTTATTACTAAACATTAATACTGTATCTACAGGATATTCTTTTACTTTGATCAAATAACTTCTGAGCTGTTTGTTTCATTTATAAATGAGTAGTTAATGAATATCTGATATTTGACAGTGTATCTTTTCAGTCTTTCGGTTGGAATGCACAGGCATTTTCCATACCTGATCATCCATAAGAGAGATAAATGGGGAAGACAAGGAAGGAAAGGGGACAGGAAGAGAAAAGATGGCTTTCCGACCACTGGATTGCCTTTCAAATAGAGCTTGGATGGGTAACTGAACAATGATAATCTATACACAATAGTTCTGTCATCAGAATATTAGTATCCTAAACTAAATATTAGTATCCTAAAACCCAAAACATCTGCGTGCTGGTTATCTATCCACTCTAGCCACCAAGTCATCACATACCTTCCTGGATCTTGTTCTCAACGCAGGAAGGTGTATTACTACTGTGGTAGCATGAGGAGGAATGGCCCATATATTTGCTTAGTCACTAATGGTGACTAATGCTTAGTCACCAGAGAGTGCTGTTCTCTGACGTGTTTAGAAGGATTAGGAGGCGTGGCCTTGTAGGAAGTCTGTCACTGGAGATTGGCTTTGAGGTTTTCACAAGCTTTCACTCTCACTTTCACTCTTTCAACAGTGTTTCCCTTTCTCTTGGCCTGTGGATATCAATGTAGCTCTTAGGTACTTCTCCAGCCCTATGCCTGCCTGCTGCCATGCTCCCTGCCATGATTACAATAGACTAAGTCTCTGAAATTATAAGCAAGGACCCAATTAAATACTCCCTTTTATAAGATTTGCCACGATTGCAGTGTCTCTTCGGCGCAATAGAACAGCGAATAAGTCAAACTACCATTCTAGTTTGAAGGGGGAAAATAAGAGAAAATGCAGATAATTTTGCAAATGCATGAACATTACGTAGTCTCATGGTGGATGAAGCCAAAACACCACATCCTCCGAAGTCTGTACAATCATCAGAAGAGGCAAAACTGTCATGGGCTGCCTAGAATGTAGTCAATGCTGGGGAAACCCACCACACACCACAGGGCAGGAACAGTGTCCTCTAACCCTGGATGCCCTGGCTTCACTGGGAACCCGGAGGCACTGCTATCTGATGTTGAATGCCACTTGCAAGGACTTCCAGAGATGAGGGCTCTGGGAAAACAGAAGGTTTCAGTTCATAGGGGCACGTCTGTGTCCGTGGCTGTTGCAGAGTCAATACTGAAGAGCAGGCAGGCAAAGAAGCATGTTATATGCATGTAGATCTGACCCATCCTCCCTGATCTTTTGGGCCAAGGTTAATGTCAACCCCTCTGGGAAACCTTTTCCTGTCTCTCCCTGGACAATCCTAACATATCAGCCTTTAGGGAGCTGTTTGAGATGGAAAGTGTGAGGTACCAAGAGCAGGGAACCCCCCCTCCCCTTTTTAATCTGTTCACCTCCATCTCACTCACCTTAAAGCAGGCTGGGTAAGAAGCCCTTCTAGGACACTATCTGTGCCCACCCCCCCACCCCACCCCCCGCCCTAAATTGGAACTTAAAATAAGAATCAAGATCTTTTTATAATTAGTCAAACAAAAACTGAAACAGAAGCTAAAGAGATGCCTTGCTTGGTGAAGCACATGTGAGACTGTATGGACCAGAGTTTGGATCCCCAGAGTACATGTGACTGTTGGGCAGATGTGGTGGCTGCCTATAATCCCAGCATCTGGGAGGCAGAATCAAAGCATTCCCATAACAAGGTGGGACTAGCTAAGTAGGTTAAGTCTGTTCAAGCAAGACTTTCCTTCAGCATAGAAGGTGGAAAAAGACAAAGGAAGATACCTGGCATTAATCTCTGGTCTCCACATGCATGTACAAACACATATACATTAACCCACACCCACACATGTGAATATGCACACACATATACATACAAAAACAAAAAACAAAACAAAACAAAAACACCCCCAGGTTTTAGAAACGAATACTTATCTGCATACAACACGGCAGGATAGTATCTGCATACAAGGCAGGATGGTATGATCAGCATATCAGTACTTGCGAGTAACTATCCTAGAAGCATCCTATCTTCAAATTTAAAATTGTCATGTCAGATTTATTTTAAATAGATCTTGAATGTCTCTAAGTGACTTGAGTTCAGTCTCCAGGAAAGAATGATAGAAAATAAGGAAAGGGAGTGAGGAAGTAAAGATTAAATTTGAAAAAGTACAAATAAACTATGCTGAGTCCCCTAAAATCCAGATCCAGTTAAAGAGGAACGTGTCAACCTTACAGTGACGAAGGCTACCTCTCTGGCCAAAACAGACAAATGACATCTGAATATTAACACATATTAGTCACACATACACACACACACACACACACACACACACACACACACACGCCTAGAAACTAAGGATGAAATTGGTAGTCTCTATTACACACACACACACACACACACACACACACACACACGCCCAGAAACTAAGGATGGAATTGGTAGTCTCTATTACAAGCATCTTAAGTTTTAAAGATTCTGCTTGCCAAGAGATATTTCTACTCACATCTGGCTCTCCCTGTGACTGATGATATACCACTCTTTTCAAATGGGGGCACAATAGCCCATGATGGGTGTCCCCATCGGGCAAGGCCTCTGGCAGAACAGAACAGGACCAGCACAGAGGCTGGCACTCACCCAGCCAGGGCCAAGGTCTGAGCTGAGAATCTGCTTCATGGGGGGCCTCACTGGCTCTCTAGGCACTGGAAGCTTCCTCAGCCCAAGCCAGGGCTGTAAATTCCCCTCCCCAGGGACATCCACATGACTCCACTCCCTCCTCCCCTGCTGGTTTCAGAACCTTGCCTTATCTGTCTTCCTCCCCCTTTCCCCTGAAATAGTCGGCTGTAAGGGCTGCAAAAGGCGTCTGCACACAGTCATGATAAGCAGTGATAAAGAGAGACTCTTAAAGAGCCATGTAGGGATATGGAGGCTGAAACTCATGCTCCCCTGCAGGCAGGGTGGGGGCTTCTACTGCACCAGAATCCTAGAAGCAGATTTGAAACCTTCACCTCAGCAATGTTAAGAGGGATGCAGACAGTTTGGAGAAAAAAAAAAAACTAAATGCTGGTGAACCTGGGAGGTGCATCTGAGTCTGGTGCCTACCAAGAGATATCATCTCACCTCTGTACCTTCACTGACACACCACAGATAAAGATGCTGTCCCTTCCCCAATTCTCAAAGTGATCCTCATTAGAATTTAGCTCTGTGTGTGTGTGTGACACATATTCATTTTTAAGGGTCTCCAGCCCAGTGAGGTGACTAGATCCAATGCGACTGTCCCACTTCACATTCAGAGACCTCTAAGCCCAGAGAAGTCAAGCTTCTTCCCTAAGGTCACAGAGCTCATCAGCAACAGTGTTAGGCGATGAAAAATAAAGAAGCTATGTGTGAACACAGCGCCCTGTGAACATCTACTGGCCGATAAATGCTGGAAAGCAGGCAGCAAACCACAGCCTCTTCCTATGTGAGTCATTATAATGAGAACTACCATCTGTCTAAGAAGTAGCCCTTAGATGAAAGGCAACCCCTAAACCCACAAGATAGTCAGACACGCGCGCACACACACACACACACACACACACACACACACACACACACACACACACACACAGAATTCAATCAAGCCACCTCCTTAACAACATAATCAGTCTCAAACCACAGCAGTCACGATTTACATTTCACAATGGACTTCTAATAACTAACATTTTTGTGTGCTTCTCATCCGACAAGCATTTTCTAAGCACTGTGTATACAAGACGCTATTTATTCCAAACAACACACTTAGATAGATTCTGCAGGCTTTGTGCCACAGAGGAAGACATAAAAGAGGTTATGCAATTGGTCCTTCAGTCGTAGATAGAGCTGGTTCCGTGGCCTGGGAGGGGAGCAGACTAGAGCCCACGTCGGTCTAACACACACACCCTGGTACTATGCTAACCATGGTGTTACCTGCTTCAACATCTGGCTCTCCGCTGCATCCTTCACAACTTGTAAGTTTTAAAATACATACTCATTAATAATTGCAATAGAGGAAATTGTGTGATGGTGAGGGGCACTCTGTGACTTCTGCTTGATTTTTTTTTTAATTTTATCTTTTTATCAACCAAATACAGCCTTAACAAGTAATGGCAGGGCTGCGCTGTAGGTCATTTATTTGTAAGGCACTTGCCTAGCATACATGAGTCCTTGGGTGCTATCCTCAGCACTGGAAACAATAATGCTATTATTATAATTACAACTTTAAAGGTGATGCTAGATTATGAATAAATTATTGAAAATCACCCCAAAGTAAAAATGTCTCTTTGCCTTTTCAAATTTTAAAGTGTATGTATTCACACAAGCTTTGAAAATGTAATTTTAATTTCACATTCTACTTCTTATGGAAGGAAGGAAACCACTCCAGCACAAATAACTGAAGATCATACATGGCTTAAGTAGCTTGTATGCAATTTCTATCTAACCAGCCCACTCTCTGTGAACAAGGCAGTATGACAAGCTATGGCACCGAAAGCAGGACTCTTCCTGTCACAATTCCTTCCTGCCTCTGCTGGACAACAGACAGGATGCACCCCACCATCAACTGCCTCCTCACATGAAGGGTTCCAAACAGAGGCAGACGGTAGACACACACCACCATGACTGTAAAGACTGGAGCCAGGAGCTGCCCAGAAAGAGGGAAGTTGGGTTGGTGTTCTAGGACTAGGGTTGTGGAGAGCAAAGCCAAGGTAGAACCAGGCTTTATCAAGTAAGTTCCTGCCTGGAAAGTCAAGGGAGCCATGGGGCAGAGAAAGAAAGAAAGGTGTGTGTATCCCCACAGGCTCTGTATCATGATCACAGCCTCATGATCCTACAGACCCCACACAAACTCCTCAGAAGGAAACTAACAAACATACAAATACTCCAAATCTTCTCCATGACTTAGTTCTCAGTCGGCTGAGCTCAAATAAGATCTTCTTTCTAAACTAACAGCCCATAGGGTCAGTGGGAGCAGGCACCGTGGACCTTTGTGGAGCAGAGCGCCGACAGTCCCTGGGAGGAGGGGCGGTGCGGGGTGCAAATGACAGGATAATGCATGAACTCAACCTCCCACCTGGGGGTGGCTGATATCTGTTATCAACTTGACAGGATCTAGAATCATCCAGGACAAACCTCTGAGCATGTCCGGGAGGGAGTTTCTGAAGTTTCTGCACACACAGACTGTGGAGGTACCATGGGAACCCAGACTAAATAAAAGCTAAAGGCGAGGTGAGCATCAAGTGTTATCTCTCTGTCCCTCCTGACCTTAGCCACCACATGCTCTAACCACCATGCCTCCCACCCTGTGATGGATTTTACCCTTAAAGAATGAGCCAGCATAAACCCTTCTTCCTCAACTTGCTGGGAGGGTTCATTTCCATTATTAACTCGACACAGTCTACCATCACCTGGGAAGTCAGTCTTGACTTAGGATTGACTGAATCAGGTTAGCCTGCTATGGAGTCTATGAGTGATTATCTTATGTCCCTGGAGGTGGGAAGACTCTGAATGAGGGGGCCTGGACTTGAAGCCAAGCAGGAAGAGAGCTGAGCACAAGGAGTATCAATCCAAAGCTCTCTGTTCTTGACTGTGGACACAATATAGCAAGCCGCTCCAAATCCCTGTGGTTTTGACATCCTCATCTCTTTCAATGATGGACTGAAACCTTTATCTGTGAACCAAATAAACCCTTTCTCCTTTAAGTAACTGTTGTCAGGGGACTTTAACACAGCAATAGGAAATGTAACCAAGACAGAGGTTTTGGTCAGATACTTTGTCATAAACACAAGAAAAGTAACCAATATACATCTTAGGGGCAGAGGTGATCACTGCAATTTTATGGGCTGTGGAAGGGAGCTGCCAATCAAAAACATCTCTTAATTCTGATTACTGCTAGAATTATTTTAATAGAAGGTTAAATAAATGCCTCTCCTTTTCCTCAGAGAGATAAGATGACAAGCATGACAAGCCATTCCTGCTCAGGGTCATGCAAAATTACGAGGGTTGTAGGGAGCCTAGATAGACCGAAGACACCACTGTAAAAACAGAAGGCCCCCCCAGGTAGAGCTTATTCTACAGGCAAACAACAGATACTTTTTGGCATAAGTATGTCACATGTAATATTTAGGATAATTTTTTTGGTTTTTTAAAAAAATATATTTGCTGTTTATCTGAAATTCAAATTATCCGGGCATCCTGTATTTCATCTGGAATCTGGGCTCTGCATAACCACAAGAAAAAAGATGGATATTTCAAGGGAGCAAAGGAGACGAAGGAAGGAGTGCATTGCTGCCAGAAAATACCTGGCAAGAGCAGCCTAAGAAAGGAAGGAAGGGTTTATTTTGACTCGCAGTTTGAAAAAAACAGTCATCACGGCAGAGACGCCATGGTGGCCAGAGCCTAGGCAACTGGCCATGTGGCATTTGCAGTGAGGAATCCCGGAGCAAGGACTGCTGGTCCTGGGTTCGTTCTGCTCATCCTGTGTTACTCTGTAGCTCCTGGGACAGTGCTGCCTGCATTTAGGGTGGATCTTACCACCCCAATTGGGCTAATCTAGAAACTCCCTGACAGGGATGTCCAGAAGTTTGACAATGTGTAAGTATCACAAACTGTTTTTTTATCTTCTTCGGGATATTGGTGTTACAGCTGTAGCTTGGAGATGGGGCACTTGCATTTATTTACAAGGCAACAGATAGGCAAACCCAGCTGCTCATCGGTAGGGCAGGCACAGGAGCATTTACGAAACGCCCAAGTTCTCTAATGTAATTTTATCTACTTTAATTCTCACTACACTAGTGATAACTAAGAAGGCAATTATTATCACTTTTTATGAATTAACAAACAAAAGTTTCAAGACGTTAAGTGAACCTTCTTCACCCTGCAAAAGCAGAACAGGCTTCTTGTCCCACCTACTGCAGCCGCCTAGTGCTGGTAAACCCTCAATACTTGGAAGGAAGGGAAGGACTTCATATGGCTGAAAAGGAGAAGGAGAGTAAATGTCTGGGGTGAATCATTAATGCCCGTCGGAAGAGTAATTCGCCACATGTATTTCCCCTCCTTAAAGGGAATTATCTAAAATGAAGGCCAAGCTTTAAAGATTATCATAACAGCTAACTAAACATCAAATGTCTGTTCTTCAGAGTATTATGGCCTGGCTAGTCTTCAGGGCCTTGCTCTTGTTTTTTTTATTTGTTTGTTCCTGGTTTTTACGTAGTTTTGTAACTTTAACTATTTAACTTAGCATATAAGGAATAGGTTTCACTGAAGTATTTTCTTTTATTTTCTTGTTTCTTTATTGAGACAATTTGCACTGTAGCCCCCAACAGGCTTGGAACTCGCAGCCAAATTCCTACCTCAGCTTCCCAAGTGCCGGGCTTAGGAACATGTACCACCACCCTCCGTCCAACTGTTTACTCCTTAGGAACTCCAGCGCTGTGGTCTAAAGTAAAAATGTTACTTTCCAAATGAAGCATCATCCTTGAGCACTGCTCAAATTTAGACCAGAATAACGAGACAATCACTGGGTACTACACTACAGGTTGGGTTTCTATGAGAGACCCAGGGAAGGGACATGACAGCCGATGTTTCAACCTTGAGAAATGAGACAAACACCTAGACTGCAACAGAGCGGGAGGGTTTCAAACCTCAGTGACCACACCAGGCACACGGACTAAAGCAGGTGATGCTCAGGCCAAAACAGAGCACTGTAGGAGAAATGTCTAGGTGTATTTTGCCTCTTCTCTGCCAGAAGACAAGTGGATATTAGCATTTTGAGCTTTGAGCTGGGGAGGGGGTGCAGTTGGGATTAAAGCAAGATTGTAATGGAAACACACAAACCAACCCCGATCAGCAATTAAAACATAAGAACACGCCACATGGACAAAACTTAACTGGAAACATTGTAAAGTAAGTATCCATCCATTCAGTCAGCCGTCGTCTATCTGGGCCGCTCTTCAGGAAGGATGCATTGCACACTTCCTGCATTCTAGAGACTTTTCCAGGAGTAAGAGGTTGAATCAAGTCCCTCCCTGTACACCAAACTCTTAGTTATTAAGGAATCTAGTGTGAGGACTGACCTCAATCCCCCACTGTGTGGTCTTGGCTTTTTTTTTTTTTTAACTTCTTGAAAACCTAGAAAATGGTTCTCTATCAATAATATTGGCTGGTTCAAGTTCCTGAATCTAAAGAATGGATTATGGGCTTTGGAGTTAGCTAGTCCTAGGTCTGGGGTATTGATGATTAAACCTAGGGCCTCTTGCATTCTAGGCAAGTACTCTACCACTGAGCTGTGGTCCTAACCCTGGTCCTGGGTTTGAGTTCTAGCATAAATGTTGACTGAGCCGCACTAGGAATATGAGCCCGTGACAGCAATCTGTGCACATCTGGCCTGGGAACCCTAGAGAGCTACTGCAAAACCTATATGTCTTCTTCTCCCACGGCCCTGTGTCTAGAACCCTTAAAAGCTTCCCACAAGCCTCTGTCAATTAGCAGCTCCCACAACAACATCTCCTTCCCCAAGAGGCCCCACACTGTTCAAATTCACCATTTCACACAGGATGTTAAGTCTGATTTTACAAGTGGTCCGTTTGAGCTCATTTTTCCTTTTATGTAATTAAGACACACACACACACAGAACCACAGTGTGTACACATATGATACACACACACACACACACACACACACACACACACAAAGCCACAGAGCACTAGTTCATGACGTTTCGAAATACTATTTATGATAAAATACACCTGGGAAATGCCTGGCTATGCTGAGGTGAACAACTCCCTTTACTTTAGGGGTCATTTTGTGTGTGTGTGTGTGTGTGTGTGTGTGTGTGTGTGTGTGTGTGTGTGTGTGTGTTTGTGTGTGTGTTTGTGAGTATGTGAGTATGTGTAAGTCAGAGGTTGATGCTGTCTTTCTCAAACACTCTACACTTTTTCTTTCCAGACATGGTCTGTCACTGAACCTGGTACTCACCTATTAGGCTGGACTTGCCTGATACTAAGTTCTAGGGACTTCCTGTCTCTACCTCCCCAGCCCTGGGACTACAGGTGCACACTGCCAAGCCCGTTATTTTACATTGGTCCTAGTGGAGCAATGAAATCTAATGCTCTCACAGCAAGATCTTACCTGAGCTCTCTCAGCTATCCCCAGCCCTGGGAGGCGTCCACCATCTCTCTTACCTGAGCTCTCTCAGCTATCCCCAGCCCTGGGAGGCGTCCACCATCTCTCTTACCTGAGCTCTCTCAGCTATCCCCAGCCCTGGGAGGCGTCCACCATCTCTGGTACACTAAGGTGCGCCTGACGCTGTAACATTTCTCAGCCTCCTTGATCCCTGAGACCTGAAAATATCACATGGCTCCTACCACTCAAAAGACAGTCCAGAAAACGCCCATTGCTGGTATGGTCCATTCCCTGATGGCTGATGGATGAGTCCCTAAGCTAACTAAAATGACTGAAGCAGCCATCAATGCAAACAGCCAAGGCATACTCATAGATCTTATGATCTACAAAGTCTTCTCGCTTCCTGGCCTTTGTTTGTTTGTCTGTTTTGTTTTGTTGTTGTTGTTGCTTAAGAATATACCTAACAGCTCTATGGCTCAATAATACACAGAAAGAGATCATTTTAAAACTAAACTTCCGAGCCGGGCGTGGTAGCACACACAGGCCTTTAATCCCAGCACTTGGGAGGCAGAGGCAGGCGGATTTCTGAGTTCAAGGCCAGCCTGGTCTAGAGAGTGAGTTCCAGGACAGCCAGGGTTATACAGAGAAACCTTGCCTCGAAAAACCAAAACAAAACAAAACAAACAACAACAACAAAAAAACCAACTAAACTTCCTTTACATGGTCCTTGGACTCTAGTTAGAGAAGCAAGCTATGGAAAGTAGCTTTGACAATGAGAAAAGAGGCATAAAACAAAGATGAGCAATTTCCCAGTGTGAGCAACTGTGGGGGACTAAGAGAGACAAAATATTATGGAGACGTAGGTTGAGCATAGCCAGAGCCCAAAATGCAGAGTTCTAGAGACCAGTCAAGGCAGTCGTCAGCAGGAGCCCAAAGAACCTCCAGCCATGCTGGCTCCTGTCTGACTCTTGTGGAGTGTAATCCCAGTACCGTGGGCATCACCTGACTCCTCCGTCAGTAAATGCTTCCAGGGAAAGGAAATGCCAGCCCACCCAGCTCTGCAGAGGAGATTGTGCCAAGCTCGTCCTCTCTGTAGTGAGCTTACACACCAATGTATTCCTGATACTCTCTGATAAACACGGTGTCTCCCACTAGGCTATTTGCTCACAGGACATGGTGCCAGGCACCGAAGGTATTCAATAAACACCCGCTGAATGGATGAAAGGAAGGCCGGAATAATAAATGACTCCTGTACTCTGACCACTGCCTAGCATCTTCTGTGTGACACACCAGAGAGCAAGCTCCTGAGAGCTCACACGCTGAGCCCAGTACATAAGAGGATGGGCAGATGGGCGCGCCTACAAGGCAGACCTGGAACAGGAGCCTCCCTGTCCCTCCACTAACCGGTGAGTGGGCTTCCCAGACTTCCCCAACAGCTCACACTCTGGAGAGCCATAGGATGGGTGAGAAAAGACACTTCCCATTCACGAGACGCTTCCATCTGCCCAGGAAGAAGGCTGGTGCGATGGGGATGCTACTGTCTGGGGATGCTACTGTGGGGGGGGGGGAACCAACCCAACATCTATTCAAGGTGGATGTGTGCAAAAGCATACTCCTGCCTCCCAATAATCAATTCTATATTCACCTGCTATATTTTTTCCAACCCCTTCTTGAGTTGGCCACATTTTTGGCCTTAAATGCTTCCCAGATACGAGCGAGCGCAGAGAGTGCCCTCCTCATCTCTCCTCCAAGTCAGCTGGGGTTACAGGCAAGCAGCGTCACAGCTGACTTAAAGGTGACCTCCAGAACACTTCAAGGAGAGGATGGGAAGACAGAGAGGCCGGAGGACACTGCAGCACTGGGGTTTGGTGGCAGGCTTGAGTTTCTCCTCTGGGCAGGTCTGAGTCCAAACCTGTTCCCCCTGGAGTTTCTATTTTGTTTGGATGTAGGTGAGTTACAGTGACATGGCTGCTCTGTCCTCTTGGTCCTCTCATGCCCAGCCAAGGCTTTTGGCCACTTCACATGGTTTCTGTCAGAAAACTAAATTTCAACCAGGTGCAGCCCTGCTGATTAACATTATAATAGATTGTAATTACTTAACAAGCCCATCTATACCCAGAGGATCTCGCAGAGAAACACATTTTGCCAAGTGAAGCTTTTATTTATGTAAAATAGAGCGGTTCCACTCTGGAGTTCTCTTAGCCAGTGTGAAGAGCCCCCCCCCCGCCCCCAGCATGGGCCCTGGGTACCCAGAGAGTGCACAACTCCCACTTTCAGTAACTTCAGACTTCATAAAAAGTCTTTCTTTGGTAGAGTGCTTATTGCCCCGTGGAAAGAGCAGAGCCTTCTCCTGTCAGGTTCTTCAAAGACTTCCATAAAATAGTCTTTCCTTCTTCCTCCCCAGTTTCAACTGTACAAAGGGATTGTTTGTACAAACCCATAAATGGGTGCATCTCTGAGCCCCTCATCAGAGAACCTTCCTTTTGCAGGAAATAGAGATCAGTGGATGCAGAGAGCCACAATGGGCCAGATAACACTGGCCTGCAGAGTACTCAGGTCTAGATGGGCCAGCTGTACCCTCCCCCATATAAATAAATAAATAAATAAATAAATAAATAAATAAATAAAGGAACTAGCGTAAGAGGCAAACAGGATAGATGCTTCCAGCAAAACAGTGCCTGGCAGACACACCAGGGCGGCAGCGCCCATGAGCTCATAGTCCCTATGACAAGAGCCTGGCATGGATGGGGAGGGCCTCGTGAAGTCCCACCCCTAACTGAGGTGATTGATGGCTGCTGGAGGGAAAGCCAGTTTTCCTCGGGGATGCACCCACTGTGAGGTGACCTATCCTCTCATAGATGGTTCTGTATCCACACACACACAGACAGCACTAGGTGGACTCAGAGAGTTTATAAACAGATAACTTAAAATTGAGAGAGGAAAGGAGTAGGCTCGGTGGAAGAATACTTAGAGGTGAGGGGATGGGAGATGAACTTGATTAAATGAAAAGACACACTATAGATATGTATAAAGCTCTCAAATAATAAAACAGGATAAGAAAAGGGAAATAGACTCAAATGCTTGCCATTCTAGTCTTCTGAAACATGCACCAAGTTTCCATACTCCCTAGGAGCGGGAACGGTGCCACGCACACACTCTGTCTGATCAAAGCACCAGTCTCTCCCACTGTATTGTGTCATGGCAGGTCCCAAAACAAGATGCATCTCTCTGTTGACATTCTATCATCCGTTCAACAATACACTAGGCTCTGGTTGGGTTGCTGAGAAGACGGAAAGGAATCGAAACTTCTGGAGTTATAGAAGCTCCGTCTCAAGGTTAGACAGGATGAGTGTGGGAGACACGGGGGGGGGGGGGGGGCGTGGTGACAAATCTCAGCACTTGGAAGGTTGAAGCCAGAAGACTGAGGGCTGGTCATCAGCCCGAGCTCCACACTAAAGCTCAGCCTGAAAACATCAATTAAATAATAAAACAAAGTCACAAATCTTGAACGAGACTGATGTTTTGGATAAGACCGCCAGAAACGGCTTTCCTGGGAACGTAACACGTGAATGAACGTTTGCGTAACGCGTGAATGAACGTTTGCGTCTCGCGTCAGGTACGCTGTGGTGAGTCTGTCTAAGGCGACCTGTGGGCCCTATGACTGCAGCCTCATAAACAAGGTGCAGAGCAGTAGGCAACAGGGCAGGAAGGTTCAGATGGCCTGCTTGTGCTGTCTTACGGGAAGGAACTGGCTCCCCCACCCCCCACCCCACCCGGAGGGATTTTTTTTTTTTTTTGACAAAGTTCAGGCAAGGAGGAACCAATTAGTGTGCAGTTGAGATAATCCAGACACTGCCTAAGTGACTTGGGCCCCAGAGGGCCATGCAAGTGGTAACACTTGGGATCGCTTCTTATGGCAGATGTGGCAGCGGCTGCTAGGGCTGCACATACGGGGATGGGGGGGGATCAGGGGTGGCTCCACCTGGTTGCTGGCCTCGATCTCAAAAAGTAGAGTTGGCATGACCCGAGCTGGGGAAAGCTAGCTTAGGTGGGGGGTGCAGGGCGGGAAGGGATTAGCCACACAATACCATATGTATTGATTTTTAGATGTACCATACACAAATCAAACATCACTGAAGATAAGAAAGGCATACGTGCATTCTGGAGTTGCAAGTTTGGTGTGGCCTGAAGTCAGGAATTTAAAGTTAACAGTATTGAAAATGTGTTTAAATCCAAGCTGAATGAAGCCGATACAGTCAAACCCAACGCCAGCTCCTAAATGCTCTGATTTCTAATCACTAATCGGCTTCCATAAGTAATGAAACCTTGTCTACAATGGCCATCATTGCTAGGACTTCCACAGCAATCTGACAGGTATTTGAATGGCTTTCAGAAGCCGGGGAGCTGCTGGTGACTGACAGCTGCAGGGGGATGGGGGGGGGCGGATAATCAGGTGCTTTAAGGTCGTGGCCATTGGCTTGTTGGCCATGCTCCAGTGAATGTCCACACGTTTAAGAGTATATGGATAGTATAGATTATAGTTGATGAGTTTTGAAAACTGAGGACACAAAGTTGGGTGGGTAAAGAAAGGGATAGATCTGGGAAATGTTATGAAGATTAATATAATCAGAATATATTGTGTATCTATAATTCTCAAAGAATTAATAAAAGAAATATGTTAAGTATAAGTAAATTAAATTTATTTTTAGACTATCAAAGGCTGTTCATGAAAAAACATATTCACATACAAGGAGAAAAATATCTTTTGCTGGGCCATCTGTCTGTAAGATGCTAAATCTAGGAGCATCTACACATGGCTCTTCAGATATTAACAAAATTGCTGAAACGCAATGTGGCCAAATCCTTTGCCAAGAGCTTCATACAGCTTCCTTACTTATTCACACAACCCTGAGAGGTAAGAATTATCATTTTTCCCATTTTTTTTACACACCAAGAAACAGGTATCTGGGGCTTAAGTCACATGCCCAAAGTCCTAACCGGTAAATTTCTGGGACATACAGTGAGAATTCTGGGCTTCCAAAGACTTATGACCTCTAGGGAACAGGGAGGGAACTGAGTCTCAACGATTCACTACATTGACTAGGTGTGGCACATGTGTGTGTTTGTGTGTGCATGAGTGCATGCGTGTGTGTGTGTGTGTGTGTGTGTGTGTGTGTGTGAAAGAGGGGGGACTGGATAGAACACAGATAACGCTTGACCTGTCGTGAAGCAGGAGTCTGGGTGCTAGCCCTAGACCAAGGAGGAATTGATGAGATAATCAGACAACTATCTTATCAATTACATGCCAAAGGGAGCAATACTGAGTTAGATGGTAAATATTGTAGAAACAGGGAAGGCATCTTGGAGGAACAATTCCCAGCCTAGCTATGTCCCCTTTGTAGAGCCTTTCTACTTCATCCTGTCAAAAAAAAAAAAATGCTGAAAATTTTCAGAAATCAGTAAGAAGATAGAGATACATCTTTGTGCAATGTGCAAGAACCCCATCAGGAGGGCAGAGGCTCAAGAGGAGGACATGTCCCCAGGATCCACCCAGGACACCCTGGCATTGGTGCTGTAAGAACATTCCCTAAGTGATTTTTGTTGACCAAGGCACAGCCAGTGACCTACCCTTTCCAGCACTGGGGGATTCAGTGGGGCAACTATTAAACCGACACTGAGGGCCAGGCATAGGTCCAAGCACACTGCGTGTATAAACTCAGTTCCCCACAACAACCATTTCAGACAGATGATTTTACTGTCATCCTTTTCCAGAGGAAGAAATGAAATTTCAGAAAGGTTAAATGGTCCACCAAAGGTCAAGGAAGGATTAGGTGGGGAAGGGTGGCCTTCAAACCCAAGCTGTCTGGCCCCAGCACGGACCCTTAGCAGCCGCCATAGTGAGCTTTAGTAGTTGTCAACTTGGCAGACCTGGGAAGAAGGAGCCTCCTGCCCATCAGATTGGCCCGTGGGGTATCTGTGGCGCATTTTCATGATTGCTAACTGAAACCAGAGGGCCCAGCTCACTGAGTGGTGCCACCCCTGGGCAGGTGGTCCTGAGTTATGTAAGAACATCAGCTGAGCCCGAACCAGAAGAAACAAAGCAGTAACCAGTGGTCCTCTGTGGTTTCCGTTTCAGTTCCCACCCGGAGTTCCTCCCTTGGCCTCCTTTGCGAAGGGCTATACAATGAAATCAACCCTTTCCTCTCCAAGATGTTTTTTAGTCAGAGTGGATTATCACAGCAACAGAAAGCAAATCATGGCAGAAGCTCTGAAGAATGGCTTCTCAAAGACTGGTGACCTTCAGACATAGCCACTACATTCCAAAGGCATCTGTGCTGGCTGTGGTGGCACACACCTTTAACACCTACACTCTGGAGGCAGAGGCAGGAAGACCCCTGAGTTCACGGCCAGCCTGGTCTACAAAGTGAGTTCCAGTACAGCCATAGAAACTCTGTCATGGAGAAACACAATAAACAAATTAAATACATCATACATACATACATACATACATACATACGTACATACATCTGTGACAAGATAAATCACAGAAGTGGCACAAACCAAAGATGTCTTCCAACATAGTATAGTTGTCTTTCAAGATAGTTTTGCTGGCTAGCCAAACCAGTGTAAACAAGTTTCCAGTTCAGTGAGGAGACTTTCTCAAAAAAAAAAAAAAAAAGCGGAGAACCAAGAAGATTGCTCAGCTGGTAAAGGTACCTGCTGCTAAACTAAGCTCAAACCTAGAACCCAGAGTGGAAGGGGAAAAACAACCCCTCTAAGTTGTCCTCCATACATATATCCATAAACACATGCACACATGCACAAGAGTGCACATAAGTGTGCATGCTAAGTAAATAAAAGTATAAGTAAAGAAAAGGTAAGATGGGCATCAGTGAAGATATACATTGTAACACCAACCTCGAGCCCCACAGAATCCAGAGTCTTCCTTCCTCTGGTAACAATTCCTGGTCTAGCTTCCAGTCTCAAAGCAAGGTTAATGAGCTCCAAACTCCAAAGGACAGACCACTAAAAATGCAGATTCCTCTCGATTATCCCAAACGGCGGAATCCACAGCTCAGAGGGAACAGGGCCAAGAGGGCACCTTTCCCTAGTGACAAAGATGCCCAGCCAAGTCAGGAGCATGTCATCCAGTGTCTCAAAAAGCAAGCTCAAATCCTTCCTTCTGTCTGCCTCAAGCTTTGCTTATAGTCATCAAAACCTGAAAGGCCTTTCTTTCCACTGTCAGCCTGGGCTTTGCACATCCTAAAACCCACCTCAGTCTTCTGAATTTTCTTCTGCTCTGTGGTTCCAGGCTCAACCCCACATACCTAATGGTGTTAAGCAGCATTGAAAAGAGCTCCCTTTCTTTATACTTTACATCCATATTTCGTTGAATGTGGACAAAGAAAAACTAAAACCACCAAATCCAAACCTATGATTCTGTAAAGAAAAGTGAGGCTTGAGAAAATAACAGTAAAAAAGCAAAAGAAACTAGTTTTTTGTTTGTTTTGTTCTTACTATTAAATTATAGTTCAGGTAGTCTTAAGCTGGGGAAACTTTGTTCAGCCTTACTCTCAGCACAGCCATGCCTGTCCATGCCGCAGCTCTGAACACAGGCACTCTGTGCACCTCTCTCCAGGGCGGTCCAAGCTTGGCACACTGTGTCCTCTGGATGATAACTCTGAACATTACCTACAACACTCATGTGCGTGTCTTTCCCCAGCACCTTCCTGGGTTCTCCCAGCTCTTCTACACCACCTTGGTTTTGAACTTCCAATCTACTTAGCGTAACACTCATTTGGAACTAAATTACCACTTGTCATGTGTGTGTGTGTGTGTGTGCACATGTATGAATATATATATATATATATATATATATATATATATATATATATATATATGTGTGTGTGTGTGTGTGTGTGTGTGTGTGTGTGTGTGTATCTGTGTGTATATGTATATACATATGTGTATACAAATATTAATATATGTGTATTAATATATGTGCATGTGAATATATATGCTACTGCCCTTCCCTAGAGAGATGCATGCCCCTTTAGAGTAACCAGTTGCCTCTTTTTATCCCTGGGTTGATTAAAATGGTAAGCTTGGTAGAATTTGGCCACATAAGGGGAACTCTGTGGACAGATGAGTTCAGAGCCGGCTGAAGTACTCCACAGTAAAGACAGGTCCCCGCACTTCAGGCTGGGCTTCAGAGCCATACCTACAGAACGGTATGCCTCTTCATTTCTCCCAAGAAGAGAGCACAAGGGTTTGAGCCCAGGAAATTCTACCTATAGCTATGATGCTGTGCATGTACTTGGGTGACAGGCATGGGGAAGGTGGTCCTTTTGCGATTTGTCTCCATTCTCAGCTGTGTGGCTGGTGTAACCGTACTCATTTCTAAGAGCAGTCACAGCGTCTCCCAGTCAGAACCAGCTCCACCATTTGAGTCATGCTTTGGGCTTCTCTCAGTCTTGTTTTTAATCTGCCCAATGCCTGTCATATCCAATTCACACTTGCTATAAGGCAGAAGAGATAATGATTTTGAAAGCACTTTACGTTATCACACACAATAAAAATGTCAGGGCCACAGCATATGAATCTGCAGGGCTAATAAATAGCCTGGGAGGCCAGACAGACTGTTCCCCACTGGGCAAACCGTGAGCCATGGGAGGTAAAGGCTCAGCCGCCAACCCACCTGTGCTTACCATGCGACCTTGGGTACCCACTTAGCTTCTCTGGAACTCAATGTCCTTGTCTGGAAATGTTGCTTGTGCACTAGAAGATCTGGTCTAGAGCCAAATCCAGTATAAATGTAAGAACCTTGGAGAACGGCTATTAAGCCAGGAGCTCTGACTGAACACTTCCTTAGAAGAGCCGAGGAGGGAGAGTAGCATCCTGTTCTGCTCTGAGTTTGGAGGAGACCCCAGTTCAGTGTTGCCAGAGAAACTCAGATACATCCTTCCAGCTGGTGCATGGATGTGGAAAACTTGGACCTTCTGCTCATCTTTTCTGCATTCTGCCTACTGTTTATGCCCTCTTAGACCCTCCTGCAACAGGCCCCACCTTCCTGATACTCTAGTCAAAATCCTCTTCCCCTTTTATACAGAACCACAGATGTTTAGCACTGAAGTCTGTTTGTGAAGCTGGTTAGGCCCCCATGGCCCCTTTGGACATCACAGTGAACAGCAGTGAAAGGAGAGTGGGTGAGGTGGGTGATGAGGCTGAGGTCAGGATCCTAAAGTCTGCCTGCTGTCTACTTTAGTGGAAGCCACAGATCTCCCAGAGTTGAGCTGTGTGGTTTACAAGGGTTGCCCTAAAAGCCTCTCTAGTAACCATGGTTTCCAGAAGGCTCTCCCACATCCAGGAGCATAAAAAGAGCAGGTCCCCTCCCCCATTTTCCCCCTAAAGGCCCCATGTCCTTGAAAAATGTATTTAAAATATCAAGTAGAGTGACATGCCAAGGGCATGTGCACCCTCTGACCCTACGATATTCACGAAGTTATCTGCGGTCAGCAGAGTGATTCCCCCATAGCTCTTCTTCATAAGGCAGCACAGACAGCCCTCTGTGCAGACCAAAGAATCTAGAAAAGATATTCATCCATAGCAACACTTGCTCCAGATAGAAACATGTAACAAACCTGAGATAGAGATAGTCACTTCCTAATTGAATGCTGTTCCTACAAGAAGAGAGAAGGGGGGGAAGGTGTTTTACTGACTGCCCAAGTTGAATGCATTTGGTTTAAGGTAAGTAGGCAAGGCCTACTTCAAAATCCCTCATATGTGACAGTGGAGTCAGCTAACAGCTCAATTTCAGAAATAATGTTTGATCCTACAAAATCTTGACAATCAAAGCCTGGAAACATATAATCTTAAGATTCAAAGTCCTGACTTCCTATCACCACAAACCCTATTGAAACTACAGCATCCTAAACAGATGGGCAAAGCAGGCTGGAATTATGTTTGTGGGACACTACTATAGAGAGGGGACACTGGGGGTGAGGACCTTTCTGGTATGTCAGCAAATGAGCTAAGCAGTTGTTTACGAAGAGGGGGTTTCCTACCAGAAAGAAGGCTTTCTAAAACTACTCACTAGGCTACCCAGGATAAAGCCAGGAGGCACAAAAACCCTCCCAGTCTGAGCTCCACGTGTCTCTCCAAGGACAGAGAGACCCACCCACACACAGTCGCTCAGCCAAGTCCACCAGGCACTTGCAGATTCCCTCCACCAACCTATGCACCTGCATTCTGGGTTCTCTCCCAACTTGCAAGCCCCCTGTACTGCCCACTGTTGGGAGAGCACAGAGGAGACAAGGGATAGTGCCCATCTGTCAAATCTCGGCTTTCTTACCCTACTGTGTATGTCTTTCCTGCTACGAAATAAAACGTGCCTCTTCAAGAAAACTGAGCCGTACACGCAAACGCAGACAGCCCAGAGACCCAGGACCAATGCTCAGGCAGCAAGTCTTTCCCTGGGACCCGGGACTCCCGGACGTGGAGGATCAACTCACCCAGTCCTCGAAGTGACGGCTCCCATTCTGCAGCAGCTCCTCAAACTGGATGGTGCAGTTGGCCACGAAGTCATCGTAGCCGATAGGAGCGTCGTGAAAGACAGCCAGCTCGATCTTGCGCCCATTGCACACATCGGTGACGAACTCATCGTGCCAGGCCGGACTGTTGGTCTTCTGCTTGGTGGCTGTTTGGCCGATGCGCGAGTCATCCACGTTAAGGGCAATGTAGGGGTCCAAAAGGAACGTCTGTGGCCGGGGTCCCACCGCATGGCGCAGCGACCAGGCTGTGGGCTTCAAGCTCACGGCCTCGCAGATTTTGATCTTAAGAAGACCATTGAACACTACCATGGTCGGGGCCGGGGTCACTCCGTGCGCCCCGAGGGCAGGATTGAAGAGCAGGAGCAGGCGCACCGGGAGCCTGGGGGACTCCTGGGTCCCCTCTTGCCCCACCCCACTCACTCGCTACACCTTGTGGCGCTGCCTCCTGGCGCCGGCGATTCTCAGCGAGTGCATGTATTTCCTCGCCGGATTCCTAACGGAAAACAGGGAGGGGGGAGAGCTGGAGACGTCCGTTTTTGGAGCAAGTCTCTCCCCCCCACCACCGGCGACACCTCCACAGGAGGAGACGAGCTGTCGCCTCCGCTGCAAGCCGCGGGGGCTGCCTCGCTGGTTCTTCGGGTCCGTGTGCGGAGAAGCAGGCGCCGCGCCCGGCGCTCACCTACCTTTCCGAAACATAATCCCCGGGCAATTTCGACTCCCGGAGGGGGAGGGGGCGGCGGGACGGGGCGGGGACGAGAACCGGGGGCACAGATTTCAACCCGGATCCTCTTCGCCCACCCAGCGCCTGCCTCGGACGGCGCGGGGCGGAGGGTGGACTGAGGGATGTGCAGTCTATCCGGAGGGATGCATGTCGAGAGGAAATGGTCCTTCCCGGAGCCAAATTTTTTAAAAATCCACAAGCTGCACGATCAGCCCCGCCGTCACCTCCTGGGTCAAGCAGAGCCGCGCCGTAGCCGGCGATCGCGAGGCGCCCGGTGCCTGGAATCTCACATCCGCGCGGGCTTGGTGGGTAGAGGTGGCCGCCACTCGGGTTCGGGGCGCAGGCCGGCACCCGGCGGTGCGCAGCGCGGCGGCCGGGCAGGGACTGCGACTCGGCGCGGCCCCTCCTCCCGCCCGCCGGCGCCCGCCCGCCCGCCGCGCTCCCCGCGTCCGCGCTCTCGGCTGCCGCCGGCTCGCCGCCCGCCAGAGCGCTCAGCCCGCGATCTGCTTCCCTCGATCGCCGTGCGAGCGATTCTCCCTCCCTCTAATGCAGGAAATGCGCAAAAGACGTCAGTGTGTGTGTGTGTGTGTGTGTGTGTGTGTGTGTGTGCACGCGCACGCGCGCGCGCGACACTGTTTGGGGAAATAGAAAGTTTTGCCGGTTGGGGGAGCAATACGGGAAAAGTGAGCCGAGCAGAAAAGAGCAGGAGCGGGCCGGCCCGGTCCGTTGGCGGTGGCGCGCGGGGGAGCTGAGGAAGGATTCCGCGCGGAACCCAGGAGTGTGGCGTCGCGGAGGTGCGGGAGCCACTGTCGTAGGCTGAGTCTGTGCTCCTCGGATCTATACCAGGAAAGCCGGGTCTGGACCCGGAGAGCAGCGGGCCGCGCTTCTCTCTCGCACCCTGCCGCCAACAATATCATTAAAGCTGGGCCTGGTGGAAGGAGGGGGTCTCAATGTCCAAGAAGACCTTCCCTTACTCTGCCTGGACTGCGGCGGTCACCAGCCCCGCGGAGGGCTGGCCTGTTTGTCACACTGCCCTGGGATTCTCTACTGTGCCGCGATGGGGGAGGGGACACCCGGACTGCTGAGCCCTTCGGCTGGGTGTGAGTTTTGAAATCCTCTTTTTTTTCCCCCTTGGGGAGACTCTCCCCTCTGGGGATTTGTTCTGGACCTGCTTGGGTTACGAGAACTTGTTGACAAGTGGAAGACTGGTAGAACCTGGGCCCAGCCTGGTTCGAATGTCTGTTTATTTCTCAAAGTGACTCCTCCTACGTATGCGGGACCTCGTGTGTGCCCCTTAAGGGGACAAGGCTTGATCCGTACGCTGACAACCGGCGTTCGGGCTGCGGGAAAGCCCAGTGGGTCCTCCTGGGGTCCAGTGGCTGTATCCATACTAATTTCCTAGGTAACCTTTAAACTCTCTGGAAGCGGCCGCGACGGCGGCTGGTCACGTGAGGCGAGCCCTGGGCTGCTGGGGAAGAATTTCCTGGGCCGGGGACCGGGACAGGGAAGGCGGGCGGCAGGGGATGGCTCTGGGCCGAGGGGACTGGGAACCTGGGAGGGCCGGGCGGAGCGCGCCAGGCCCCGGGCGCCGCGCAGCGGGAACTTCCAGCCTGCGCCCGGGAAGGGGCTGGTCCCGCAGCTCCCCGCTGTGTGAGTGGAAAAAGAAAACCTCCGCCCTCACCCGAGTGCCAAGGCAAGTTCGGCTGTTCGTAGGGATGGAGAAAAGCTAAGTGTTTATCTGGAGACTCTGGTAAGTGTGGAACAAAATGTACAAACCGCATTCCGTTCACTTTTTCCTCTGTGGAAAAGGGTTATCAATTCTTTTGGTTTAAAGATGAGAAGGCAGTCTCCAAGAATGACAGACATATCAAGTATAGTACACAGCCCCCCACCCCTCCCCCAAGAAAGAGTTCAGGGGTTTGAGTTCAGGCAGATCTCCTCCCAACGTTTAAGTGTGCAATCATGCCCCCTCCCCGTAGCTCACTTACATTCCTGAGAGCCAGTCCTGTTGCGTGGGATAACTTGGTCTACGGATACTCATAAAAATGCACCTTTGGCAATGATTATGGTCTTAAGATCATTGGCGCTTAAAAAAAGAATTTTAAAACTTCCTTTAAGAACATGCAGTAAAACGTAATGACCACGAGACTTTCTCTCCAGACTGTGTTTAAGAAGCAGGCCCAGTGCAAAATAAATAAATAAATAAAAATAAATAAATAAAAAATAAAAATAAATAAAAAATAAAAAAACGAAAAAACGGTAGGGATACATTCTAAGTTTAAAGAAAGCCAAAAAAATTCATTAAACAAAATGGTATTTAAGTCATATTTTTTTAAAATAAAAGGTAATATTAATTTCTAGGATGAACAGAACATGCCAGTTTTAGGTCGTTTTAAATAGTTCACTAAGTACAGTTGTTTTTATTCGGGTTCTTGGCATCCATCAAGCTTTTCACATAAATGGAAGGCTTCATTAGCCCTACTCTGTCTCGGCCCTGCTGGGCAGTCCAGCCAGGCAGGGATTTCTTGAAGTTAGAGATCCGAACTTAACTAGTTGGTGTTTCCTGATCTCTCTCCAATTTTGTCTGATGGACCCTATCTTACGTGCAAATAGAGTTGGAATAAAAAAAATCATAGACGGGGCTGGTGAGATGGCTCAGCGGGTAAGAGCACCCGACTGCTCTTCCGAAGGTGATGGGTTCAAATCCCAGCATCCACATGGTGGCTCACAGCCATCCGTAATGAGATCTGATGCCCTCTTCTGGAGTGTCTGAAGACAGCTACAGTGTACTTACATATAATAAATAAAATAAATCTTTAAAAAAAAATCATAGACATAGATCCCTTCTTTTTTGGCATACTAAACAAGAAATAAATTTTAAATTAAACACTGAATTTGAACTTTAGAGTTAGTTTATCTCCCCTTCCTCTCCTCCCACACCCTCCTTCCACCAGGCAAACAGTCAAGACTTGAAACATAAGAGTCTGTCGCCATCTGTGTGGCTGCCTTAAAACAGAGAAGCCTCAGCTCCCAATACTGTCACCTGGCATCCTGGTTAAGGTGAAAGAATAAAGGGGAGAGGTGGGGGAGGGAGATTGAGAGGGAGCACCTGCCTCTTAGGAGACTCTCCAGGTAGATAATCAGACAGCCATTCTCCAGGGTGAGCAGTATTAGTCTACATTCAATTACAGGTCTTTTGTATTGGGAATACAAAACACTTAGCCAAACAAAATGCCAGTATTGCATTGGATGAATGCTTATATTAAAAGGGAGAAGTTGGGTATTCTCTGTGCAAACAGTGTGCTCATTATATCTTTGTTCCTAAATAAATCTCTCACCTTCCCACTCTCTTAACTTAGGCACGTGAAAACTCCCAGGGACACCATGAATATGTGAGACACCAGTTTGTCAAAATCTCTGACACACACACACACACACACACACACCCTGATTTCAAGACAGGGTCCCACTATGTAGTTCTGGCTGTCCTGGAACTCACTAGGAAGACCACCCTGGCCTTGAACTCACAGAGATCTTGCCTCTACCTCCCAAGTGCTGGGATTCAAAGGCATGAGTATCTAAGGGAGCACTCTTAAATTTACCTGGAGGAGAGGTGAGTCTAAAAGAACCTGCTTCAGACTCCAGGGGTATAGGAAAACAGGCCTTTGCCAGTTTGGGCTTTCAATATAAACTCCTGGTCATAATTACTGCCTGGTTGGTCCTCCTCTTGGCCCTTGTATACAATGTAAAGGACTGGAAGGCAACTATGTATACATTGAGTTAAATGCCCTTTGGATTGTAACAATAGTCTAGTTGTTTCATAATCTTTGAGAAAGGCCAGAGGAGAGGAAGATAAAAAATGATGTAAGAATGTACAAAGACGATGAAGCTGGGGTGCATGCAGAAAGGGCTAATGGTCCAGTGCGGTGAGGCAGCCCAGGGCAGTACAACCCATGTTGCAACAGTTCCCGGAATCGGAGCAGCATCCTCGGCCTGGGGGAGCTCAGGAGAGCATCACTATAAGGCCCTTTGAGTCAGAACCTTCAGCAGCAGAACGGCCAAGACAGAGGAGGCAAAAGAGAGCAGACTGTGCCACAGGAGAGGAGCTATTCAGCCTGGCTCGTGCAGGTGGGGACAGGAGAGGAGGTGGGCAGGAGCCTGATAACTAAGAGATACTTTGGCCACGCAGATGTGTTTGAACTGCTTCCTAGAGAGACACTGAACATTCCGTGGTTGAGGAGTAGTTTCTAGAATGAACTCTTTTCAAAACAGCTTGCTGTCAGCATAACCTAGTGTTTGAGGGTGCCTTGGGTTAAATCCCCAACCGCAGTGGGAGGGCTGGGGAGAGTAGCGAGTGGATATTTTTCCTTCTGTAACTTCTCCTCATCCAACTCACCTCAGAACAGGGTGCCAGAGGGATGTACTGCTGAAGATGACTTTTCCTCTATTCAAGAATGAAACCTTCTGTGGATGTTGTTTAGGTCTGCTAAAAGCAGCGAGGAAGGAGGGGCCAGAACCTTAGAGGGGTGTGTTAATGTCTGTCCCCACCCACTGCTGTGCCAGTTGATGCCATTTTATAGACACTTAATGGGCCTCGAAAAGGTCGCCCTGGTCAGGGTCTATCATCCATCCCTCACAGCTACCTGGGTCTGGGAATAGGGGTGGAACATGGTCCTAGCAATGATCACAGAAAGTTTGGCACTGTTTGGTCCCCAGTGGACATTGAGAAAACATGGGTGGCATGGGGAGTCCTACCTCCTGTTAGAAGCAATGGCCCCACTCCATGCTCCCTTACTCTTGCCTTCATATGACATTATACAGAGCACAAAGACCCTTATTACCACACTGGAACCAAGACCAAACTCGGGAGACAGCCACACGGCACAGAGCTGAGAACCCGCGAGTGGTTCTCAGCAAGTCGTGACAGAGCACTATGCTGTCTTCATTCTTATTAAATAAGGCATGGGAGATGTAGACAAGTTGACTGACTTGCCAAAAAGGAAAGAAAAGAAGCTAATTAGAGTTCTAGTCCCAAGTCTTAAAACCTTCTAGTTAAATTTACTGAAAAATAAAATAAAATAAGAATAACATTGTCATGCTGGAGCGATACAACACTTTTTAATGATGGCAATGTGAATTACATTTAGTTGCTTAGTAGTGATAACATTTTTTGCATATCCAAGATCTGGACTTGCCTTAATTTATTCTAAACTAAACCAACCTTATACCAGTATAATATGATCCTTTTAATAAAATATGCAACATATTAAAATGATGTAGTTACTCCCAAAGGACAAACTCTCTCTCTCTCTCTCTCTCTCTCTCTCTCTCTCTCTCTCTGTGTGTGTGTGTGTGTGTGTGTGTGTGTGTGTGTGTGTGTGTGTGCACGCGCACAGTGCACGAGGATACCACTGTGCTCCACTGCTGGACCTGGCACTCGCTCACCAGACTGGCCTGGACCTCACAGAGATTCTCCAGATTCTCAGCCCCAACACTTCGCGCAAAGGCATGCCCCACCGCGCCTGGCCTGGCCTCTGGATTGGCGCATCTTGATTCCTATGACTTGTAGCTACCCCAGTGTCACATATGGCTTTTGACACCTGGACACGTGTACCAGATGCCGCTGGCTGCCATGCCTCTAGCACACGTGGACAGTGAGCCAACAGGTCCAGTGATACTTTCTCATCTGCCTTTTCAGGATCAGCCAGGGCTCAAGGGCAGGGAATATTGCTGTTTATCACTGATAAGAGTCAGGCACTATAAATCATACTCTCAGAACTGGTTAACCCCACCCGTTCTGTTGCAGCAGCTGTGCTGTTGGTAGAACTTCCCTTGGTAAAGGCCTTGGTCCTCTGTGGACAGGACCTCACTGTCCTATTTCAGTGAAGCTCTAGCCCCCCTCCCTCCAGAACTCTCTGCCACCTTCTTCTTCATACTTCCTTCTGCACGATGTAGTTATTTGATACCTGCCTTAATCTGCTACCCCCCACACACACCCAAAATAGTTTAAAAGTTCAGAGGCTCAAGCGTGACTCATTTTGGAGCTCCCGGGTATCTTAGGCGTACTGTAATAATTGAATGACTCTTGTGAGACAATGAATGATACTGATACAGTTCTTTAAGATATTTGGATAACAAGAGTCAAACAAAAGGACGTTTTGTTGGTGGTGGGTTTTTTTTTGATAACTTTTGCTGTAGAAACATTTAAAAGAAAAGGGGTGTTCTAAATCTTGTAGGTTCCCCATTGATTGTCCAAATGAGTGACCCAGTCAGTAGATTAGGGACAGCCTGGTCAGCGCCTTCCTGCCATGCCCCGCTCTGCGATCCTATGGCGCCCTCTGGTGGTCGCTGGCACAGACTTTACCTATGGTAGTGTGAGCTGACTTCTGAGAACCACCCCTCACTTGTCCAGACTTGCTATGGCATCTCTCTAGATGCTGTGAGTCCCCCAGTTCACCACAGCCCAAGCCAGTGCTGAACGGGCTGGGGAATAGAGTCTAAGGAGGGTTCCAGAGGCTCTGATATCTCTTGCCAAGCATCCGCAAAGTGTTTCAGGACAGGGGCCAGCAGGGGAGAAAAGGGAAAGGTTTCTGCTAATCTCTGAAGGGGGTGTTTGGAAGAGACAGCTAAACTTAGGAAGGACAAGGGTGCTATGGGCCATTGTCCTTAGAGAATTCTGAATCCTGATGCTAACCCCACACATCCAATACAAGAATGCAGCAGAGCCTCCCCGCCACCCAACACACACACACACACACACACACACACACGTCAGGGGCACAAAGGATTGATACAGAGACGACCCATGGTTTGACATGAAGAGTCAGAGGGTGGGGGCTTCATTTTTCTAGCTCAATTAGAGCTGTGTGACTTACTCTATGGAAGTTTTCTTTTCTCTTACTTAGACATAATACTGTATAGACTGTTGTGTTATACTATATATCTCTATCATCTATCTATCCAATCACACACACACACACACACACACACACACACACACACGGTATAGACATTATAGTAAGCTACAGAGATAGGTCAAAGGGAAGACCATTGTAAATGGAGCCACAGGGTTCATCCACATGCCCATCTCAAGTGAGAGACAATTACAAGATGCTGCTACCAGGTACGTGTGTGTGTGTGTGTGTGTGTGTGTGTGTGTGTGTGTGTGTGTGATTGGATATGAACCAACATGCCCAGCTTTTAGCCAAACATACACACACACACACACACACACACACACATATATATATATATATATATATATATGACACACCACAGACACATATATATGATGTATATATATATATATATATATATATATATATATATATATATATATATATATATATATGTGGTCCATGTGTTTAGCAAGCAAAAATCAGAAGGTAAGGGAATCCTGGGGGCCTTAAGGCATATTACAGAGACTCACACTGCACATCTGGGGACCAAGGTCAGCTCCTGACAGAAAGAGAGATTCGTAAGAAATGGACAAGAGCTACCTATCCCCAGGTGTGAGAAATGACCAGTGTCCGGAATGTTCAGAGTTGCTCCTTTATGAAACACATGGAAGCCAGAAGTTGCACGCCAGCTGGGCCCCTCACCAACAAGTCACATGGAAGCAAGGGCAAGTGGCCCTTGTCTCACCAGTTGTCACAGGAGCAGGTCCGTCCAGCTCTGGCCTCCACCTGCATGTGACCCACCTGTCACTGCTCCTTAGGAGCTCTGCTCTGTGGTCACCATTCCCTTCAGCTTTTCCCTCCAGCAGCATTTCCTATCAGTAAGTCTCACCGTCCATCTTTCCTGTGTTTTTAAATAATCTTAAGTGCAGACATACCATGGTGGGTTTTACCAAAGCATCTTCTACCTATGCCGTCATACTTCCCTCACCTTTTATGTTCTTACATCCACCCCCTTCCCTACTCCTTCATCTCCCCGCCTCTGCCCCTGCTCTCTGGTCCCTTCCTTTCTGAGCTTAAGTCTCATGGACTCCAATAACCTCCCCCCCCCCTTACTGGCTGGCTTTGTGTGTCAACTTGACACAAGCTGGAGTTATCACAGAGAAAGGAGCCTCCCTTGAGGAAATGTCTCCATGAGATCCAGCTGTAAGGCATTTTCTCAATCAGTGATCAAGGATGGGAGGGCCCAGGCCATTGTGAGTGGTGCCATCACTGGGCTGATAGTCCTGGGTTCTATAAGAAAGCAAGCTGAGCAAGTCAGGGGAGGAAGCAAGCCAGTAAGCAGCATCCCTCCATGGCTTCTGCATGCTCCTGACTCCAGGTTCCTACCTGTGTGAGTTCCAGTCCTGACTTCCTTTGGTGATAAACAGCATGTGGAAGTGTAAAGCTGAATAAACTCTTTCCTTCCCAGCTTGCTTCTTGGTCGTGACATTTTCTGCAGGAATAGAAACCCTGACTAAGGGGCTGCTTGCCCCTTCTCTCTCTTGCCCTCTTGTTCTCTTGCTCCTCTCTTGCTCTTTCCTGGCTTCCCTTCCCCCTTCTCTCCCCCTCCCCACCTCCCCCATGTGCTCATGGCCTGCCTCTACTCCTCTACTTCTCTCTTTATTTTTCTGCCTCTACTAACCTCTTAACTCCCCTCCCCATGCCCTTAATAAACTCTATTCTATACTAAAAAAAGAAAGAAAAAGAAACCCTGACTAAGACACTCCCATTAGTCCCTCTCTCAAGATGAGCTCTCAATGATATGGTCCCACTGTGTAAGGAAGTTGCCCTGGCATTCCCCAATGTCTCCATGCTGGCCTTGAATGAACTTCTTTGTGACTACTCTGCCTTCAAAGTGGCTATGCAGCATTAATAGTACACTGTAGCTGTCTTCTGATGCACCAGAAGAGGGTGTCAGATCTCATTTGGGTGGTTGTGAGCCACCACGTGGTTGCTGGGATTTGAACTCAGGACCTCGGAAGAGCAGTCTTCTTAACCTCTTAACCTCTTAACCGCTGAGCCATCTCACCAGCCTGTAGATACAATATTCTTAACCCTTCTTCACTTCACCTTCCTCTGCTGCCACCACTGAGCCCCTCTTTCCCACTAGCTCCTTAGCAGCGTGTTCAGTCTCTGTGCTGCCCAGTCCTTCCTCAGCCCCGCCCACTGTGCTCACGGGACTGCCTTCCATTCTCACATCCTGGGCGCTGGGTTGTCTCTACCTAACCAAAATGTCCCTCCCCGGAACTCTTTCTCCCTGGTTTCCATGACATATGAGCTCTCCCTGCTTTTTCTCTTTCTCAACCTCTCTGTGGCTTGTCCTCTTCCGTTTCTTTTGTTTTTCTCCTTTGGCCTTTCTCTTAACTGCATCGTTATTCGGTAGGCATAATGCTCAACGCTGTGGTGCTGGAGCGCAAGACCATAAGGTGCTGTGAGTTTGAAGGAAGGGACAGACAGCACCCCCTTGGCCTCCAGTGTCAAGGAAAGGTCCTCTGTTAATGTGGAGGTGGGAAATGGACCTGGACAAGAGGCTGGAAGCGTTTCTGGTGGACAGATTTCACACGAACCGCATGAGACTTGAAAATGAGTGTTAACTCAGCGTGGTAAAACTACAAAGGGGCTTACGAGAGATCTTATGAGAGGTGAGAAACAGGGTATGGGTGACATGAAATAGGGAAGCTGGCGGGGGTATCTACAGGGAGAAAGGGAATTAGAAAAGCAACAGAGACACTAGCAGAGTGTAGGAATGCCACAGGTATATGAAGGGGCCGCGACAGACCTATTACTGCGCATTTTAATAGAAAAAGTCAATTTTTCTTTTAAATTTTTTGTTACATTTATTTAGTATATGTCAGAAGATAGCTCTCAGTGGCCAGTTCTTTCCTTCTTCCATGTGGGTCTCTAACTGTTGATCAGGATCCAGGGCAAGTGTCTATACCTACTGCCCATCCTGAAAAGTAAGTTAAATTAAAGGGGGGATGGGTAATCCAATGAGCTGGCTAGTTGTTTTGCTTTGTTTTGTTTTGACACAAGTTAGAACCATCAAGGAAGAGTAGAATGATCTGTAAGGGAGCGCAGCTGTTGAGAATATCTAGTGGTTTTATGGAGGGCTGGCAACACCCATGTCTAGATGAATGGGCCTTACAGACCTCTAGATGCTCGAGGCTTCCCTCTCTGACCAGACTTGCCTGTTATCTAAGCAACTATCTGCCGAAATCCTTAGTACCTGCCTGGGTTCTGTGCCTCTGAGAACATCTTACTGTCCTGTGGGCGAGAACTGATGCAGTATTGTCTCTGAACTTTCCACTGCAATCCCTGAAGTTAAAGAAAAGTGAGCTGCACATCTGGATTCCTCTTCCCACCTCTGAGTGTGGACATGGTGTGAGCAGCTGCCTTGTAGGCCTGCTGCCATGGTGGACTGAATCCCTGGTTCATGAGAAAAACCCCTTCCCTATGGGAACTGCTTTTTTTTTTTTCCAGACATTTGGTCCCAGCAAAGTAACTAATATAGAGTTAACTCCCCATTCATAAGGGATTAGCCAGGTGAGAGGAACTCAGTTCAATACTGCGATTTAGAAGTGGTACCCGGGGGAGGGGTCAAAGTTAAATAAAGCATCAGCATGGACCCCCCTACTGAATGGGGTCTTTCCTTTTTTACTTGAGTGCATGCTTGCGTGCCTCCGTGTAGGTAGGCGCACACGAGGAGGTCAAAGGTTAAGGTTAACAGCTGGTACTTTTTTCTTCTACTCTCCAACCCTGGAGCTGATGGCCACGCCAGGCTTTCTGTGGGTGCTGGAATCTGAATCCAAGTCCTTATGCTTTCCGAGCAAACATCTGACCCACTGAGTCCTACCTCAATATTTTTGCCTTTAGAAGAGACCAGAGGACACACACACACACACACACACACACACACACACACACACAGGTTTTCTGTTTCCTGTGTGGTGAAGTCCAGTGTCACCACAAACCTTGGCTCAGCCAACCAGAAACCAATGCTCCTGATGTTGGAGCAGAACGCTGAGCTCAAATAAGCTGTTGTGATCTGTGCGTCTGCAGCCTGCGATGGTCTGTGATGCTCACCACTGGCCAGCAAGCTCCCTGAATCAGGGACTGTGTGACACTTTCCTTGGTATATCACTGGGGTCTTCGGCACACAGTAGGCTCCCAGAAACACTGGATAGACGGAAGGATGAAAAGAAAGTGTCCTCAATGTGTGCTTGGCTGATATCGCCCACAGGGACTACTCGGTGACCCAGGGACTGGCTTGAAGTGTCTGTCCCTCCAGCACAGCCCAGTGTGCAAGACATATCCAGTCTGGATGCTCAGGGACTTTGCTCTGGGGATCCTGAATAAAATGACATGTCTCTTCATGGCTTCAGTATAGTCAAGTGTAGACTGTACAGAATAGCAAAAGTATGGAATTATGGGTAGAACAGTACACGGCAAAAGTAATTCTCAGGAAATGCCCTCCCTAGGGAACATTTTGTTCTTAATCCCTTTGTCACCAGCTGACAGCAGCTTCTTCCCCTGGGGTGACTCATGGAACACAAAGGGATTTTCCTTGGGCCCAGAATTGCAATAAGAAGAGCCACACGCCCAGGTCTGGGTGAGCCTACACTCCGCTTGTCCCTGCAAGAACACTCAAGGCTGCAAGGGAAAAAGTCAAGGAGCCTGTATAATAGTGGGAGTTAAAACAAGGGAGCGCTCAGGGCTTGCTAACTGTCCTGTGCAGCTGAGGCCAAACACCCATACACATAAAGCAAAGGAGTGAAAGATGTAATTAAAATAGTATATCACATTGATCGGTTTTAAAATATTGGACAAACCTTGTCTTCACAGAATAAACTCTACAACTCCACTTGGCAATAAGATATTATTGATTTTTATATATTTCTGTATCTAATTTACCACTATTTTATGGATTTTTTGCATCAATATTTTTCCATCAACACTCTTGAATGATTATGGGTGTAGTTTTGTTGGTTGACTGGTGCTTTACCTACTCTTGTTTTCAAATTTAAGCTTTAGTGGTTGAAAGTTCTCGCAGGCAGCTGCTTTAATTATATAATTTTCATTTGGTTCTAATATATTTTTAAAATATCCCTTAACATATTTTCTATGATCAATGGATTATTTACATGAGAGAGAGAGAGAGAGAGAGAGGTTGAGAGAGAGAGAGAGAGAGAGAGATCCAAGAAGTTTGGAGGGAGAGAGTCCCAGATATCTTTCTGTTATTGAGCTGCATGGTCATATAATATATTTTAAATATAAATTGAGGATTACTTTATAATCCAGGATAGAGTTTGTTTTGGTAATGGTTCCAAGGGCACTTGAAAACACTGCAGACTGAGCTGGTAGGATGGCTCAGTTGGTAAGGGTGCCTGTGCCAGACCTGATGGCCAGAATTTGATCCTGGGAACCAACATGGTAGAAGAGGAGGACTGACCCCACATGAGGGAAGGGGAGGACTGACTCCACATGGTGGAAGGGGAGGACTGACTCCACATGGTGGAAGGGGAGGACTGACCCCACACGAGGGAAGGGGAGGACTGACCCCACATGAGGGAAGGGGAGGACTGACTCCACATGGTGGAAGAGGAGGACTGACCCCACATGAGGGAAGGGGAGGACTGACCCCACATGAGGGAAGGGGAGGACTGACCCCACATGAGGGAAGGGGAGGACTGACCCCACATGGTGGAAGGGGAGGACTGACCCCACATGAGGGAAGGGGAGGACTNGGGAGAGGGAGAGGGAGAGGGAGAGGGAGAGGGAGAGGGAGGAGAATAGCCTAAGGTAAGGAAGCATTGTCTGCAATGGACCTTTGTCATAGCTTGTTCTCCTGTGTCACTAAGAGAGATGAAGGCACAGACACAGGCACTCATCCCTGTAGCCCTCTGCCGCCTGCCCCCACCTAGTGGTGACAACATTTTCTGGCAAACCTGTTCTGATTCTTCCTTGAAATCTATTTTTGTTTTATGTTTTTGAGGGTTCTGCACATATCACATGCATGCCTGGTACCCAAAGAAGCCAGAAGAGAGTGTCAGATTCCTTGGAACTGGGGTTACAGATGGTGTGAGCTGCCATGTGGGTGCTGGGAATCAAACCTGGGTCCTCCGGAAGAGCAGCAAGTGCTCGTAACTGCTGAAAGATCCCTCTAGTCCCTGTTCCCATTCTTCTAATCACACATTTTTCTTTAAATTAAAAGAAGAAAAAAAGCAGTGATGTCCAGTGGTCCTCAGCCCTCCTAGTGCTGCGACCCTTTAATACGTTCCTCAGCTTGTGATGACCCCAACCATAAAATTATTTTTATTGCCGCTCTGTAACTGTAATTTTGCTACTGTTATGAATTGTAATGTAAAATCTCTGTGTTTTCCAGTGGTCTTAGCCCTGTGAAAGGCTGTTCGACCCCAAAGGAGTCATGACCCACAGGTTGAGAAATGTTGTAAACCTTGTGTATGGGAAATTTTGTCTGTGTTTTGTACAAGCTACACGGATGAAAATATCTCATCATATTTTCATTTCCCTCTTTTCTTCTTCCTTATTCCATGAACAAAATTTCCAACTGTGATTTCTATCACACCAGGCATTTGCTTTAGAGCTGTGGTTTGTATCTGTTTAGACTTTGAAACAGAATCACCTATAAGCTGTGTAGCTATTATTTTGATCTTTTTTTTTCCTGTCAAACTTGAGTATGTCTTCCTGATCTTAGATTCTTCCATTTGCAGATCTTTATTCTTAAAGGAAAGAGAACTAAGGATTATTGTGCTTTAACCCCCACTTGCAGTTGTATCTACTGTCTTTACCAAAAGGCATCCTATCCCAGCCTTTACTCCCGCCCTTTAACTTTGACTGACTACACAGGCATCCTATCCCAGCATTTACTCCCGCCCTTTAACTTTGACTGACTACACAGGCATCCTATCCCAGCCTTTACTCCCGCCCTTTAACATTGACTGATTACACAGGCATCCTATCCCAGCCTTTGCTCCCTCCCTTTAACATTGACTGATTACACAGGCATCCTATCCCAGCCTTTGCTCCTTCCCTTTAACTTTGACTACCCTCATGCTCTGCTGGGAATACTCCTCAACTAGAAAAGGATAAAATGTCTTCAGCAATCATATGGAACATGCTCAAAATATACTGTTGACACAAGTATGGTCTGGAACCACAATGTTGGAAGAAAAGAATATACGGCATATTTCATTAATTATAGTATGCACATATTTTCACAATCTTTATGTTTCTGATATCAGAAGTATTGTATAATATACAGCACTTCATAATTTATTTGGTAGGGCTTTAAAAAAGAAATTTCTTTTGTGGAAATATGATCATGGTACATATTGCAGTCCATGGAATTATGGGCTTAATAGATATGTACTGCTGGAGACTATACATAGCATTTTCTCTGGAAAGAATCTCAAGGACAAAGATAGATTGGAGACTACAAGTATGTTTAAGAATATAGATAAGGTACTCCAGAGCCGAAAGAATTTCTATTGCATGTTCTTTTATATGTTGCACTTCAAATTAAGCTAACCACACTAATAAATACAACATTTTAATAATAGACTCTAATTTATAAAGGACAACTGGACACAAGTCTTTGGACCCTACTGTTTTGCTAATATTTGTTCAGGTTTCCACTAATTTTTAATGAAGGTCAGTCAACACAGGGAGGCTAGGTGTCTTAGTCAGGGTTTCTATTCCTACACAAACATCATGACCAAGAAGCAAGTTGGGGAGGAAAGGGTTTATTCGGCTTACACTTCCACATTGCTGTTCATCACCGAAGAAAGTCAGGACTGGAACTCAAGCAGGTCAGGAAGCAGGAGCTGATGCAGAAGCCATGGAGGGATGTTCCTTACTGGCTTGCTTCTCCTGGTTTGCTCAGCCTGCTCTCTTATAGAACATAAAACTGCCAGCCCAGAGATGGTCCCACCCACAAGGGGCCCTTGATCACTAATTGAGAAAATGCCCCACAGCTGGATCTCATGGAGGCACTTCCCCAACTGTAGCTCTTTTCTCTGTGATAACCCCAGCTGTGTCAAGTTGACACAAAACTAGCCAGTACACTAGGACTGTGCCAACATGTATATTGTCCTTCATCCAAAGTCCAGCATGGCAGCTGGTCAGAGACTAACTCCAACTGACCTCATCCTCCCCCAATCACCACTGTGGTAGTTTGAATATACTCGGCCTATGGGAAGTGGCACTATTAGGAGGTGTGTCCTTGTTGGAAAAGGTGGTCTTGTTGGAGGGAGTGTGTCACTGTGTAGGCAGGCTTTGGGGTTCCTATGCTCAGGCTCTGCCCACTATGGAAGAGACCCTCCTCCTGGATGCCTGCAGATTACGGTCTCCTACTGGCTGCCTTAGGTCAAGATGTAGAACTTTTGGCACCTCCTGCACCAGGTCTGCCTGGATGCTACCATCCTTCCCTCCATGATGATAATGGACTGAACCTCTGAAATTGTAAGCCAGGCCCAGTTTTCCTTTGTCGTGTTCATCGTGTCTCTTCACAGCAGTGAAACCCTAAGATGACCAGTCTCCTGTGAATGCTAATCACATCCTTACTCATTACACTTGAGCTCGACAACTTTGTTCAACTGCCTTCTTTACCCTGAAGTTGTGCCACAAGACAAGGAATAAGTAATCCATTGTTCTGCCGCGATTAGATTCCTGTTCCCAGAAGAACGCTTTAAACATCATCCAGGGAGAGGGGGTGAGGGGGAACACGAACCCGAACTGGTGTCAACTTGCTAACAAGTCATGCTATCATGATTGCTCAAACGGGATAAGGTGACCGCAGGCAGTGACCAGAAGACTCAGCCATGTCACCGAGACACTATTGCTGATCCATGCCTGTTGATGGTATCTATACAAGCAAATAGCCGTCCCCCAGGCCACTTTGAAGGTTATGTGCATACCCAGGTCGTATTAAGGTGGGAAACGATTCATCTCAGTAATCCTGAGCAGTAAGTATTGCTGATGTGGAGCCTCAAGCAGTAAAAACAGCGACTGCAGAGTAGAGGAGGGATTCACAAGGCCACAGTTTTCCACTTCAATAGAGATGGAAGCCCAGTCAATGGTGGTTGGGTGTGAGTGAGGGCAGCTTCCAGGGTAATTTGCACCAATTCCTGTTGGCTTTCGTGGTTCACTCTTATTAGCTGGCCAGGGCAAAGTAAATCGAACTTTAAGGCTCAGGAGTGACACGAACAACCTCTTTGGTTTATTCAGCTGCAGTATAGACAAAATTTCTGGCCTTGGAACAGGCCTAATTTCACATAAAGTTACTGTTTAACTTGATTGATAACTTAGGACTGGGAATGTGATGCTGATCACACATACATGATGGGGTCTTAGGTTCGATCCTTAGCACTGAAAACAAAACAAGAGGTTGCTATCTTAACCTGTAACAAGCCCCAGGTTCCTATAGCTATAGGTTCCTATAGCCCCAGGTTCCTATAGCTATAGGTTCCTATAGCTAGTTGCAACATTAAAGAATAGGAATTTGTCTCAATCTACAGAAAATGGAGTTTTCTGTAGGGGGCTGGTCTGGTGTTCTTTGTATTCAAATGCTAAACTCTGTACCCAAGATCTGATTGCTCCAAGCCAAGCAAGTCCTCTTGAATACCAGATTTTGGTGTGTTAAACCTCACCCCCCCCCCAAATTATCCCTGATTAGTTAATAAAAATGACTACAGCCTGGCATGGGCAGAAGAGAGCGGGTAGAGCAAGGGTTCCATGAGAGGAAGAGGAGAGGAAAAGAAAAAAGAAGTTGCCATGGGGTAGGCGATCAATGGTGAGTGCCTGGCCACAGGGGCTGGCCTGTTGGAGCAGGAGTGGCCCACGCAGAACATGCCAAGTGATATCTCAGGATTACTAACAGGGAAGTAGGGGAAAGGGCACAGAGGGTTGATATCTGCCCAGTTCTAATGCTTAAAGGTTTATTATAAATACAAAGGTTTTTCTGTCTTTTAGGAATTATGTAGTCTAAGTAGTATGTTAACCACAGAGTAATATTAACCACAACAGTTTTCTTATTTAAATACTAGACTATAAATACTGCTCCTACCTTTGCTTTTTCTTTCATTTCAATCTGCACATTCTATCACTTGAAACACACTTCCATTATTACTATTTATGGCTGTCTTGTCTCTCCAGAGAAACAGAGCCAATATGATTGACACACAGAGAAGCTATATAGACAGGCAGGTAGATAGGCAGATGGGATTTATCAGAGGCATTGGTTCATGCAATTATGGAGGCTGTCCTGCACTAGTCCATCTACAATCCAGACAACTGGGGAAGCTGAAAGCGTGGCTCACTCTAAATGCAAAGGCCCCATCATCTAACCTGAGAAACCGGAGAGCAAAAGGTTCTATGTCCCAGAATTCCAAGGGTAGATTCTCTGGAGTATAGCATCTGAGGGCAGAATGAAAGGGCTGTTCCAGCTACGGAGCTCAGGGTTTTCCCTCTCCTTCACCTTTTTGTTCTGTTCAGGCCCTCAAACAATTGGACAACTCAGCCACATCATATGGAGATCCCCCTTCGTCTAATAAGTTCAGATGTCAGTGGCCTTGGGAAACGCTGGCAGGCACACAGCGATAAAGCCTTTCCATCTGGTGGGTGTCTGTTAACTCAGTCAGGTTGATATCTAAAACCAATCATCATTCTAAGTAATTGACAATAAGGACACAATTGTTTGTTTACATTTTTAAAAGTACAGTATGTTTTCAAAGAGGCCCTGTCTTCCTTGTGTCAAGAGCTTCAGATCTGGAATGAACTACAATCCAGAATTGGAGGGCACACCCGTGATCCAGACCTTGAGGCTGGAAGACACAAGTTTCTGACCTGGATCTTGGCATGGAGATCTTGAGGCAAGTGGCTATGCAAAGCTTAGGCCCAGGCAAGGTAGTACATATGTGTCTTTAATCCCAGGAGACTGAGGCAAGGAGATCTCTGAGTTCAAGATCAGCCTGGGACAGAGCAAGTCCCAGACCCAGGCTTGGTGGTGCACATCTTAATCTGAGCCACACCTTCTGCTGGAGGCCTACCTAGGGACATTGGAAGAAGGAAGGCTCACTCTTCTTTGTCTGCTTGCACTCACTTGCCAGCACATCTGTTAGAACTTAGTTCTATAGAAGGCCAGCTCAAACAACTAGCCTCGTGGGACTGAACAACTACTAGGTTCTTGGACTTCCCTTCCATAGTTGCCCATTGTGGATTAGTTGGACTACAGACTGCAAGTCATCATGACNCCCGCTCTCGTCCCACCCCCGCCAGCGTTCGTCCCGCCCCCGCCCCGCCCCGCCCCCGCCCCGCCCCGGTAGTCTGGCTCCAGTAAAGTAAGGCGGGACTTCCGGCTTTTGAAAAACTTCCGGCGGGAACCGGAAGATTCCTCAGCAGAACTCCCTTCTCCCAGATTCGCCAAGCCCGAAGGTGAGTTTTGTGTCTGCCGTAGCGGCAATGCTTCCGGGCCGGCCGTTTTCGCTTCTCGGCCCCGGTATTGATGAATGCTCGTTTGGGAAAGAAGATTTTTTTTTTAAATGAAGATTTTTCTGTCTTGTAGTACCAGCGGTCTGTCACACAGTCTACACTATACAATCTCAGCACACTCACCATTGCGCGTCCTCTGACTGAACCGGCTGGTAGCGCATGGCACGCGTGAAAAAGCCAGGGCGACTTTTTTTTTTTTTTTTTTGGTTTTTCGAGACAGGATTTCTCTATATAGCCCTGGCTGTCCTGGAACTCACTTTGTAGACCAGGCTGGCCTCGAACTCAGAAATCCGCCTGCCTCTGCCTCCCGAGTGCTGGGATTAAAGGCGTGCGCCACCACGCCCGGCTTTTTTTCCACCCCGAAGAATCGGAGCTGAGGGAGGAATCATTGTCAGCCGTGGCGCGCGCCATCACGCGCCTTCCTCACAGGTGCCCTGGGCACTGAGGAGGCGCTCGAGCCGTGGAGGGAAAGGCTGACTGAGAACGCTAAGAGACTCTCCTCAGTCTTCCCACGTGGCAGCTTGTCATTCTCCTGAGCGCAGGGTGGCGCAGGGCGAGCCTCGGGACCTGTGGCTCTCCCTTGTAGGACTTTGCCTCACACCTCTGCCGTCTGAGTAAACCGCTCCATCCCATCGGGTCTCAAGATTCTCATTCATAAAAACTCAGCAGGGCTCTCTCCTAGCGAAGGCTAGCTGCTGTCCTGTAGATGGCTTGTTGTCCTTTATTTTGTTTTATCTCTTGAGGGCCTCCCGACATTTGAAGCATCTTTTTAAATTCCCCCCAGGGAAACATCTAGATGCCTCTGGAGTTGTCTCTTTTTTTTCTCCTAGAACAGTGGTTCTCAACTGCGTTGAACAATAATCCTTTCACTGGGGTCGAATATCAGATACCCTATGTATCAGATATTTACGATTCACAACAGTAGCAAAATTACAGTTATGAAGCAGCAGTGAAAATAGTTATGTGGTTGAGGAATTGTTTTAAAGAGACTCGACATTAGGGAGGTTGAGAACTACTACCCTAGAAGTTTAAATGCTCTTTCCCCCTTTTAAATATTGGCATGCACCAATATTTTTGTGGGTTGGGTGCCTCTTAACATGTGGGCTTGGGCACCTAGAAAGATCCTTTTGTGACAGAGTATACCCAACCCCAGATCCCTCAACCTTGGTCCTAAAAATTTTAGCACTCACTTTTCTTGTCCACTTGTCCTTTCTTTTCATTCATTTTGTTCCATCTGTCTGTCCTTTCTTCCTCCCTTCCTTCCTAACTTAAAAAAAAATGAAGGAGACTGAAGGATAAATTGACTTGATCTCAGATGCTTGGGACTTACAGTTTTTACCTAATAAGGTGTTAATGTTTTCACTGTAAGTTTTGAGTCATGGCTAGGGACAGCTGCATGTTCTACTCTTGTTCAAGGCTCTGAAGACAACCTGCCTTTGCTTTCTGTAGAACTTTCAAAGTTTTGGTTTTTTGTAGTTTAAATCTTTCTTAGAACATGGGTTTGCTCCCAAAGAAGGCCTGTGGTTAAATCACTTCAGAGGAACAGCTAGTTGTCTCTCTTCCGTTTACAGAGTGAAGGCAAGTTTTTCCCTGACCTGGTTTGAATTAGCACTGTGTCAAACACCAACTTCTTATTTATTTACTTATTTATCTATACATAGGATCTTACTATGTAGACCAACCTGGCTGGAACTCTTAGAGATCCTCCTGCCTCCCTAATGCTAGGGTTAAAGAAAGGTGTGCCACATTCCTATTCAGCCCTCTTTTTACATTTTATTTTTATAATGGCAAGCTGTTCATATGATATCATATTTGCCTGTTCCCATAACCTATCCTGTCCTGTCTGCTGCTAAGAGACTGTTCTACTGATGGCCTTTGTTTCCTTCTAAACATGCTCTCCCTCAGTTTTGCACTCACGGGACAGATACTGGGACATAAGGCTCCTCTTTGTGACAACTGCTTTAGTATTTCTGTGAGGTGTTACCTCCTTTTATAAGTGTGTTAGAACCAAGGTTTACAATATTCCTCTAGTCCAGAGACTTGTTCTAAACATGCTAATCTAATGCATTTTTTATTGGTTTGACATTCTTTAGGTAATAAATGTTATCAGTTTAGGTAAATTTATTTACTTGTTGTGTTATGTGATTCCTCTCGTCATTTGTCTTAATTTTTTTTAAGTGCTGAGCCTTTGAATATGGTAAATATTTTTAGTGGCATAGTGGCTAATCATTTATATTGTAAGAGGATGCTTGCTTTGCTTTAGGAACATAGATTATTCCTAAATAACTACTTACTAAGTTGATTAGCATTTGATTGACTCTTAACTTTGTGAAGACACTTCTACTTTAATGTTATGAGAAGATATGGAAGAGAAAAAATTTTCTTATATTTGAGAAATAGTACAATAGATGACTTTATAATTTGTTGACTGGCAGGATCAGTATAAAATAATACTTGCAGAATACTCCAACCTTTAATTCTAAAGCAGACTTATTACCCTGGAGGGGCTTGTCTTTTTCAAGAGATGGTCCCAGTGTTATAAGGTATTTAGGACATTGGAAGGCCACTGGGTTCTCTTCTGATCAGCAGGCTATATCCTGTGGGGAGCCAGTGATGGGCTTGCAAATGAGCCATATATTTTTCTCCCCTCTATGGCATTTCTGACAGCAGAGCTTTGGAGTGTTAGTTTTGAATGGACGAAACGATAAACCTACTCATGTCATGTGGACTCTGATTTGTGTTCCGTTTTTTCCAGATGCCCTCATTGCGCAAAAGAGCGAAAATACAGGCCGAGAATGCAGAACCCAAAGACGAGTGCTCTTTCTTCTCTGAGTTGTAAGCATATTAGTGTAATATGTTCTTGGGAGAATGGTGACTATTTTAAGAGTAATGGTGTCTGTCCCGTAGACACTTAAGTCATTTGGGTCGAAGACATGTGTGTCCTTGACCTTTCTTTATATAACAACTCTCTGTTATACTTGTGCCATGATCCGAGAGAGAGAAAGCAGCTAACAGGTTATATAATGTTTACCCTGCACAGGTGAAAGAGGGCAAGCTGTTGTTTTCACCGCTTTAGAGCAGAGCTCTTTCTTTTTTATGATTTTTATTCATGTGCATTGGCGTTTTGTCTGAATGTCTGTGTAAGTGTGTTGGACCCTGAGGAACTTGAATTACAGATGGTTGTGAGCTGTCATGTGGGTGCTGGGAATTGAACCCAGGTCCTCTGGAAGAGCAGCTAGTGTTCTTAACTGCTGAGCCATCTCTACAGCCTCTAGCTGTAGCTCTTAACTCATTTAGCATTGCCATTGTGTATAGGTTTACCTTTTGTTTTGGGGGCTGCCTGATGCACATTTAGTGGCATCTGTGGCCTCTACTAAATGTGGCAACAGTTCTTGATGTGACAGTCAAAAATGTCTTTAGATAATGTCTCAGAGGCTCAAAATCATCCTCAGTTGAAAATCTTTGCTATAGAGTACCATATTACATATGCCTCTGACATTTATTGAGAAAACAAGTGATTAATGTTAGGCCATAATAGTAATATAAGATAAAATGAAATCAGGTCAGGAGTTAGGGAGCATACTGTATGGTGTGTTAGAGGGGCATTTTGTAAGGAACAGTCATGGTGTTCTTTGGAGGATATACCAAGAGTTCCATTTGAGATTTGCTAGTTGCTGTAGTTTGGATAGTTGTCCCGAAAAGATTATTACCAGGGTAGTTATTTGGAGGTGGTAGGACGTTTCAGAGTTGGGGGCTAGTCTAAGGCTTTCAGGTCACTGTAGGCAAGCTCTCTCCCAAGAGAATTGTAGCGCCCTGGCCTGTCTTCTCTTTGTTCCTGCCTCAAGATGTGAATGTGTTTCAGCACAGATTCCTGCCTTTGCCACCTGCTGTCTTCATCAGAGGCTCAAGCCAAAATGTGGCTACCTGATTTTGGAATTGAACCTCTAAGATAAATAAGCCATTTATTAAGTCAAATTATGTCAGTTTATGTCAGTGTAGTGACACACAGCTCACAAATAAGAACTTAGATTAGGTTACAAATAAGAAAGCAGCAAACACACAGACCCTGAGGCAGCAGTGAATTGTGTTTGGGGAGTAGCAAGAGCAGCATGGCCAGATTGGAGCCATCATGTCAGAGAGTGACAGGAAATAAGACTGTAATTGGTGGGATCTAAGTCTCTATGAGGAAGCGCTAGGACTTCATTAGAAGTGAGTTGGGCTGGTGAGATGGCTCAGTGGGTAAGAGCACCCGACTGCTCTTCCGAAGGTGATGAGTTCAAATCCCAGCAACCACATGGTGGCTTACAACCGCCCGTAATGAGATCTGGTGCCCTCCTCTGGTGCGTCTGAAGTCAGCTATAGTGTACTTATGAATAATAGTAAATGAGAGCAGAGACTGAGCAGGCGGGACCAACCGAAGCGAGCTGGCCGGACAGGGGCAGCAGGGGCAGCTGGAGCGAGTGGGGCCAGGGGCCCGGGGCAGACCAGAACGAGCAGGGTTGGCCGAAACGAGGAAAAAAAAAAGAAGTGAGATGGGAAGCCACTGGAGTGCTGTGGACAGCGACCTGATCTGACCTGATCTGGCTTATATTTGTAAAGCATCTTTAAGGGTTCTTGGTATGTATCAGACTCAAGTGTGAGGGTGAAGCAGGGAGGTTGGTATAGGAGTGAGAACTAGTCCAGTTTGGATAGACTCCTGAAGGTAGAGTGGAAAGGACATTGTGGTAGTTATGGACTTTCTGTAGACCAGAGGAATAGACAGGAGCATTAGAACCAAGAGGTCTGTTTTGTTGTTTGCAAGTTGGTGGTGATTGCTAGACATCTAGCTGAACACAGATCTGCAAGGGGAAAGAACATCTGCAGATGTAAAATTGAGACTTAGAGGATAAGACATAAACTAGAGAGAGTCCTGAGGACTAAGACTGTGGAGATGTCAACATTTGGAGGTTGGGGAGAGAAGGAGAGGAGGGTCAAAAGGACTAAAGAGAGACATAAGGAAGGTGTGCTTTGTAGGACGATTGCCAGGTACTCCTGTGCTCTTCTGGGATGGGGGAATGAGTGTAGATGAGTGTAGCCTGAGCTACTTCCTGTGTGACAAGTGATTTTGGGTGCTTGGGTTTTCTTCATAATAATGAAAAACAAAAACAAAACCTTGTGCTTTTAGCCACATTCCCATGTAAAATACAGTTAGCTAGCTGTCTGCTTGATGGGGGATTAGATGGTTGGGTAGGAAGACGCCTTGTTCAGCTGACAGAAGGAGGCGACCCTAAGTTTCTCTGTCTTCCCCTTGCCTTTTCCTTTTTCCTCCTCCCCCTTCTTCTTCCTTCTTCCTCTTTTTTCTTTCCCTCTTCTCCCCTTTCCCTTATTCTCTTTCCTCCTCCCTCCTCCTCTGCTCATGCGCTTATGTGTGCGCACGCTTGTCCGTATGTATGTAGGGTAGGGGTAAACATAGACCTTGTAATCCTCCTGCCCTCAGACTCCCAAGTACTCCACGGAATATCCCGTAGAACACTGGTTTTAGGTTATGGTTCCCTTCGGATCCACTGCTTTAGTGATTTTTGATTGATTTTGTTTTGCTTAGTCTCAGACTGCTTACCAGCTCTGAGAAGAACTTTTTGATGTTGTCTGTGGTTTGTTCTGCCATCATTATGTTTTCCTGGAACATAATTTAGCTGAGAAGTCATCCAGTCTGGTTCTTGCCTGTCAGCAGAACTGAGAGCTCAGACAGCTTCACTGATTCAGCTCAGGTCCTTTTCCCATGTACTGACCTCCTTAGGGGATAGAAAGAGTATCCCAGATGGCCTGGAGGGCTGTGCTTCCTCTGCTCTTGAAGTGAGTTTGATTTTTGGTTAGAAAGGCAATGTAGGTTTTCAGTCTATTCTGGTACATAGATCTATGTGGAAGGAAAAGGAGGTCAATAAAAGAGTTGAGGGTCTTGGTGCTGGCTTTTTTTTTTTTTTTTTTTTTTTTTTTTTTTTTTTTTTTTTTTTTTTTTTTTTTTTTTTTTTTTTTTTTATGCAGTGTGGGGTGTTTATAAAACTCTTTCTCAGTCCTTTCATTGGTTTGAATAACTTAGTACTTTTGAAATGGATTTAGTTGGCATTTAGGAACGTGAGTGCTTTTTACTGTTAACATTGAAAGGCTCACAATGGTGTGACGTGACCCAGTAAGTTACTTAAGGTAATGATGGATTTTCTGTGTCATGACAGTATATATTATGCTTGTCAGGTCAGAGAAGGGGAGTAGACCTGTGAATAGTGTGTGTTGTAGGAAGAAGGTACTTCTCTGGGTCCCCGATCACTTGTTCAATTCTTAGCACTAATTGTTTATACCCTGTGGTCATATCACTCCTTTTTATATTACACATTTCCAGTTATCATTTATGAAGCGTGTTTTTGTTTTTACCTTTGTCATCTGGTTTCATTTCTCCTGAAAGTTCTTCTGTCAATCCACTTCCAGGTCATCTGGCTCTGAAGAAGATAACAAGGAAGATAGCATTTGGGAACCTCAGAAGAAAGTTCCCAGAAATCGTAGACAGCCTGCTTCCAAGGGATCCAAACGGAAGCAGGGGCCTAGGGTGAAGAAGAACTCCCAACAGGTGGATGACGAATCAGAAGCTGTGGCTGTTAAGGAGGAGTTGGTAGGTGGTGCTGCTCTCTAGATGTGGGGAAGACCCAGTGCTTTTCACATGGGAGGGACTGTTTCTTTCTCCTTACACTGAGTGGGACAGAACATATAAATGACACAAACTTCAGGGCACTGGTATCCCCGGTCACAGTCTCAGGAATACTTAACTACTGCAGCAACTGTTACTTCATCTACTTCTGTTCTCTTCTCTAAGGAGGTGGGCTAGGTGTGGAAGTGGTGGTTTGGATGGTGGTGTCAGCAAATACCTGTGTGTATTGTTATCCAGGCAGCACACTTAGTATCTCCCCCTGAAGATCTTACGGGATGTGTATGGCCACTGGGAGTACTGTACTTGCCATCCTGATTTTACAGATAGGAAAGCTGAGGCAGGGAGTGTTAAGTGACTCTCCTGGAACACAGATAGTGAGTGATGGGACTGGGTTTCTAAGTCAGCAGTTCAAAAGCCAGTATACCTCTTGGGGGTACTTTTATATCAGCCATGGTTGCCAGAGTGATGTGTATACACAGAGTGCTGGTTTAATAATCCTTAGAAACAATCATCATGAGCACTTGAAGCTTTTATGGGCAGCACTTTTCTTCTTGGAGGCTGAAGTAGGAAATTAAGCAGTTAGAAACTTGCTTGATGAGCATGGGCTGAGAGTAGGAATTAGACAGATCTCTGTGGGTGTATTGATTGCCTCCTGTGGTCTTGGCTATGGCCAGCACAGTGACACTTGCCGGTTGTAATGGTGTGGAGTTAAGATAGTCTGCAGCAGTCATCTCCCAGCAGGCTGTAACACTCAGAGTCTATTTGTTGATTTTCCTTTGCCTTATTATAGGTAGAAGAAGGCTGGTCATACTTGATCTTTTGTGCGTTCCTTTTCTGTCTCTTAGACAGCTTCCTTTAAGATGGACACATTCTTTAGTTATGCCAGTCCGTTTGATTAGGTTGTGAATTGTAGACCTTGCCATTGTATCTTCCCGTCTCTGCTTGGATCCATTATGTTTTGTACAGGTGTACTGCTCAGAGGGTGTTACTGTGTGTTTCATGTACACACATGGTAGCTGGCATTGGGCTAAAAGGGTCCTTACTGTGGCTCTCAGTGCTCATCCTCAGTCATTCTGGAGAAATTCCTGATAGAAGTTTAATTTTGACTAAAACATTGTTGGGAGCTGTGTTTGTGCCCTCTGTGTCACTTGAGGGATGGACAAGCCAGCCTGTGACGGTAAACTTCTCAAGAGCAGCTCTTTGTATTATTGCCACTATCTTAAGTGCCAAGATGACCAAAGTGAGATTGATAAGGAGCAGAGATTGCTTCCTGGGGACCTGTGTAGGCTCCTGAGCAACTTCCTCTCAAAGAAAAGGATGCTAGCCATGGTGCCATACACCTGTTATCCTAGCACTTGGGAAGCTGAGGCAGAATTGCTCTGAGTTTGAAGTTAGTCTGGGCTCCACAATGAGTTCTAGGTAGCCAGGGCTATAGTGTGAGACCCTATCTCAAAAAGCGGAACAAAAAAAAGCTTCATGCATTTGGCTGCTGTTGCTCTGTTTCCAGTCCTCTGTCTCCTGTCTGAGCAGGTGGCGTTGTCTTCTGAATTTCACAAGCATGTAGATGCTTTTCTTCTCCCTCTAATTGGTTGGTTTGGTTTTTATTATATTTGTTTATCAATTTCTGAATTTATTTATATTTTTAAGTCAGGTCTCATGTAGCACAGGCTGGCTGTGTAACTGAGGGTAAGCTTGACTTTCCAGCCCACTCGCCCCCACCTTCCAGGTTCTGGGATTACAGGCGTGAGTTACCATGCCTGATCTTCATGAGGCACTGGCATCAGACCAGGGTTTTGCATCTGCTAAGCCAGCGTGCCGGGCAGGTACACTCTCAGGCTTGTGTTTGCATCTTCAGCCGTGGCTGCAGCTTACTCTTGGTTTTCTGGCACATGTAAATGCATCATTTAGTTTGTTTTGTGAAATTAAACTTTATTTATAAGTCATCCACATGCAGTTATAAGAAATATCAGGAGGGATTCTAGGTACTCTCTATCTCGTTTTCTCCAGTGGTAAGATTGTAGTGTCTCGTGTAAGTATAGCGACCCATTGGTAAGTATAGCGACCCATTGGTAAGTATAGCGACCCATTGGTAGGTATAGTGACCCATTGGTAAGTATAGCGACCCATTGGTAGGTATAGCGACCCATTGGTAAGTATAGCAACCCATTGGTAAAATCCTCTGTTCTCTTAGAGTGCCCTGGCTTCCCATGTGTTTATGTGTGTGGGTATTTGTATTTAGCACTGTGCATCTTTGTTACATGTGTGGGTTTGTGTAACCATCACAGGGATCTCTTACACTGCTGTTGAATATCTACATCATCATGCTCCTTCACCCACGCATTTCCGACTCCTGGTGGGCTCTTCTGTGCCTTGGATGGTTATGTGAATGTGCTCCTATAGTGTGTAACTTTGGGATGGGGTTGTGTCAACATGGTTCCTTTGAGATTCATTTAAGTTGTTGCATGTGTTGATAATTTGTTCTTTTTCACTTCTGAGCAGCATACTAGGGCAATTGGTTTCTAATTTTGAAATTCTCACGCTTTCTCTTTGTGATTTTATAGAACAGCCCGGTGGCTATTGTTGATGCTGATTTGGAAGAGAAAAGCCACAAGTTGCTTACGACAAAGACTCTGAAAACTGCAGCAAAAAAGCAAAAAAACCCAGTTCAGAGGGCCAAAAAAAGGTTGAAAGTTGATGAGGAAACCAGCCAAGCCAGCCCCTTGGAGGGGGGAGGCAGTAATGTGGAGACCCCCTCAACAAGCGCCTGTGGAGATGTGTGCAAGAAGGAGGAGAGCGAGAACAGCTTCACGTTTGGGCAGTCCCCGGTTAAGAGGCTCAGGACTGAGTCATGTCCTCAGGGGAGGCCAGCCAGGGTTCCCGACAGTGCCAGCGACATTAAAGAGGCAGTAGAAATGAACTGGGACATAGTACAGGTGAGTACAGCCTCGTGTCACCTGTGTGCTATGAGTCTTGGACTGGCGAGTACACCATGCTCACCAGGGCACGTGCTGGCAGTTTGGAATTTTCGGTTTGCCAGTGATTTCTTGAATCAAGCTGTGACATTGTTTCTTTTCTTGGCTATACTATTAATAGTCTGGCTTATCATCATCAGGTCTGTTCTGCTGGTGTGAGCTGTCCCATCAGTTAAGAAAGGTGGTTGTTTCTGTACATCACAGTGTAGATATTTCACACCCACAGATGGGGCCCTTAAAGGCTCACTGCTACATTTTAATTTTGATTCTCCACACATGATTAGGTCACTGGCTGTTCGTGCATCGAGTATATTAGGAATAAGACCCAGGAATGTTTCAAAGACAAATTCTCTAAGAATTATAACTTGATGATCTCTCCCAGCTTTACATTCCTGTCCCTCTGCCTACCCACCTTTTTAGCTGCTTTGGGGTGTGATAGAGGAGACTAGAAGGCTGGTCATGAGCAGTGACCCTTAACTTTGTGTGCTCCAACACATTCTGGGCCGTTTCAGGCTACACAGGCGTGACCTTCTGACCTACCTGTCCTCTCTTTTGCTATAAATTGCTGCTGTAGAGCCCTGGACTTCTGGGGGTTCTAAGACTGGGACTTGGTGACATCTTTATTGTTCATAGGGTCTTGTTTTAGGCCATGCTGCTTCTTCTGTTACCTAGAGCTTGTCACCAGTAGTTTTGAGTTGTTACATTTCTTCTCTTTGGCATTCTAAAGAATCTAGAATGCTGTCTTATAGTTCTCTCTTTTTTGTTTGATTTTTTTTTTTAAATAACTTGTTACCATGCTCTTTTTTTTTTTTAATTTTTTTTTTTAAGATTTATTTTATTTATTATATGTAAGTACACTGTAGCTGTCTTCAGACACCCCAGGAGAGGGCGCCAGATCTCGTTACGGATGGTTGTGAGCCACCATGTGGATGCTGGGATTTGAACTTATCACCTTCAGAAGAGCAGTCGGGTGCTCTTACCCGCTGAGCCATCTCACCAGCCCCGATTTTTTTTTTTTAAGCAAAGAGTCATGAGAAACAGTTTAAATTGTAGTGAGAGTTCTAGAATTTTTGTTTCTTTAAAAAACATAGAGCTATTATAAGAATGTGTTTTGTATTAATCCCAGGTGTGGGGATGTAGGGCAGCTTTGGACTATCTGCAGCATCTGACTGTGATTTGCCTCATGCTCTAGCCAAGGAGTGATTTTTCCTAGCTGTAGCTAGTTTCTGCAATCATGTGACATTTGGAATTCTGGGAACTTTTCAGAGAGTATATAAATGATAGAGCCCTGATAAGTGAAGTTGGGGTTGGTTGGTCGTTTAGGGAGGTTGGTTGTGGTTTGTTAGTAGCCATGCTCAAAGAAGAAACAAAAGGAAAGAAAATAGATTCAGGGATCTCTCTCTCTCTCTCTCTCTCTCTCTCTCTCTCTCTCTCTCTCCCTCCCTCCCTCCCTCCCTCCCTCCCTCTCTCTCTCCCTCCCTCTCCCTCCCTCCCTCCCTCCCTCCCTTTCTCTCTGCCCCTCTGTCCTTCTTTCTCTCTCATCACTAGTGATAGGAGGTGAGAAAAAGGATGATAATAAGAACCTACAGGGTTCAAAGAGCAGCCACAGTAAACAGTAAACAGCCAAGGCTTCCTTTGCTTCCTTCCTTCAGATCTAGCAGGCGCTGCTTTCACAGATCAGGCAGGTCACAGACCGCCCACACAGAATTCACTCTTTAGACTCTTTAACCTTCACCCTTGGCCCAGAGCTCCAGGGTGGTGGGCATGCGTCAGCTCCCTTGCCTTGCCCTTTGTTAGCACTGCTATGCTAAGGTGGCTCCACGTCCAGCTGCTGGCAGTATGCAGGAGGAATAGAGGAGTTTCATAGTTTGAAACCCTCTGAGCTTCCAGACATAATCCGTTTGTTTTTCATAGTGCAGGGCTGCCTTCTCTGGGCTTTGCTTTATGTTCTGTCCCCTACTCTTTGTCATGGACAACAAGAGGAAGCTAGCCCAACCCTGGAATGTTTCTCCAGATCACAAGGGATACAAGGGAAAATAAAAAACCTTACTTTTTAAAAATAATGTTACATTTGTTTAGAGTGTGTGTGTGTGTGTGTGTGTTTGTATGAGGGCAGGGGGAGGGGAGTTCTGTGAGAGTCATGTGAGTCAGCCACCTCAAACAGTGTCCTTCAGGGTTGAGCTTTAGATGAGATCAAGTGTCTTAAAGGTAGTATGGCAAGAGACAGCTGTGAAGAATGTAAAGTTAGGAATCTTGGTGAAGACTGGGCTCATAGCTGTTTGTTCACAGGTCTGTAAATACTGAAAGGTAATACTCTTTGCCATTTATTTACAGTTGACTCTATGAACTAGGCTCCAGAGCACACACATTACTATTTATATTTATTATCATGGCACATTTGAAGAAGTAACTGGGTAATCTAAAAAATTAGTTATAGTCAGCAGAGTAGACAGAAGCATTCTTGTTTTCATAATAGGAGCTAAAGAGAACCCATTTAAAAGTTACAAATTTCTGACCGCTAATTCAGTATAGGATCCTATAGGTTGGCTCCTTGCCATGGCCCTGCTAACCTCCTGCCTTGGTCTTCAGTTCTTCTGTTGAGGATAGCTTTTCAGGCATCTATCTCATCATCTGCGAAGAGGGAAAACTGCAAACTGCATAGCCTATGCTTGTTTCGTGTTTAGACTTTACCTATGAACATAGTTTGTGTGTAATTCCCGACCAGCAGCTGAGGACTGCTCTCTTCATCAGAAGCAGTGTACCCATTTTCATCTGTCTCCCAGACTGTGAATGTATGTTGCCATGGGAAGTCTGTCTTGGTTAAAGCCCCTGGTGTCCACCCTGGTGTCCCACGTAAGTACGTCAATAAAGACTGAAAAGCATGCAGCACAGTCAGCTGACTGAACCACGCCGACGCTGTCATTGCTGTGATGCGGTTTCTTTTCCCTAATTTAGGAAAAGCAAGCAGAACCTTCTTGTTAGCTCTTCCCCTTTGTTTCGAGAGATAGTAAGAGATGACGTAGGTGAAACTGCTATGCCCGGAAAGGCAGGAGTCAGAACGAAGTGGAAAGGGAGCCAGTGTCTGAGCTGGCAGCCTCACTGCCGCTCTGCACTAAGTGTAGATGCAGCCTGTTTGATCTGGGAGACATAAACTAGATTAAAATGTTGGTTTTTATTTATTTTTTAATTATTATAACCTAGTTGGTAGAGTTTGTTAGAGGCTTTAAGCCATCAGCAAACTTTGATGTATATATACAGACACATGTGCAATTGCCCAGGATGTTCAAAAGTCTAACCAACCGACTTCTGGGCTGTGAACCACAGCATCCCCCTTCATACCTCTTTCAATCCTTCCTTTCCTCTTCTGTAACCTCTTTTCTGATTTCTGGCAGTGTATATTAATTGTCCCCACTCATGTGTCTTTACATAAACATTTTATGTGACATAGTGACATAATCAATTCTTTGGGTCAGGTGGTAAACAGAATCAGCAACTTTTCAAAAAGGAGCTATTCAAGTGGCTGGCTTGGGAATGATTCTGACTGAATAGAAAAATCCTCTTTTATTCATTAGTGAGTCATTGAATTTGAGGTTATCTCTTTTAAAAGTGCAGATGTTGCTGGGTGATTAAAGCTGCAGTGGATTTGCTGATGCCCAGATGTTTTCTTTCTCACTGAGCAGAGGGGAGTTTCCCCTGTAAGAGATCTCTGGGACACTGGGGACAAGAAGGCATCTTTCTGGATGTTTCTAACAGCTAGAGGGCAGTGTGAAGACGCTCTGTCTTGCCTGTGCTCAAGAAAGAGGAGACAATTTAATTTCTTTTTACTTTTGCCTAATAAATCTTTTGCTTTACTTAGAAATTGCATTTTTGAAGATTTAATATGGCTAGTGGGACTTGGGACAATGTACTTGAGCTCAAGTTTTCGTGTGTAGAAAATGAGAATAATATTAGTTTCTATCTCAAATAATTTAAATGAATCAATGCTGAACATGATAAGCCTTTTACAGATGTTATCATAAAGCAGAGTAAAAGTCAACATTAAAATCGTTATGGTAGGGCTGGTGAGATGGCTCAGCGGGTAAGAGCACCCGACTGCTCTTCCGAAGGTGATGAGTTCAAATCCCAGCAACCACATGGTGGCTTACAACCACCTGTAATGAGATCTGACGCCCTCCTGTGGTGCGTCTGAAGTCAGCTATAGTGTACTTATGAATAATAATAAATGAATCCTTGGACCGGAGAGAGCAGGGACTGAGCAAGTGGGACAGACGGGAGTGAGCAGGGCCAACCAGAGCGAGCAGGGTTGACGGGAACAAGGAAAAAAAATTGTTATGGTAGTTCTCCCTAGGGCCCCTCCCTCTCTCTACAGTTCTTTCTTACTTTCCCTTAGTAAATATATATCTGCTTTACTTAAGTAAATGAATAAAATAAGTAAGTATATAAATAAGTAAGTAAAGTGAATACTGTAAAAGTAAAGACTTGAGTCTCCTGCTCTGCCTTTCCATGTTCTTTAGAGTTGCTCTCTGGTGTTCTGTTGGGTTTGCCTCGTTTCTCTAAGACAGGATAGCCAGGCCTTACTTAGAGTTTCTGGGTCAGTGTATGTTAGGTGGGGCCTAATAAAGTGCATTTTCATCAGGGCCCTAGCTGATGCTTATGCTGTTGCTCTGAGGATCATAGACTGGTATAAGGCACAGAGCTCATGGACTCTCAAGGTGCAGCGTGCACAAGTAGACGCAGCAGCAGAACTGGAGCAGCAGGAGAGCAGGTTTGACCGACTTCTTTCCCAGTTAGCTTTTTGGGAAGAGAGTTGGTATTTATTTATGGATTGATTTATCTGTGCTGCTGAGAATTACACCCAGGGCCTTATGTATACTAAATAGACACTTTACCACTGAGCTGTATACTAAATAGACACTTTACCACTGAGCTGTTCCTCATTCCTGGGACTTTTAAAAAAAATGTCTTGATTACCACTGGAATAGCATGGCCTAAGATGTTTTTTGAGTTAGGTCTAAGAAAACCATCATGTTCAACAGTGAAGACTGGCAGGCAGCTCATGGCTGCAGGATGTGGTGAGCTTCAGAGAGTAAGTAAGAAAGCCCAGATTAGCAAGGAGAGATGCTTAGTCTGGGGCAGTATGCCGAGGGGTTTGGAAAAAGACATAGAAAGAGGAAAAGATATGCTTTCGGAGCTCAAAAAATGCTTAGCAGGAAATGTCTACAAGTTAATCAGGGTGGGGGCTTTCAAGAGGGGGTAAGTATGTTGTCTTACTAAGGCGATCATTATTCCTCCCTCTCTTCCCATGTTTTCAGGCATTTCCAGCTTTCCTAGGGACTTGGGGGCTGATTCCTACCAGATGTTTGACAGGGCCAGCTGAGTTAGCTTCCCTCAGAAGAAGAACAGTAACAGAAGTATGGTCTAATCTTTGGAGCAGATGAGAATATCCTATCTCCCAGGACCAGAGGTATTCTGTTCTTTTAGCCAGGAGGCCTAATGAGGGAAAGTTGTATGCCAGGTAAATGGAAGGTGTCTCCAATGCCAACCTCAGGGAAGGGTCTGTCCTCAGTTGCTTCCAATGCTGCTCACTTTTTTTTATGTCTATCAGAGTTTGGGTTCCAGGTGCCATGGCATATTAGTAATGGTTTTGACCAATTAAATTATATAATCTAGTATACATTTTGAAAGGAATATTCATAGTGTTCCTTGTGGAAATAGGAATGGATGAGACTGGAGTACCTGCAAGGAGGATAGCTAAAGGCTGTTTCAGAGGTGTAGGCTAGAACGAGGCTGTGCTCTGGGGATGGGAGACAGGAAGAGAGTAAAGACATATTTTGTAATTGGAGTTGATCAGACTTGAGAATTGGAGGTGGATGGCTTTTTTAGTTTGAGTTACTATTTGAATAGGTAGTACATGGGGAGAGTGGAGGATGAGTTTGACAGGAACCTCACTTTACTAATGCAGACTTGAGATAACCATTAGTTGTCTGGGAGACTGTCCTAAATAATTGTCTGTGGGCCTGCTGGTAATATGGAGAAGAGCCAAGCCTGGAGAGAGTTTAGCCATTTACTGAATCTGTTGTTTTGAAACAATTCTATCTGATATTTTGGCCTGATTTTCTTAATCAGTTGATGATGATAATTTTGGATAGGATCTTATTTCATAGCCTCAGACTCATGGTAATCCTCCTGTTTCAGCCTTCAAATTGTTGGGATTATAGGCATCAGTATTTTGAATCATGTATCTTTCTTTGCAGGTTTTATCTGAGAGAACTAATATTGAACCTTGGGTTTGTGCCAACATCATACGCCTCTTTAATGATGACAACACAATCCCCTTCATTGTACGCTATCGAAAAGAGCTCATTAATAACCTTGATGCTGATTTCTTAAGAGAAGTTCATCAAACCCTAGATGAGCTACGGTAAGAAACCTGAGCAGGGATGGATGTCATGTAGGAAACAGGCTGTGGGCTCTTGACGTGAAACAAGGACATGAATGAGCGGCTGTTTGCATAGTTCTGGTGTTTTGTGTCTTTTCATTGCTGTCATCTGAGTCCTGTCCTCTTCTGCCAGAGAGAGTCAGGTCTGTCTGCTGTGTTAGGGCATGGCCTGTCTCTGCTACATGCTTAACTTGGCCATGTATCTATAGGTCTTGACCATCTTTTTTTTTTCTTTCTTTCTTTTTTTTTTTTTTTTCCATTGAAATGATTAGATATAATGGCAGAATCAGGACTGCCAATAGTAAACTAAAAATGTTGGTCTAAGCCTGCAACAGCTTGCATAAGCTTGTATAACACTTTCCTCTTACTGCTCAACAGTCCCCAGATGGAGAGTTCTTGCCAGTGTAGGTGGTCTTCAACATACAGTGGAGTGACTTAGTTTTGCACCTTCATGATAGTCAAATCCATAAACATTTAAACTTTACTCTGAATATTTTGAGGTGTTTTGTTTTGTTTTGTTTTAAGACAGGGTTTCTCTGTGTAGTCCTGACTGTCCTGGAACTCACTCTATAGACCAGGCTGGCCTCGAACTCAGAAATCTACCAGCCTCTGTCTCCCAGGTGCTGGATTTAAAGGCGTGCACCACCACTGCCCTGCGAATATTTTGAGTTTTAATTTTATTTGAGTTTTTGAGTTTTATGGGCATGCAGGATGCTATATGGCTCTTATATTGTTCCTGGTCAGCCATGTGATCATGAAGGAAATGAGACTGTACTGTACTCTCGGTGATTTTAGCTTGGTTTCTTCTACTGCTATGATGAATGATCCAACAAAAGCAACTTAAGGGAGAAAGAACTTACTTTGCTTTCAATTCCAGGTTATTGCCCATCATTGTAGGAAAATCAAAGCAGCAGAGACTTGAAGTAGAGAGCCTTGGATTAATGTATACATGCTCCTCCTTAATCCTCCTTCATGCTACCTGTATCAGTACCATTGCTGGGCAGATTTTGTAAATAAGAACAGGTGATGAGATAAGATGGCACGTATGACACAGACAGCAGGATTGCACACTCATAATGAAAAATAATTGTTGGAAGCTAGAACTGCTGTGCCTGCCTGCCCCTCCTCTGGCCCAGCTGTGCACTGACTCATCTGCACTGATTCCTAGAATCATGTCTTCTCTATGGAGCCCTAGATCTTTGTAAATGACAATAGTATTCAGAAGCCAGTTCCATGTGCTGAGTGTGCTTGTCCTGAGCAGCTTGCTGCAGAGTCAGCACAGTAGAGGTCAGATGCTTCCTGGTGGGCAATCTTGGGATTTCAGTGCTCAGGATGGAAGGTAAAAGATGAGCTGGGGCGCCTTGTGCTAGAGAGTAAGAGGGACAAGTCAGAAGCTTTCAACACTTAGTTTGAAAGGGTTACTTCTGGCCAAGCCAGTGATAATGTGGGCATTAAAATATGTCACAATGGTGGATTATAACCACTAAACAAAAATAAGAAACCAAAGTCTATGGTGATAGGAATAAATCTGTGCATACGTCGGAAGCTTATTGAGGAATGAGAGTCTCAAAGGCTCCCTCCACAAAACACATGCTAGTTACAAGGTAGGAAGTGCTGATGTCAGAAACCAGTGTCACTTCCTCAAGTGGTGATGTTATGTTGTTCTCTCAGTAACAGGCTGCCCTGAAACCATTTGCCTCTCAGTGAGATGCAGTAAGAAGAGCAGTGTCACTAGTTTGAGATCCCCACCAACAGGTCCCAGGGTTTAACTGTAAGGAAACATTTCCTGGGAGACCAGACTTGAAGACACGCCAGAGTAACTGGTAGGAAGCATTTCAAAGTACTGAGACATTGAAAATCTAGGAACACCTGGAACATTGCTTCAGCCAGAGAGACTGCATCTGACAGCTCCCCACCTGCTGGAGAGAATCCACAGAGGTTGTTGCCAGCACTGCTGCTCAGGTCTGTGAGGGAGAAGACAGGGATGGATCAGCGTTAACAACTCGATCCTGATGGCTTTATTGTAGGTTATAGATTATTCTTTCTTGGAAATGCATACTAATGTATTTGGGGTGAATTTACTGTCAAGTGAGTCAAAAATAAAAGTTCCCTTTTCTTTTCCCTGCAACATTTTTGTAAGTGTGAGCTAGCCTTGAGAAGAAAGGTTGGATATAGAGACTGTATATGTTATATAAGTTTTTAATTTCAGGGATGTTGCAAAGAAGGTTCATAGTAGAATCCAGAAAATTAAGAAGGAGGGGAAAATGTCGGAGTGCTTGCTGCAAGCCTTGTTGAACTGTAAAACGTTTGAAGAACTAGAGCATGTGGTAAGGAACTTCGTCTCTTAGTGGAATGCCTGAATGCTTATGATTTGGGTTTTTTTTTTTTTTTTTTTTTTTTTTATCACTAAGGAAGACTAAGATGTAAAAAACTAAAGCCACCAGCCACTGTTAATTAATTCCCTAGAGATTTTATCTTTTAGTCAATACATATTTCCTGGATGACTTTTTGTGTGTGCTAGGAACTTGGGTTTGCACATATGGGCATTGTAGTAAATAGTCCTTGCCCTCAAGGAATTTCCAGTTGAGGAAGGAAGAAGAGTAGATTATTCAAGTGTGGAGTGCAGGGAAGATGGCAGAACTGGAGATCTACACATGAATGTCTTCAACCTGTAACTAAAACAGTTGGCACTCTGGTTACTTGTTGGTTTGACATCTGTGTGCTCCACCAGCCATAGGTAGAAAACATGTCTGTATTGAACAGGTGCATACTTTTAAAATTACCTTCTGCTAAATATAACCTAAGAAGCATTCACATACCACTTACATTGTCTTTATTATAAGTGATCTAGAGATGATTTAAGTTTATAGGAAGCAGTGCATGGGTTGTATGGAAGCACCAGGCTATTTTCTAGAAGGGACTTGGTATTCACAGAAGCCAGAAGCCCCTCATGGATTCTTTGGTAGGCTTATGTTAGAAGCTATGAGACTGGACAAATTCACTTTAGGAGGGGATTATGGTCTAGCAGGTCAGTATGACCACTGGGAAACAGCAACTTTTGAAATAAAAGTCAGAATCTAGAGTACATGTTGAAAAAAATCATCAGAGAACTCTGAAGAGAATCTGGAGGTGACATAGTGGATCAGGGGGAGAGAGGTTTGTGAGTGAGGTGGTGAATAGTAATTGTAGCAGGGGGTTTGGGCAGGATCCAGACTGAAAATCATTATCATTAGGGAAGTGCTGTGGACCTTCAACATAGTACTTCAGCAAGCTATGTGGGAAGAGAAGCCAGCAGGCCAGCAGGTGGAAGAATTGAGGAGGGAGGGCAGAAGGAAGGGTTAAGGAGGAGAAGGAAGAGGGAGAGGGAGAAGGAGAAGGAGAAGGAGGAGAGAAAGAAGAAGAGGAAGAAGAGGAGGAGGGAGAGGGAGGAGAGAGAGAAGAAGAGGAGGAAGAAGAAGAGAAGTATTGTATGAAACAACTTTGACTTTAACAGGGGCTTGCTTGTTTGAGGTCCTTGGAGTTGAGATGATGAGTTTTAGAGATGAATAAATGCCAGTGGAGAATGAACTGAGCGCATAGAAAATGATGAAGATAAAGCTGTGACACAAAGCTCCCTGTAGTCTCATAGAGTTCACCTCTGAGGGGACAGGACAAAACAGAGAAAGATGCTTATGGTATTTTCAGTATGACCTAGTCCTGCGTCCTTGTTTTGACTTTGACTTTGTAAAACAGACTCCTGTGATATATTCTCTGCCTTTTTTCCTAGTCTGCTCCGTATAAAATGGGGAGCAAGGGAACCAAAGCCCAGAGAGCAAAACAGTTGGGGCTAGAAGGAGCAGCGTGGACCCTGCTGGAGAACCCGGGGCAGCTCAACCTGCTGTCTTACATCAGGCCTGATGTTAAAGGTACTGGCTTCCAGAAGAGGGTGGCCTGCTGCTGCTCTGCTTTTAGATTCACATACCTACACTCATTACCTACACTCAGCCTGTCTTCACCAGTGGTTATACAAATGTCTGTCAACAGCAGATGAAGAACAAATGACTCGAACAAATGGGTCCTGGCCAACCTCCTGCTTCTGGTGACTTTCCCACTCTCTTTCTCCATTTACACATGTCTCTAAGACCTGTGTTCACAATATGTACTTCCCAGTTCCTACTTGGACTTCCTTAATGCCATCTTCAGTAAATAGAAGGTCTCAGGGTGTTTTTATTAACTTACTAATCTTTTAAGATAATTGATGTTTTTTACTTTTAAATGAAATCCCTCTATACCCCAAGGTTATAAAAATTCTTCTATTATCTTTCAAAGCTTTTATTTTATTTCTGCCTTTTTAAAACCATATAACTTAGATTTTCTCTTCAAAAAGAATCTTAATACTTCTGGCATACACAAAGAACAAATTGGCTTCTGCTCTTAACACTTTTTCCTATGTAATAAGGGGGCTTTTTCTAAAATTTGCTTCCAAATGTATTCTGTCCTTTGTGTGAGAGAGAATGAGACAGGGCACAGGAGAAAGGTTTAAAAGATTATTATTCTCTGGAGCCTTACTCTTCAGCCTGGACTTGAACTTACAGTTTTCTTGCTTCATCTTTAAGCTGATTTCTCAAAAAAAAAACATTGATTCTTTTATGTTTTAGTAATTGTTTATATTAATATAGACATTGTCTAGATATACAAGCATTATTTAATTAATTTTAATGAATTTAATGAAGTTTAATGAATTTTGTAGTCAGACAACATTGACCTAAAGTCAAATAAATATGTCTGCCATTTCACACAGCTGCCTTTTCTTTTTTGGTGGTAAGAGCACCTGCATTACTCTCTGAACAAATCCCAGTATGCTGTGTAATGGGCTGAAGTCCTCATCTGCACATTAGACGCCCTGGCTTTAGCCCGTCCAGCGATAGGTCGGCTCCAGCTTACACCCGTGTTTCTCCATCCCTGTTGTAGTTTCTTTTGATTTTCTGTTGATTCTTCAAACTGGGAGATATACTTATCAACAGGGGGCAGTCTGTGATAACAAAATCCATGCTGCGTATTTAACTATAGAGAAATATGCCGCACTAGCCATATTCTAGCCAGTTGAATTTATGTTTTTAAAAGATGAGTATTTGTATCTGTAAACTGTAAACTATCTGTTCACAGACACATACATTTTAATATGTTTGGGAAAGGACAGTAATGTAAAGAATTATTTGAAGTTAGAGATGGATTGAAATGAATACAATCCATATTTGCTTAGTTTTTAATACTTATTTATAGTTATATTTTCAGTGATTTACAGCATTTAAGTTTTTATTTTGATGGCTATACTATGGTCTATTCACAGTCCATTTATCTTCTTTCTTGGCAGTGTTCTGGGGTCTGGACCCAGAGTCCTGTGCATGCATTTCCTTCAGCAGATCTGTATTGCTTTTGCAGATAGCATTTCATATTTTAATGGCAGATGAGCCTTAGTAGCCTTGAGAGTCACTGCTGGGGCTGGGGACTGTCTGTGTCTGCTGTGGAGACTAGCTGCAGGAAGGTTTGCTGCCGTAGTTTCTTATGGCTTGTTCTTTGCCTTCCATTTCCTGTCTGCTTTGGTACAGTGGTCTCCTTGGTTTCTAGGTATACTACATTCCTAGATACCCGTATCTCCTAAAAAGTTCTTTTCTCTGACAGGCTTATCCATATATACTGTGATTATATCTACCCCATGTCCCCCTCACTCCTCTGGGAACCCTCAACATGGCTGTCCTCAAACCCACCATCATCCCTCATGTCTCCTTTCGGTTTTGTTTATTGTTATTATTTTTGTTTTGTATGTGTGTGGCTCACTGTGTCCATAACTGCTACCTGCTGGAATACTGACTGGCCTTCTTGGCTTGAGCTTGTGAGGGAAACCACAGTTCCAGGGAATTTATGAGTGCAGTGGCCATGACTTGTCCCCAACACAGCATTTCACAGAACTCCCCTTTGTCTTCTCTCTCTCATGCTCTTTTCACCCCTTTCTCTGTTCTCTCAAGTCTGTGGGTAGATAATGCAGGGCCCACTCACTCTCAGCACTTCTATTAGCTATGCGTCTCTATGAGCGTTAGCCCACTGCAAAAGATACTTCTCTGGCAGTGGTTGAAAGCAGCACTGGTCTATGGTGTAAACATAAATCCTGACCACACCCCTTCTGATGGTCACATATGGTGACACAGGATACATGATGGTTGACAGAAGGCTTTGACACTTCAGGTCATGTGACTAACACAGACCTAGCAGGTTCTTATGGTTCCTACAGACATAGCAGGACTTAGTCTGGGCTTCACTCACTTGTTGATTCTAATTACAAATACAGAGAGTTATGGTGAATTCCAGTTAACTATGCACTGTGTGTCAGGACTTTCTGAACAAAAGCAACTTCTAGGAGAAAGAGTTTATTTTAGCTTACAGTTCCAGAGTCCATCCTGCCAGGGAGGTGTGGCAGGAGCAGGCATGGCTGCAGCAGGAGCAGGCATGGCTGCAGCAGCAGCAGCCATTAAGTGGGAAGCACAGAGCAGACTGAGTGTAGGGTGAGGCTTTGAGCTCTCAGCACTTGTCCCAGTGAGTGTCCTTTCAGCAAGGCCACTAACTGGGCACCAAGCATTCAAATGCCTGAGCCTGTGGGGGGCATTTCTCTTCTGACTACCACATGCTGCTTTTAAAACTCTCACTATGGAGATCTTATTATCTACTTCTCTGCTTGGTTTTCCTTCTCTCTTGATTTTACCTAAGTGCTTACTTTGCAGGCTGTAGTAAGCCTGAAAGAGCAACTAGGAGTGGAGCTTTTTCAGACATGCGGACATCTTCTGGACATCTTCTGGTCCTTCTGGCTAGAGCACGCAGCCATGCACTATGAGAAAAGGCTACTCAAGTGACTCTGGTCATTTCTCCCTCCTGCTGAGACCCACTGCCACGAGGAGAGGCAACTCAACTCAGGCAGTGACTCTCCCTAGCAGTGGTTTTAAAAAGCTTTGCCAGAATCGTCTGTGGTGCCCTGTCATCAAAGCATCTGCATTTTAGACCAAGGGCAGCCCTTAGGCGAGTGTAATTTTAATTATAAACATTCACTGAGTGTATAAGACTTTCAGATGGTGTTCTCCAGTCCCTTTGTTGTAGCAAACTTGTATGTTTTGTTCACCGCTTTCAGTAATGGCTTTCATTGTAAGCCACTTTACTACTGAGTCCTCAGCCTGCTGTTGTCATTTCTCTCTGCAGTGATGCTCTGAGGTGCTTGGGGCTCCAGGTGTTAGTGCAGAGTGAAAAGTTTTCTTAGCTCGTGACCCATCTAGTAGCTCCTGAATGTATACTGTAGACATTCTAAATCTTTAACATACACAGGTTTCTATTTGTAAAAGTAGTTTGTCACTGAAAGTTTTCTCAGAGAAATTCCTTTAAAATGTAAATAGAACTTCTATTAATTTCAACCCCTATTTCTTTAAAATAAAGTACTGTTTCAGTAGTTACCAGGGATTATTATAACACACCAAGTATTTTTAGCTTTATTTATTATGCCCAAAGAAATTTGTTGCACCGTTTTTACTGGGTTTGTACCGTTTACTCATGGAAACTGTGTTCATGGAAAGATATACATATGACACTCAGTGCTTCTGTAGTTATAGCCTTGATGTAAATCAGCAAAAGCAAAATGCAGATAGAACACTGCAGATGAGAGAAATGAAAGAGCATCAGGCAGATGCTCTCTGTGAGCGCATGAGGCGATAGATAGATACCACAGGGCCATGCTGGGGCAGAGTCAGGGCTGGAAACTGCCAGTGGAGAGTGCTTTACATTTTACAAATTTATATAAAAAGGATAGAAAAAAACTTTCATGTACTGCCTGTAGATGGTTTCATCAAGATGAATGTCTAGTGTTATCTTTGAGATTTTATGGGTCACTTAGAACGCGGTAATGCCTCAGCTCAAATAGCAATATTAATGAAATCACTTGAAAGGGCAAAATTTTATGTCCCATAAAATTACGTATCTTGGGATATGATTGATTCAGACTTGGTTCTTACAGCATTTGATCTTTGTAACCACATCTGGGAGATAATGATTACTCCATATTTATGGGAAACTGAGGCAGGGAAGTTCTAGGTCCCAGGCTTGTTAAGTGGTGGGGCCAAGAGTCAACAGCTGAGTCCAAAGCTGCGTTTTCACCATTTCTTGGCCTGTTAGGAAAGGGCCTGCAGCGTGGCTTCTGGATGTCATGGCTATGGATATGGAAGCAGGTCACCTCAGGATGCCTTTCTCTCCTAAGTTTGTTAATGTAAGAATTATGAACTGGAAGTTAGTTTAGTATGTTAAATTATAGGCCTTACAGTCAATCTTACATCTGGTCTCCCTCTACCCTTCTAAAGGCCTTTCTGAGCTCAACGATATCGAAACAGGAGTACAACATATTTTAGCAGACATGATTGCTAAAGATAAAGATACGCTTGACTTTATTCGGGGCTTGTAAGTAACTTTTCTTTTAGCTTTCTTCTTTGTGGGACTTATGCTATTAAGTGTTGTTAGTGCTAATCCAGTGTTTATTTAAAATTTGGTTTTCAGGCTTTTTTTTTTTTTTTTTTTTTTAAGTACAATTCTTTGATCAAACAATAGAACCCTAATATTTAAAATAGTTAAAGATGTTTTAATTGGATTCTAAGCAGGGTGCCTGGAGCTCTGCCTTCTTGACCTGCTTAGAGAAGGGTGACGGATGATTGGTCTGATTACCATCTATCATTTCAGCCTTCTGTGAGGGTACATACTACCTGATTTTAGCTGTTTTGGATGGTTTATATTGATATATAAATTGATCTTCAGAGTATACACTAGTATGGTTGCTTATTTTGAGACAGGATTTCTCTGTGTAGTCCTAGCAGCCCTGGAATGGACTGTGTAGATCATGCTGTCCCCAAACTCACAAAAGTTTCCCTGTGCTGAGATTAAAGGTGATGGGTTGGCAGAGTCCTTTTGATGGGCTAGTAATGCCAATTTCTTATTTGGGCATCATTAGCCAAATCATATTTAGTAATAGCTTAAGTTATTTTTATCCTTTTTATATAAATTTGTAAAATGTAAAGCACACATAAATAAATGCTTGTTTCTTTTTTAATGTTTGTGTATCTGACTAGGTGTAAACAAAGATATATTTGTATCCAGTCATCTCTTGCAAAAGTGTCCTCAAAAAAAGTAAATGAGAAAGAAGTTGATAAGTTTCAGCTTTACCAGAATTTTTCCTGCAACATAAGAACCATCCACCATCACCAGGTAAGAAGGACCTGCATGCTGACAGTAACAATGATGACGCTTTAGTAAGAACTTAGGCCAATATTTTATTGACTAGTCTGTATAAAATTTGTAAAATGTTGTCATAGTTCCCTGATTTCCCAAATGGAGAAGTAAAGGCCCAGAAGAGTTACTGATACTTAAAAATTTAACAGAGCTAACAGTGTGATAGCCCGCATGACTTGCTTTTGGCTGATCTGTTGGACCCTGCTTCCATTGCACTTAGGTGTGAGCACAGACTGTTCCCAAGACAACTATAGTCCAATTTAGAGTAGAGTAGGTATGGTCTCATTTGGTTTTATGAACCATAGCCATTGTATGTCAGCCTTCTAATTTCATCTTTCAGATTATCTACCTAAGTATATATTTATTTCTTTTACTAAATGTTTTCATAGGCTGTGTACTGTGTGGCATGTGATTTAACTAGCACAGAAGCAGGAGAGGTATTACAAATAACGGTCACAAAGCTCTGGCTTTCTGTTTACAAAGTAGTTGTCATAACCAGTTTTCATTATTTCTTTACATGGCTATGAGCCATGGGTTAGTGTCTTTTTATTCCAGCCTTAATAACACTAATATTTCATGTGAAGCAGGTCTGATAGAAACAGGCCCCCATAAATTTTATTTTGCTTCAGAGTCATAATTCATTTTCTTTTAAAACCTTCTTTTGTAGTAAAATGTTCACAGTACAAAATGTACATTGTTTACCACATGTATGATGTATAGTGATTCACAGTGCTGTGCACCTGCTATCCCAAAATATCCCAATATATGAATACTGTTTTTTTTTCTTTTTTTTGCTTTTTATTTTTGTTGTCTTTGTTTGTTTGTTTTTCGCTGGTTTTTTTTTTTTT